>CAJRST010005557.1:8469287-8511427 GCA_907169785.1 Menidia menidia | reverse complement strand
CTATCTATCTATCTATCTATCTATCTATCTATCTATCTATCTATCTATCTATCTATCTATCTATCTATCTATCTATCTATCTATCTTGTTATTCAAATTTCAAATCGAAGTTCAACATTTTATTAACGCTTTTGGATGAAAAAACGAGAGTGGGAGGACAGGATGAAAAATTTGGTCAGAACGGAAACGCAACCAAAAGCAGCTGCTATGTCAAGGTAACCTTGGTAACACCAGAAGTAAGGGCACTCTGACTTCAAAATTTAAGTTTAAAAGCTTTTACTCTCCCCAAAAACGAAAATTTCGAACTTGAAAAACATTAACTTTAAACTGTGAAAGAGGAGAAATCTAGACATAATTTGTATTTTAGTTTATTTTGTTTTTAAGTAAGAAATGATTACTGATGCAGTTCACATTTTATCATCAAGTACACATATACGTTCAGTGTTTAGTTTGAGTCCTGTTGTAAGGACCTGAATAGATAGATTCATATTAAATAAAGACTAAACATATTAGTTTAAACGTACACACAGGACAAACAACATGGTGCATACAGCTGGGTGCATGTGTCACTCACGTGTTGAAATGTGTGACGTGAATGTGAATTCCACGTGCAAGAATATTTCAGATAATGCTACAAATTTAAAAAAAAAGTCACTTTAAACAGTTTCAGGTGGACAATTTCCAACCAGAATGAGTTCGTTTTAATTCAAGGGTTTTAATCTTGCTACCAGCCTAACCGGAAGTCACGAGCGTCTTCCAGAACCGTTGTCTTGACGGATGTTGCGTCACAGCTGCTTTAAAGCAGCCCGAGTCGAGACCATCCAGGCTCCAAACCCAGGAATCCCGGACCAGATGGGCCGTGTTCGAGCCTGAAAACTCGGACTTAATCCGTAAACAGCTGGATTAAAGACCCAGGCTCGAGTGGGACGGGCTCAGGACGGAAATTCGATTATACCTCGAGTGTCGGAGCTTTTTCTTTTTTTCTTTTTTTTTTCTACCGGAGTGAAGGCGCTTCAGTGCCCGGGTAGGTTCCGTTTTTCGTCGCTAATTTGACACTGTTTTACTTTTGCTTTCCCACCTCGGCTTGGTTTTTCTAAACGTCAGGTTGGCTTGAGTAGTTGTGTTCTTCACCGGTTCTGGTGTGCCATCCCCGGGCTACGGGCCTGTTGCAGCCCGGCTCTGGTCCCCCTTCCTCCAGTTTGTTTTCATCAGGAGGGAGCGGCTCCTCTCCTCCTCCTCCTCCTCCTCCTCCTCCTCCTTCTGCTCCTGCTGCTACTTATGGCAGCAAAACCCGTGAATATCAACAAAAGGGCCATCTTTACGAGGTCTATACATCAATATGTTAAACCAGCACCACCTTGTGCTGGTTTAACTCTCCATCTATGAAATTGGCAGGACGGTGACCAAAATACCACTGAAATCTATGTGATCTGATTTATTTTACCCGCTCATATGTCGTAAATAAATACAGGAGAAATAAATCCAACATAAAACTTTGAGAGTCTAATTAAAAGAAAATCACACAATAGTGGACATAGGAAAAAATGAGATCCTGTACTGTAGTTAAGGCCGATGGAGGCAGAAGTATGGCGGAACAATGTGAATGCTGTAGTCACTAATAAAGAGTTTTTTTTAAAAAGTTGCTTCCAGTGCTGGAAAAGCTTTCTATGGGATTTGTAATTGTATTTGTTCAAACTAATAGACACGCATGGCGTCTGTTGAAAGAAATCAAAAGAAATGACTGTTTAAACCAGCATGTGGTTGTCTAAACACACTACCAAAGGCCAAAAAGAGGAGTAAAAGTCTAGTTATATACCAGTCCAATTGCTGAAATGGAATAATGGATTTAAATGATAAAAACTAAGTAATAGTTGCCAAAACCAGATTTAAATCGTGTCAAAAAGGGAGTGTTCAAAGATTCCCTGATAAGATAAATATTGACAAACAGGGGGATTCTAAAATCTGAAGCCGGTTTTGTGCTTTCCGTGAAGAGCAGTATTTCCTTATTCGGGGTTTGAAGTCACTCTGGGCAAAGACTGCTGCACACAGAAACATTTATGAGACAGAAATGTGATTTATTTCCTGCTCCCAGATAAAAGTGATGTCTGTATTGTTGCATGGCTGGCTGGCTGGCTGGCTGGCTGCGAGCATCTGCTTGTGTTTGAGCTTCGTGGACGGACTCTGGGGTTGCGTTGTTGTCCTGATAATTTTCACACTTTGTCCTGAGCGCCACATGCTGCCTCCATCATCAGCCTGTCAGGACGCTGCGATCTAATCAGCCTCCCTGACCTCTGGACTGTTTCTTCCCTTGCTTCAGCTGATACCGAACTTTTGCTTCGTGTTATGTGATAATCTTTTCTCCTATTTGCTTTTGATTAATGGGATGCATAGAATCTAAAAGATATGTTGAGCAAACAAACGCCTGACAAAGGGCCAAAGAGGGAGAGCGTCTGTGGGAAGCTGTGAGACTTTCAAGCTCCTTTCATTCTTCACTTGTCCGCCCAAACAGCAGACGGCAGGTCAAAGGTCAAACAGAAAGGCAGGGTTATATTGAACTCAACCTTCAGACCTTAAAATTCAGAATAAATGGTTTTCTCCTAACTTTATTTGAGGCATAATTCTTTTGCTAAATCCTGAACTTTATACCCTCTACTTTTATTTTTGTGGTTTGTTGACGTTTTAACCAGTTCCCAGAGCAAAATAAATTGTTGTGTTCTGTTTTTCCTTTCTAAAATGGTGAGAAAATGGCCTGCTGCGATCTCCCGTTTGGTGTCATTGTAGCTGGTTAGACGTCATACCTGCTACGCTCAGCTGTTAAAAGCGTCTGATTACGTTTGTTGACCCAAATGTTTTTGGTTTCATGGAAGGAATTTGTAAGCGTTGCTTCCTTCAAGCCCTCGACTAACCTGCCTGTGAATCTGGGTTGCTCTGCTGTGGATTGATGATGAACAAAAAATGATCTGAGTGGTCTTTAGGCTTGTTTAAGCTTCCTTTACATACAGACATTTTCTTGTACGTTTCAAGTGTTGCCAAAGCGTCGCTGCCTGTGGGCGTGTTTGTAGACGTGCGTAGTTCTATGCACAGGTGCCCAACCTTTCTTTAAAAAGTTCTGTCACTTATTTTTCATCGTTATTTGTTTTTCCTCTTTTTACTGGTCACATTTCAGCTAAACTGCACAGCACTGCTGCTACAGTTTCAAATCAGTGAGGTCTCTGAAAACATACTGAAATACAAACAAAATGAGCACAAGTGATGAATTAAGGGCTCCATCTGTATGCATAACAGCTTTTAACAGGTAAAGCTGGCCGCAAGCCCAAAGTTGGCAGCTCCCCCATCTCAGTTTTTGAGATAAACTGATTGATGTCATATTCAAGTGTTAAAATCTTATCCTCCTGAAAAGCTTTTCATGAATAACATGATAATTGTTACAGTAAATCTACAGTAAACCGTTTCCTTTAAATCATGAAGACGGTGAGGTTTTTAGCTCTCTGCTATCGGTTATCGTTCCATGAAGTAGATCTGGAAGGCCGCCATGACCAATAGCCAGTCAGCTCTTATAGTAAGTCTAACAGGCTGTGACTGGTACCTCATTATGGATAATGAAACTCAACGATCCAGAGCGTCTGATATCACAGAGCAGCGAGCCATCAGAAAAAGGCCTCAGAGAAACATCGGCTTGACACTGGGAGAAAAATGACTGCACACGCTCCCTGTTTGAGGGGCGTCGCCATGGCAGCGACCTCGACGGCCTGCACATCTGGAAGCCATCGCTCACTCAGGCTGTGACTCGTGCACTATCTGTGCAGTGTGGTGACCTCATGCTCAGCTGTGTGCAGTCGACCTCTCCTCCAAACATGTGCATGTCTGACGTCAGCGTGGATAAATCAAATTAACTGGCTTATTTTGGCTCCGTTTTCAGGGCGCACAGCAAGATTTAAAGGGCAGGCGTTGTTGGTCGGGTCAAAAGTCAGAAAAGTGGGATTTATTTAAGGGAGTGGAGTTAAAGCAGCGGGTCATTCTTGTTTGTGCCTGGATGGGTTTTCTTTTTAATAACCTCAGGGTGTTTGTAGAATCTGTAAAAAGGCACAGGACCTTCGTGTCCTGTGCACGGCTTATCCCAGATCATCATGTTTCTAGCCATGATCTCTGTTTTTTTCTTTATTATCCTAAAAAGT
Source organism: Menidia menidia (assembly GCA_907169785.1). Lineage (NCBI taxonomy): Eukaryota > Metazoa > Chordata > Actinopteri > Atheriniformes > Atherinopsidae > Menidia > Menidia menidia. The sequence continues at coordinate 8,507,252 of CAJRST010005557.1, read as the reverse complement.
ACTGAATGGCGGTGACATCATCTCTGACTCCTTGTTGCTATGAGAAAGGAGACCGTTGATGGTGTTTGTCACGATAGATGAGCTTTCTTGGACATCTTTAAAAAAACAAAACAACTCATTTTAGCTGCTTTTATTGCAAATGAAGCCAAAGAAACTACCAGCCAGTCCGTCAACCTTTTTATTTTCAATCGATTCTAATTACAGTTATTTTACTGTCAGATAAAATCCTGCTGAAAAATAATCAACCATAAAAAACAGGTTAGAAATGTATACAAAACCATTTGTGAGAATCATTATTGGAGACAAAATGATTTTTCCTGAACAAATTAAACCTAAAATGGAGCTCCAAAGAAAGACTAGTCTTTTAAACCCAATTATATTTGCAATTTTCAGATCCTCAAACTATTAAACCTAATCCAAGATGAGCAGATGCACCAGAGACAGGCTGAGCGCAGGGAAAGAAGTCCATTGTCTCCATACAATTTCAGAAAATATTTCTTGGAAGAAAGCTGTCACTTTTCCTATAAAGAGGCACAAAACAACACTTTAGGAGCTCCATCGTGGAAACTAAACAGTTTGTGTGAAGCTTTGTGGTGTGAGAACGAAGAGAAACCAGGGGAGACGAGGAGCGCAGTCTGTTGTTAAGAATCAAAATAGAAACAAGACACCTCTTCAGTGGGCCGGCACCCAGACGAGGGTGGTGATGACGCTGATGCACGCCGCCTGCGTCACGCTGAGCGCTCGCCGAGCGCACGCCAACACAAACGCAGGCAGCGCCTCCCCGTCTCCCCCGAACTGTGTCTCCCACGTGCCACCGGCAGGATTACTCTGTGTGACAGAAGACAGCATCCGGATCAGTGCTGAGAGTAATAACAGCCACATGTTTCAGATCCTCCACACACACACACATATCCACACACACCCCGAAAGTCCTCCTGCTGTCAACAGGAAGTCCACCTGTCTTCAAAGGACACATAGGAGTCTTCTGGTAGAATGAAGGGACTGGTAGAAATAAAGCTCAGAATTGATGACAGTTAAAGAGTTTTCTGATCCTTTGTTGACTTAAAGAGCTCATTGTGCTGTTTTATGTTAATTTTTGGCTTTTATTTTTTATAAAACTTTTTCTCTTTGTCACTTTTTACAGCCCCGCTCCTCCAAAATGGCCGACACAGAGGTCTCCTTGTCCCCCGCTCTGCAGCCGCTCCACCTTAGCCCGGCTCACTCCTCCCAGCCGCCTCTACCAGCCTCGTCCTCCTCCCCGACCACCTTCTCCTGCCCGTCCTCCCCCTCCAGCGCCTCCTCCTCCTCTTCCTCCTCCTCCTCATCCTCCTCGTGCTCCGAGAGCTCCTCGGATTGCCCCAATCACCATCACCACCACCACGGTCACCACCACCGGCCCCGGCCTCAGCTGCAGCTCCCCCCGCCCTCCCACAGCGAGCAGCCGTCCTCCCCCAGCGCCAGCCCCCGCAGCTCCAGCCCCAGCGGGAGCATCGGCAGCACCGGCAGCCTGGGCAGCAGCAGCGCCAGCGAGGGCATCGGCAGCAGCGGCATGTCCAGCAGCGGCGAGCCGCGGGGGCCGAGCCCCCTGCTGGACGTCATCTCAGAGGACGCCATGGAGATGGACCTGGTGGTCGATCAAGGTAACGAGTGCAAAGAAGGTGGTTGTTTCAGAGTTTCAGGCAGGGGTGGCTTAAATGTGTTATGGAAAACTCTGCGTCAATCCTTTTGCCTGATCCAGTTAACTCCCACACTCCGGGTCCTTCACAGCTGAGATCCTCTTCTGGGTTCTGTCTCACCTTCTCCTGTGTGTTTCTGTTTTTCGCTGGCAGTGATCGATCCAGAGGTGGCGCTGAAGGCTTGCCAGGAAGTGCTCCTCAAAGTGAAGCTGCTGGACAACAAACAGCAACATGACGACCACCAGCAGCAAGAGCAGAGCCAGGCGGAGCGCGGCGGCTCGCAGTGGCACATCGGCCCCGACCCCGGCTCCATCAAAGAGGAGGACGAGAACGAGGAGGACGGGCGTAAAGACGCCGCCACGTCGCAGCCTGCCCCCCCTCCCTCGGCTCCGCCTGACGCCTCTTCACCGTCGTCGTCTTCCAAACAGTCGTGGCTCTTGCGCCTGTTTGAGTCCAAGCTGTTCGACGTTTCCATGGCGATCTCTTACCTGTACAAATCGAAGGAGCCGGGGGTGCAGGCGTACATCGGGAATCGCCTCTTCAGCTTCCCCGACGGCGAGGTGGACTTCTACCTGCCGCAGCTCCTGAACATGTACGTGCACATGGACACTGAGGTGGGAGACGCCATCAGACCCTACCTGGTGAGTCGGGCTTTGGTTTAGTCATTCATCAGCTCCGGAGGGAGTCCAAGGTTTGTTTGCTAAGGCCGGCGCTGTGGAATGTGATCCCTCCCTCAGGTCCATCGCTGCCGGGGCAGCATCACCTTCTCCCTGCTGTCCGCCTGGCTGCTGGGCGCCTACTCCTCCGACATGCACATCTCCACCCAGCGGCACTCCAGAGGGACCAAGCTCCGCAAGGTCATCCTGTCTGACGAGCTCAAGCCGTCTGCCCCTCCATCGGACGGGCCTCGATCCGCGTCCGTGTCCGACAGCCCGCTGTCCTCGCCGTCCAGCCGCCGCGGCCACCGCAGGCACCACAGCAGCAACACGGAGGCGTGCATTTCCCCCGCCCCTGTCGTCGGCCCCGCCCCCAACAGCCCCGAAAAGAGCGAGGTGTTTGTGTCCCCGTCCCGGAGGACCCACCAGAGATCAAAGTCAGATGCCACCACAGCCACCAGCGGGCCGGGCGCCAGCCTCCGGCGGACTGGTAGTAACCCGAAGGTGGAGGCAGTCCACGAGGAGGTGAGGGGCAAATCTATCAGGATGGACGAGCCTGGATGTTGGCAGCTGAGGCCGGTTATGTTGGCTCATGAGAGATGCTATTAATCCGTCGATAAGAGCCAGCAGGCTTCATTTAACCACCCCCCACAACAGGCAATGGCTCTTGAGGGGGGGTGGGGGTCGCACAGCACTCTCCCCCTAAATCCTGTTACATTTCTTATCATTACTGTCGTAATCTTCACATCAAAACTCTACTTGATGCTGGAGTTACTTTCTTGGTAAAGACTATTAATAAAACCTTCTTTTTTGTGTTAAACTGGCACTCACAGGGTTACTGTGATTCGTACAGAAGTGGAAAAACTTTTATATCCTCAATTATTTCTTGGAACTTTGTTTATTCTTGCTTTTTTTTGTTTGTATCCCTCTAAATGCATCCCGTGCGGCATAACATTTTTCTTCCTTTCTTCTCTCTCCCTCTGATCCTCTTTGCTTTTGTCGGTTACGTCATTTTTCTGCCGTCATTGTAGAAGAGAACCCTGTTTGTCCAGTGACACGTGAGGGAAAGCGGTTTGGCTTTGTTCAGTCACCTGTTAAATCCCGAGCCGCAGATGCAGATCCATCTCACTTCCTCTTTATAGTGTAATACTTCATATTTCCTCCTAATGGTTGAGCTGTGTCGGGGTCCAGTTTTTGTGGGATGTGGAGCCAGTGACAGCACTAAGTAATCAGCAAAGATAAAGCCTAATGTTGTGTCAGCCAGTGGTCTACAAATAGGAAGTCACACATGTTTACATTAGCTTTTGGTCACTTCCTGCGGATATCATTCTCTCTGATGTCCTCCCAAAAATAAACCTGCCGATATCCACTGGAAGCAGAGGGGGAGGAAAGGTGCTGCAGAATCCTCCTGTTTTTCCATTTTTCCTCTGTATCTCTGCAGCTTGCTGATATTTGCAGTCAGAAGCTGCTCATACAGACCTCTGCTACCTGTTTTAAACAGGGGTTTCCAGTTTGAGTGTGCAGTGGGACAGATTCACTGAGAGATCAGCATGTGTTTTCTGGGTTGGACTTGTCCTTCACATTCCTGGCTGGTGGCTGAGTCACATGTGCCGAGGTTCTCCATTGGCTGACAGCCAAATGCATTGCAATGCCTTTGGTTGCTCTCCAAAAGCAAAAAAAACAAACAAAAAAAACCCTCTTCTTTAGTTTTTTCTTCCCCTGCTGCTGAAGTTTGATGTGAGCTTCCAGTTATTCTTGTATTTGTATTAGTAGTTTGAGTGCACCAGAAAAACTGAAACGGGAGAGGGATTTAGAGGAAAAAGAAAAGAACCTCTTTACTTCTAAGGGGAAAAAAAGCTTTGACCAATTCAGTTGTTTTAGTAGAATCAATAAAAGTTCAGAACAATATCCAGATATAGAACTTCGTCTTAAATCAGACTTTGTTCTTTGTGGTTGTAAAGTAATATTTGATTAAGATACTATGTTTCATTTCTTTTTGGCTTCCATATCTCTCTAGTTCTATATGTCAGATCAAATGTTTAATGTCGCTCTAAATTCGTCCGACAGCTGGCAGCAGGGGTCAGTTTTAGACCTTTTAAACAATACATGAGATCGGGTCTTGATACATTCAAGTGTGCAGACTTTAAAAGTTTGAACTTGGCAAGTCAGCTGTGCGCAGACTCCACAGTTAAGACAGCAGGAATGTTTGCAGCCAGATCAGCAGCTCAGCTCTTTGTCCCACATCACAGCTGCACTCAGGCTGAAAAAGGGAAAAGGAAAAGCTGCGGCCTGAAAGTTTCATATGGAAAAACATTAACATTACCGTGAGAACTTCAACGCTTTGAACATCTTTTCAATTTATTCAGTTTTCATCACAAATGACTGAATCTAAAAGTCCTCTTTGAGTGTGGGATCTGACAACGTGATTCAAATGGAGTGACGGATCACGCTACATCTGCTGTTTATGGTTTGAAATTTTCTCTTGCCGTTTCTGAGACTGAGGCCTCAGATGTTTGAGTTTAATCTGCTGCAAACACACAGTTCAGCTCCAAACGGTGATGAAAGTAAACGTTAGAGAAACCTTCAGGGGCCGTCATTTGATCCCAGTTGGGTTTCAGGAAGTAGTGGCTCTTCTTCCCTGTTTTGTGTTTGTAGTTTTATATCTTTTCCTCTTATCAGAAAAACGTGACGTCTTAGATGTTATTCTAACTGATAGAGATCAGCCACGTTTTGCCTTGAACTCTGATGGTCGAGAGAGATTGATCCCAGCGTATCACATTTAAAAGTATTTGGTGCATGCTGCAAGACCTGAATCACAGTTCCTCTTTTTTTTGTTTGCTTCCTCTGGCTCAACAGTTAACCCCCTCACATAAAAGGCAGAAGTGTGGCAGAACCTGTCTGTCTCTGGGACAAAGAAAGAGAAGTTCTTAGAAAGAAACACGAGATGAGTCAGTGAAAGGTGAACCCGGTACAGAAGATGGCCTATCCGATACCTCGCTCTCTTTGTGGAAGGCCAGGGTTGTCATGGTGACTGAGGGGGAGTGCAGGAAGTGGAGGGCTGGACAAAGATGGGAGGAGTGTCAGTTTACAGTCAGAGACAGAGACAGCAGACATGAAACAACAGAGTGAGAGCAATCTTAATGACTTTAAAATGACAAATTCCTGTTTTGTTTTTTTGCTGTTCCAAAAAAAAGAAGAAAAAAAATCTGTTAGATGTTTGGATTTTTTTTCTTTTTCTGTTTAGCTGCTGAATGATCCTCAGATGTTTTGCACATCCTGCAGAATCTGGGTCATAAAAATCTTTTTAACCTTCCCTGTATTTGATTTCCTTTGTGGAGAGGTTCCATGTGTCTGCCGAGGAGCTCAGCCCCGTCTGGTTCAGGGTTCGTGCGAGCAGACTATAGCTTTCGTGTAAAGGCTGGTGGAAACCTGCTGGTTAGAATATGTGGAAATCCGTCAGTTTTCATCTGGTTCCTTGACAACTCTCAGTGAAAGTGCTGGAAAAACATGAAAACGGATGACAAAAAATATGTTTGAAGCAGAAATGGCACAAACTGTCCTCTTGTATTATTTCTTTAAATCCATCCATCCATCCATCCATTATCAATACCGCTTATTCCCTCATGGGGTCGCGGGTTATTTCTTTAAATAAGATTGAATTAATTTTGGGAGTTATGGGGAAGGATGTCTTATTGATGATGTTTTGTGGATCTAAAAAGCTTTTGAACTGTTTGGTCTTCTGGCTGCTCAGACTCTCTTTAACAGGGTTTTTTTCTTCATGTCTGTTTCCAGCCAGAGCGTCTTCGTCCCCAGAGGGAGTTCGTCAAGTCTCTGTTTGGCATCGGGAAGCGTTTGGCCACGCTTCCTACCAAAGAACAGAAGACCCAGCGGCTGATCTCTGAGCTGTCGCTGCTCAATCACAAGCTGCCAGCCAGAGTTTGGCTGCCCACAGCCGAGCACCAGCACCACGTCTGCAGGGTGCCCCACACCCAGGCTGTGGTCCTCAACTCCAAGGACAAGGTGACCCACGCCGTTAACGGCCGTAATCCAGAAAACCTGCAGTCAGCCCTGTGCTGCAGGCTTTTTGATATGTTCAAATATGTGGAAACATCAGTGGAAAAGTAGTATTACTGACAAAAACATTGAGCCTAATTTTAGAATAGGATAGAGAACTAATGCTCTCTACCACAAGGTCTTGAGACTTTGACTTTTAGAAACTATAAAAACTGTTTTAAAAAAAAAAATGGCTACCCTGAACATCCGAACCTCCTCTTTCAGGCTCCCTACATCATCTACGTGGAGGTCCTGGAGTGCAACAGCTTCGAGACGTCTCCCGTTCCCATCCGGATCCCGGAGACGAGGATCCGCTCGGCTCGCTCGGCAGAGAACCTGGACTGCGGCACTGCCGCCAACGCCAACGTCATGACGTCAGAGCACCGGGCGGGCAGCTTCTCCACCGTCCCAAACTACGACAACGACGACGAGGCCTGGGCCACCGACGACATCGGGCAGCTTCAGGTGGAGGTACTCCCCGTTCTGCCCGGCGAGCCGGCGCGGGTCCAGCTGAGCCCTCAGAGGGGTGTTAAACGCTCTGTGTGTGTGTGTGTGTGTGTGTGTGTGTTCGTGTGTGTGTTACAGGCGGAGACTCAGACCAGCAGCTGTGACAACATCAGTCAGTTCTCAGTGGACAGCATCACCAGCCTGGAAAGCAAAGAGCCGGTGTTCATCGCTGCGGGGGACATCAGGTAGGAGACGCCTCTGGATAGGACGGCTGAGGAGCAAAAAAGTCAGGCGGACAGCTCGCTTTAGAAGGAAATGAGAGAGCAGGGACGTGCTGCCTACCATGACGCCTCCTCTCTGTTTCGGCGGCTTTTCAGACGGCGTCTGTCAGAAAACCTCGCTCACCCGCCAACATCGTTCAGGAGGGATCCCGAGGACCCGTCAGCCGTCGCCCTCAAAGAACCCTGGGAGGAGAAAGTCAGGTGTGTGCATGTAGACGAGCAGAGGACGGCCTCCAGTCATCTTTCGCATGCCGCTGTGGTCACTCTTGTGGTTTTTTTTTTTTTTTGTGCAGGCGGATCAGAGAGGCCTCTCCGTACGGCCACCTGCCCAACTGGAGGCTGCTTTCAGTCATTGTGAAGTGTGGAGATGACTTAAGGCAGGAGCTGCTGGCCTACCAGGTCCTCAAACAGCTGCAGGTACACACACAACCGACTCCCACACACCAGACCCAAATGTCAAGACAGAAAACAGCCTTTTCATCCTTTCATGACCCCCTTCCTTCTGTCTTCAGTCCATCTGGCAGCAGGAGAGAGTTCCTCTGTGGATTAAACCTTATAAGATCCTGGTGATGTCATCAGACAGCGGCATGATCGAGCCCGTCCTCAACGCTGTCTCTTTGCATCAGGTACGCAGGGCATGCTGGGAAACTTACAGACGCATTCACTCAGGGAAAAAAAACAAAAAAAAACAGTCATTCTGATGAAAATTTAAAATAACACTGCCGTGTTTGTGTGAGATGATGTGAACTGCTTGTGGGCATTAACATTGGGATGCGTATGAAGATGGAGAGGATTTATGTTTCTTCTAGTGAAGTGTCAAGTTTAATGAGTTTAACTCAGTTTTGATCCCTTCTGTAAACTATGTCCACAGTGGTTTATTAGTTTGTCTGTTTCTGGCACACAGCGGAGGACTTTGTTATAGTGCTTGCTAATTGTCAGATTAGCATAAAGCTACTCGAATGGTGTAATGAAACAATGAAAGACATGAGAAACCTAGCATCAAAATTTTTTAAAAATCTAATTAAAAAGTGTTTTTTTCCCCCAAGTGAATTTAGGCTGCTTCCATAGTTTAAAGTGGTTAGTTGGTTAGTTAGTTGAGCTGTCAGTTGACATTTAGTCGAATTACTCAGATGTCAACCTGCGAATTCCCACACGTCTGTAAGCTTTCCAGAAATAGTTTTTTTATGGCCAGAAACGGAGCAAAGGTCAGAGCGTTGGTTTGTTTTCTGCCCCTCAGGTCAGAAAGCAGAGCCAGCTGTCGCTGCTGGACTACTTCCTGCAGGAACACGGCAGCTTCACCACCGAGGCCTTCCTGACCGCTCAGAGGAACTTTGTCCAGAGCTGCGCTGGATACAGCCTCATCTGCTACCTGCTGCAGGTCAAAGACAGGTGAGCCGCCGGGCAGAGGCAGAGAGCCCAAAGCAGCTCGTCGAACATCACACAAACCTGAGAGCAAATATTAAAGAACATTTCAGTTTGTTCAGAGACTGAAATTAAAAGGTTTTCCTGGATTTTTGAAGGGATTTACTTAAACACTAAAGAAGAGGAAAGATGCAAAGTTAGAAAATCCATTTAGTGAGTTATGTTTTGTCGAAGAAGTAATCTGGAGTGTTTTTTTTACCTGTAGGAGCCCTCTTGTTTTACTTAAATCGGATAATTTTAATATTTATGTGAACCTGAAACCGCAAAGCATATTTAGATTTCTGATAAAGTAAAGAAATTCTCCGCAGACACAACGGAAACATCCTGCTGGACTCTGAAGGCCACATCATCCACATCGACTTCGGCTTCATCCTCTCCAGCTCGCCTCGGAACCTTGGCTTCGAGACATCGGCCTTCAAGCTGACGTCAGAGTTCGTCGACGTGAGTAAAGACTTTGATTCTCCACCTACGGCGGGATGAAAACAGCTCTCGTCTCATGAAAGAAAAGTGGATTATACAGCTCACATGCTAGAGATACGCTGATGGAGGTTACGGATATGTACCAGCTCAGATGCTAAGCCTGCTGTTTCCTGAGGAGGCGCCTCTTTGGGCCTGCGCTGACGTATGACCTCCTGTGTTTCAGGTGATGGGCGGCCTGGACGGAGACATGTTCATCTACTATAAGATGCTGATGCTTCAGGGTCTGATTGCAGCCAGAAAGCACATGGAGAAGGTCCTGCAGATAGTCGAGATCATGCAGCAAGGTAGATGTTGAAATCTGTACAAAACAACCGACTTTACACCTGTAGCACGAAGCCAAAGATAAATTACGTGATTGTTTATGTCCTACTCTGAATGTGTACAATAACCAATTAATCAAATCAGTGTCGATGTTTGAACAATGAATTTGACTTCAGGCAGAGGACAAACTGCACAGTGTATCTGGTCTTAAAGAAGCACGCCTTCCCCTCCTGGTCTTGCTAACCCGCCTCTGGTCTCGCTCCAGGCTCCCACCTGCCCTGTTTCCACGGCTCCAGCACCATCCGAGGCCTGAAGGAGCGTTTCCACATGTCCCTGACGGAGGAGCAGCTGCAGCTGCTGGTGGAGCAGCTGGTGGACGGGTCCATGCGCTCCATCACAACAAAGCTGTACGACTCCTTCCAGTACGTCACCAACGGCATCATGTGAGCGGAGCCGGAGCGCGTGAGCGGCGGCGGCGGTGGTGCCACTCAGGCCCAGGCCACAGGTCAAAGTGGCGGCTTTGCGTTCGTATCTCCTTCCTTCTGGTGAGTCGGGAGGTGAAGGTGGTGCCGACGGGCTTAACTGGATCTGACGGTTTGCGATTCTTCAGGAATCAGTTGGGGGTTTTTTTGTTTGTTTGTTTGAGATCCTGGAAAGCACAGAATCTGCTGCTTTTCCAGGTCAGAAGAACACCAACCGTGCTTGACGCATCGCAGAATTTGCTGTGCTGCTGCTTCTGATGGCTTGAAATGAGACCTGACTGGACTTCCACTGGACTCGAATCGGAACCAGCTCCCGAGCTGCTGATTTTTGGGGAATCCTTTGGTTTCCAAATCAGTTTAGATCCTTAAGCTGCGACTGAAAGGACTCAGTGGACAGAGAAAAACCATTTCACTTCATCGCTTAAGGATTAATTAAGTCATTCATCGAGTGAACTCCCAAAATCTGCACATTGCAATGTTACAAAACTGAGCCATCGCTTTCTGTGGTTGCATGATCAGTGAACTACTAACCAAGGGCAGCAGAGCCTCCTTTGTTGGGTTTCATTGGCCGTTTGAGATGCCATGTGGGTCCACCAATAACATCAACTGATTATTTTCATGGAAAGGAGAAAAATGATTTGGATAAAATTTACCCCATGGCCTCAAATGTAAAGACATTTAAAAGGAGAAAAAAATAAAATAATAAAGAGATTAAAAAACTCAAAGAGCACAGATAAAAAGCAAAAAAATAAATAGATTGTGCAATCTTTGCTTTAATTTCTCTTTAAATGCAGTAAATGTCTGCAAACCACCACTTTTTATCATCTCATTGCTCTGAGACATAGCCCTCATCTCATTTAATGATCTTGCCTGATAAAAATCCTGGTCTTAAATGAGTCTTCAATGTTTACTCTGAATTAGTCGATTTTTTTCAGAATGTGACGACTGACTGCAAAGTAGTTATGAGACGTCATTTAAGGAAAACAAACAACAACAACAACAAAAAAAAACTCATTCTGAGACGAAATCCTTGAAGGATCGTGTGGATCGTCATCCCTCCTCAGGTCAGGAGGGCCAGCGGCTGTGAGGTCCAGCCCCAGAGGGCAGCCGGTCACCTGCCGGCCGCTCCTCCTGCCGGCCGAGGGAAGCGATCCGTCTCTGTGGTTGTTCTTAAAGAACAGAAACGCTAAACGTAAAAAAGCACAACCTTAACATGGGTATCTTTCTCCGGATCTGGTCTCTAGAAAGCAGAGAAACTGGTAAATGGAGGAAGGATGGATTTAAATATCTTTTTAAAGTTTGAAATGATGTCTTAGTGTGATAAATGTCAGTTAGGTTCACCAGATGCTTAAGGCTGCTGCAAAGTGAACAGGTCATTGTAATGACTCTAATCTAAATTAGAACATGGGGGGGCAAACCTTGGGGATTTTTTTTTATTTCTTCTTTATGGAAAAAAATATCTATTTTGTAATGCTTGCTCAAATGATTCCTTTCCTTGCGGCGGCATGTTGATGTCCAGTCATCGGCAGCAGACTGAAGTACTGTGTGGGCTAAGTCCCCGTTTTGATGGATAATTTGCCCTTTTTGAGTAAAATACACAGTCCACGCTAACCTGTGATGAACTAGTTTCCTTAGTTCTCTTGGTGGTAACATCAGCTTTCAGAAGGCCGAGATGCTGAATTTAAAGCTTCGAAACCACTTCTCAAAGCAACAAGTTCCTCATTTTGTCAAATGAATTTGTTTTGTTTAAATGTTGAAACATTTCAGCAGCTGATGAATATTTTCCAATGTGCTGCAGACTCACTCTCCAAAACTGAGATGTTTTCTGTTGGAGTGAACTAATTATTCATGCTTGTTACAGCATTTTAGGTCCAATTTGAATTTCAGAGGTACATTATGCATGTTTCATTTTTGGGTTCTGCCTGTGGACACTCTAAAAATGGTAATGTTGAAATAAGTCACCAGTCCTGACGTCAACAACATGGAAGCTAACTGGTTGTGCTCACATCGCTGGTCACAGTTACAAGTAATCTTTGCATATTTGATTAACCCTGTGCATTCTTTCTTCTGACTGGCTTAAAGACACCGTTCTCTGATGCCCTCCACCAATAGGAGCGGGGGCTCTGTGGCCTGGCTAAGTGAGACATCTGGACTTGGAAAAATGTATTTCTTGCATTTCAGTTTACAGAATATGGGGATTTGTTTTCTGTTTTTTCACAACTTTCCACTATGGCATTGTGATGTTATTCTAGTTAGTCCCTAAACCAATCGTCATTGGTCTAACATTGCAATACTTTGAACTGACTCTACTCTCCAGTCGCACAGACATGTATGAACACATTGTTTGTACTTGCATATTTTTTTTTAACCAAATGAGGTCAAGTATCATGTACTTTGAATATCTCTTTACTTACACCACTCTGAAGATTTTAAGGTCTTAGTTGAATTGCTAGAGAGCATATTTTCTTGCTAATTTAGCAAACCGATCTTTGAGGTCCATAAATTGTTGTTCTTCAGGTGTAAAGACATGATCATTAGCTAGTCTTTGCTATCTTACAGCAAGTTTTTACACTTCATATCAGAACAACAATAATTGCTGAGAGTAGCTTGTTACAGCTAATTAACAAGAAACTACAAAGCTTGAACAAACTAACCCTGTGCTGTCTGTCACAATGAATTTAGCATTTACAGCTCAGCTGTGCATAGTTATTTGGATAAATGTTTTTAAAGAAGAGAATTACTGAAGTCTGTGACATTTCTCGCTTGTCTACTTGCTAGCTGCCTAATCCCATGACCTGTTAGATGAGTTGCTATCATGCTAACTTTTTTGGAAGCCACTAGAATTTCCCCACAAAATATTATATTAAATATTTATTTATCTTTTTTATGAGGGCTCATCTGTTTTAAGCATTTATACTTAGTTGAGATGGTCTGCCTTTGATTTAAGAGACATTTTTGCTAACACTGCTTTGATAGCTCACTAAGATAAGACCCAGGCTTTTAGCTGAGTCATTGTCATGCTAACTGCTAACAACTTTAAACATTTGATTTAATTATTTTTTTCCATTCAATGTGATTTATGGAAGTGGCCTGGACCTGAACAACATAAAGTTTTTTCCCTTCCTGTTTTCCACCAATTTATTATTGAGCAAGCAAATGTAAAACGAAAAAGCCCCCAGAAATGAGTCATGCTGATGCCCCATCAGTGCGTGTTGATGCTGAGGGTTATTGTGCATAATAAGTGACCTGATTGCTGATTTCTGTCTCATCTTTTACGCATTCATACAAAACGAACTGTGACAAGAGAAGGGTTGGCTGGAAACAAGTTTATTTTTTTACACTTGATGTGTGGACAGTAAAGCTGGTGGCGTTATGGGTGGAGTGAGCAGAGGCTCTGTCAGTGTTTAGGGTTGTCGTCAGATGTTACACGCGTGGTTACTTTCTGAATGTTTTGTGTTTTGACCACTATTGAAGGAGAAGCACAGGTTCCTCATGATCCTGTTTCCCTCGCTAACCATACGAGTGCTACTTTATACACAGCTGTGACTAAAATCGACCAGACAAGCAACAGAAATAGCAAACGTCTTTGCAATCTTTCCTTTTCATTTGTGAATATTTATTTGTGTATGTACGTTTTTGTTTTGTTTTTTTGTGAGATTATTGATGCCTTGAGATGTACAGAAGGTACAAACTCTTATCAATGCAACCGGAGGGACGATGGTGTTCGGACCTCACAAGTGCTTTTATATTCGATATTTGACAGCTCCAGGGGCGAGTTTCAACACTTAGAAGTCCTCCAAACTTATATGTATCTGCAATTTAAGTCATATTTGAGCAGAAATCTTCAATTAATTGAGGAATGCTTTTGAAACGGTTAAAAACAAATATGTTCTCCCATGTTCATATCACCTGTCCATCTGCCTGTAACATGAAGCTAAAATAATGTCTCAAATCATGTGCGATGTGCTTTGGGGGAAAACTAGTTTGTTGAAACTCGCCCTGCTGAGGAAAACCTTTCATTGCCTTTTCTTTCTTCCTTTCATCAGCTCTGAACAGTCTATAGTTTCAGTGTGAAAAACTAAGTGCATTTATCTTCTTTGAAAATGTTCCTGTTGTATGTAAGGATTCCCTGTTGTTTTTAACTTTACTTGGAGCTCAAAATGTAACACTAAAGTCATTAAAACAGACGTGAAAGCTTCTTTTTTTCTCCACACTCAACATCTAGCAGTTCAACATAAAACGATCACAGGATGCTGACCAAAGCTAAATGTAAAGATTAGGAAAACTCCACTTGTCGCATGACAAAAAAAATCAGATTTCAGTCCTCTGTGGTCTTATTCAAATAGTGAAACTAATGAGGCAGAAAGAAAAAGATATTTTATTAATTACAATTTTTTTAATAAACTCAGCAGAATCTCTTCTAAATGATATGGATGTTAAAAATAAAAGGTATAGTTTATTTCAATTTGCAAGATGAAAAAATCTAAATAATTTTATCAAATAAATTAGCTTAGAATGTACTAATTTGTAAATAAATCTACAAAAATGGAGCTAGGTAAATATTACACAACAGTAAACATGTTCTTTTTTTCCTTTTTTTAAACTTTTTTTTTTTGTTTAAAGATGCAGACTAAAGCTGTAGATGTTAGAACAATTTATTCACTGCATGCACACTGTATTTAACCCAACAAAGAAAGAGGTGGAAATGAAGACAAAGGAGCATGGCTGTATTTTGCATATCTATCTCTTTGAGTTAGCTTTTCTTCCCCTCACTTTCATTCAGCATTCCTTTCCCACACACACGATTCCGTGTATAAAAAACACAGATCACACAAACAGACCAAAGCTGTAAGGAGATTCTGTTTTTATTGACAATTTGACATGATGGCAAATTAAATACAAAAGCTTTGACCAGAGCGTGGCAGCAGTCAAACGGTCACACTGAATGAAAACCGGGAAAAAAGAGACGAAGAAACACCGGAATGATGAAACAAAGTGCTGGTGACACCCGAACATCCACACAGAAGTCATGGGAAAGGTTTCAAACCTGAATAATCCACTTGAAACTGCTGAGTTCTTTATAAAACGCGAGTTATTTGGACTCAGTTTCATTCGCCTTGGCCTTGTAGACGTTTACTTAAGATCAGCACGAGTTATTCAAGTTTTTGACTCGTAGTTAGACGAGGAAAATCAAGACAAAGCTCAAACAAAGAAACGGTGTGAGATCAGCAGTGAAAGCCGTGTTAAAACTTTGGAAACTCCATTCAGATTTAGCTTAGATTTTGTGTCCTTTGCATAGGCACCACAGTCCACAGAAACCCCCAAAGACAGAAATATGACCTAAAGCTACTGGGGACGCGCCTCAGTAATACGATGGCTGTTAAACCAAGCCCTGTTTTAGAGCTTCAAAGGTCTGAAAATCAGCAACCAAAAGTGTTTAAGAATTTAAATAAATTACGTTTATTTGAATAAGATTCATAGAAACCGGAGACGCTGTTCATCTGCTGCCCACAGAATCTGGACTGACTTGTGTCTGCTGGCAAACAAAAATCAGTGGAAATCTGAATGGAGTTTTGGAACGGATGATGAGTTTGAGTAAGCTGGGTAGAGTAACTACTAAATCCCTGGTTATCATGTAACTTCTAATCAGCATCAAAGAGGCAAATGCTGGAAAAGGATCCCTGTCAGAGGACGTTTTGTAACGGAAACTGTTTCAGTGCCGCTGAGGAGGAACATTTCTGAGCACGGTTGACATTCATCCCATCTAACGGTTGAGTTTTCAACGGTTATCCAAGTTTTCTTTCGAAATTCAAGTCTTTTGACAAAGAAGAATTTGCTGTGAAGGACACAAGCCCCGTAAGAAGCCTTTGGAACATGTCATCACTCGGGAGCGCCACCTTCTGGGCAGCCAGCGTTTGCACAGCCCCCGGCAGGCGTCCTGACACCTCCCACACACAGCTGCACCCGAGCTGCTAATGTCTGGGGGGTTCTTTGGCTCACAGCTGCAAATCAAAATAGAGGGAACCAGGATTTTTTGGCTGCCAGATATTCTCAGGAAAAAAACAGAGAAAATGGTCAAATGCTCTCTGAACTCCAGGTTTTTCTCTGTCGTGTGTCACGCCGGGGGGGGGGGGGGGGGAGCATCTACATTTTGGACATTTGACTGGTCAAAAACGAGACGTGGGGATGGAGCTACAAGGTAAAAAGAGGTTTTGTCGTGACGTTAAGGCAGAATTGGTTTCTTACATCTGTTGCACGTTCCTTCATTTCACCCTGAAGCCAAGGTTTCAAATTATTCACAAGATCTTTTTGGACTGGGCCTGGTGTGTTTCCCATTTGAGGGTCTCATATAAACACTGCAAATAGGGCTGAATTTTCCTTTAAAGTGCTATAAAATATCTATAAATATCTCTCCCTGTTCATTCAACACGAGCCGACGACTTAATGCCGTTCTAAACATCGTGTTTTATGCAAAGCTGATCCAGATCACATGACTGAGTCTGAGGTGGGGGCCAGCCGAGGAGTTGTGAGTCTGTATCAGCATCTTCTGGGGCGGGGGGGGGGGGTCCCGTTTTTGCTCCCCAAATCGTCCAAAACGGGGGTTTTGACAGTTTCTCCCTTAAAATCATCTGACTTTTCAGTATTTCGGCTGTCGGCAGCACAAAGTTCTCCTCATTAATGATTCAGACCTGATCTACAAGCAGCAGTTAAGTTCGTCGAGGATAAATAAAGAATTCGGTTACTTGTCGAGCCCTTTAGAAAAGGCAGATCTGTTAAGTGTGGGGTTACCACGGCGCTCCGCCAGGCCGCTCTACAGACTGCAGTCGTGGCGGAAACAAACTGGGGGCCTGTTGGATAAAAGCACTGGGGGTTTGGCATCGTGTGCGTCTGTGTGTGTGTGTGTCTGTGTGTGAGAGGCCTCTCCGCTGCACACACACTGGACTCAGGAAGTTCCAGATGACGATGAAGACTCTATAGGATGACGCAGTCGGAGTCCTTCTCTCTTCTCCTGGTTGGCTGTGACCCTTGACCTCGGACCTGGAAACAGTGCAAAAGAAGGCCGTAAGTTCCAGTGCAGCTCTGGGGCTTTTTTTCTCCTGTGTGTGACTCAGAGGCCCTGAGGGGTGTGTGCAGGCCGGCGGGTACCTGCTGGGCGGCCTGCGGGGCCCCGGCCTGTGCGGCCCCGGCCTGCTGCTGCTGCTGCTGCTGGTACTCCTCCTGCTGCAGCTTGCGGGCCAGCTCCAGGTCACTGAGGGGCCCCGGGGCCCCGCCCTGCTGCTGCTGCAGCGACACAGCCACAAGGTAGTCCTGCGAGCCACGGGAGAGCCGCGGTCAGTGGTGGGTCCCCCCCCCCCCCCTCCTCCCCCGCCCGCCCGGCGGCCTGACCTGGTCGATCTGCCGCTGCTGCTCCTGGGCGCTGGGCGGAGTCCTCTGAGGGGGGTGGCACAGCCGGAAGTCCGAGTCGCAGAAGTTTCCGTCTCCTTCCACGTTGTGGAGAGACTCCCACACCAGGCCCTCCTCCTGCAGGAAGCCCTGGTCCGTCACCAGCAGGTACAGGTGACCCTGAGGTAGGGGGAGGGGGGGTTAGTAACGCCTCCCTTTGGGCGCCGCTCTGAGCGCCGCTCTGAGCCCCACCTTGTGTTTGATCATGGTGCTGAAGTGGTTGTTTCTGAAGAAGACGGAGATCTCGCCCTCGTTGGCCCTGGTGTTGAGCTCACACAGGCCGTGGTAGGACAGCTGGGTGGCGGTGGACTCCAGGAACTGCTCGGCCACCAGACCTACACACCACAGGAGGGTCAGCGCGTAGATCCCAACAGGCCACGACGTTGTACTAAAAGCAACATGCTGTTCACAGGCCTCAGTTCACAGTCATCCTTTACAGTCATTGATGGTTTTGCCTGACTTTAAAAAAAGTGTGTAATAACACACACATCTAGCCAGTGCTCTTTTCCACGTGTTACCTTCACTGACTCGGCTGCTGTCTGCAGAGTGCTTGTAGTCGATGATTTTCTCCACCAGCTGGTTGTAACTCAGCTTCCCCACCGCGGCCACCATCTCTGGACTCTGAACACACCACAGAGCAATGTTCCATTTGACCCCCCCCGCTAACACAGTTGCCTACATCATCAGTCAATCTTTTCTGTCGTTTGATTGGTCTTAATTTAAACACTTGCATAGTCGTCATTTTGGCTCCCGTTCGGGAGGAGCTCCTCTCACCTGGGGGTCCACCAGCCAGCCGTGGTACAGCGGGATGTCCAGCAGGTCGAACACGATGCACTCCGGCGTATATTCAAAGTCGGTGACTCCGGTGAAGCGCACGTTCACGTCCAGACCTGTGGACAGCTTCGGTAGGACGGCCATGGCGTCGCTCATGTTCTGCACACACATATCCCCGCTTTTTTCTCCACGTTCAACATCAGAAAATCAACACAAAGGTCATCAATGCTCCATGCATGAGAAAATCGTAGGAAAAGAGGACCGAAGCCAAAATGACTCGTTAATCGGAGGCCTGTGAACACAACATCGAACTTATCCAACGGCAAAACGCCCATTTTGAGAGAAATGGACTGCTTTTGGACAGTTTGGCACAGAAAAGTCCCACACCAGGCTTTGGCACGTGGCTAATGTCATTCTTTAGTAAGACAGATGAACAATAGTGTGTGTGTTTTTGTGTACCTGCTGGAAGTTGAGCTCCATGCCATTAGCCTTCTCTCTGGGAGTGACGGACAAAACGCACTCTCCTGCACAATGAACCAACACAGACGCCGGTCAGTAACATCTCATGCATAGTTTCGACTGGGTTATTTATTTTTTATTTATTTTTTCCTAGTCTCATACTGGCTGAACCTTTCTAGAGTCTCAAGTCTTACACTGACTCTGAAACTAACCACTCTGCCAGAAATGAAAAAGATTCTATGTACATTTAAAGGAATGTGGAGAAAATGTTCATTGGAGCCTTTGTGGGTTCTTACCCAGGTGAGCCATCAGGTCCTCTGCAGTAACAACTTCAGTCTGAGCAGGAAGCTTAGCCTGAACACACACACACGCACAAACAATTATCAAGCGTTTTCCTTCTTTTACAAATTTTTTTGGGGCATCACTGCTCGAAAGCAAATGCTGATTTAATGTCAGCATCACTTTGTAAAAAAGAAGGCCTGATACGTACAAAGTTCCGAAACAGCAAATAGACAAGACTGAGAAAACCTGTGTTATAAATCAAGTCATTAACTTACTCACTTTTAAAAAAAAGTAAAGTTTCTTTTAGCTGTAAAAGTCGCTTCTACTGGCCATCAAAAAGAAAACCTTGAAAAGGACCTTTTACATTCTTTTGCCATGCCTGCTGTGGCTGTGTTGCTTCTTTTAAATAAACAGAGGGAGACTTCTGAATGTGTGCTTTACCTTCCAGCGCAGAAACAGAGTGTTCATTATGGCCAGCAGGGGGCAGGGTCCGTTCTCGCTCTGAGTGATGATGGGGGTCTTCTTCTCCTTCCAAGTGATCCACTTCACCAGGTAGTAGGCTGGCATGGAGGGCCCAGGCTCGGAGACGGCAGCAGCATTGGGCTGTGGAGGAGCAGAAACGGCAGCAGCGCCCCCTGTGGACAGGAGGGGAACGACAGTCACACTCAGACAGGTTTGGTTTAAAAAAAAACAACAACATTGATATCCACAAAGTAGTGAACCTATCTTGATATGATCATTTCTCTACATTTAACAGCTTTATGAACCCTCCTCACACCTGGATGGTCTCCTCTCAGCCATCAGCCAATAGGGTGCCGTGTACACACTCGCTGTGGCCGCGGCTGCGTCTCCCACACTTGTCAATCTCTGTCTGCTCATCTACACCTTTCATTTTGATTTCATTATTTATTATTGCTAATATTGTTTCAATTTTAGGCTAGAAAATAAGATACACATACATAAATGCAATTAAAAAATCTGCGATGCAGTGGGAAAAGCCTACTGCGACATGGCGATACATCTGTAAGACCTTCAACACAGCTGATGTAAAAAAGATTTAACAAACGAAAGCTAATAGAAGATCACTGAGCAAAGCAAAAATAGTTACAGAGACATCGTCGACTGAGCCCAACTTCATATGATTGGGATGTTGAGAGCCTAAATAATGACGACTGAGCAGCTGGACAATGCACCAGAACCAGAAGAAACCTCACCAGCAGCTTCCAGAGCCTCTTCCTCCTTCAGACTGGGGATCTCAGTGGAGGGGGAGCAGCCCTCACCACCCAGAGCCGAGTACGATGAGGATAAGCCGTCATCTATGTCGAGAGAGTTCCCCGCAGCCGCGACCCCGTCGGAGAGCTCCAGGCTGGGGATGGAGAACGACGCAGAGTCGGTGGACTCCCGATGGTCATCAGAGCCACCCGCTGTCATCACTGAGGAGCTCTCCTCCAGGTCCAGGTCCACGCCTGGGGGCACACACGGGGAGGGATCAGAAACACACGCTTTTAAAGAACTTTACTTTTAAAGGAGAAATGTAAGCTCTCCCACATTTCATGCCCTGTATTTATTTACTTTTTACCATCTCTGCATTACTGACAACATGAAAACGATAGTTTATTTTGATCTGACTGTATTAACACGCATTTTAGATCAGTTTCTGTAAACATCAATTAAACTAAGGTACAGTTAACTTAAAGCGATGGAAGTGGAGGGAAAACTTGGCAGCGATGTACGAAACAGGTTGTGAAGCCTGAGCCATTAAAACAGAACCAGTTGCAGAGTTGCTAACGGAAATAATACTATGAATAATATAGAAAGAATGTCTAAATTATTCAAAACGAGAGCAGCGAAGAACAAGAGACTTCACTCTAGGTTGAAATAAAGACATGTGCCCTGATTTAGTGGGGCAGGTGAAAACAAGGCAGATTGTGTTTACACATCACTGAAAGCCGTGATAACAGCTGGAGCTGTCTTTCTGAACCTGCAAAGAAATAACTGTTTTCACCAAAGCTGAGCTGATTTCTGTTTGGGTTTGTCACCGTCCCAGCTGGCCTATGGCCACTAATATCTGAAAACAACAAAGGCTCAGTTAAGGCGTCTCCTGTTTAGCACAGTATCAGTTTCCTGATTGTCAACCTACTAAAACACTCCAAATACAAACTCAGTTGGTCATGTTCCAGTGATTCTGTCCTCCAAACAAACATATACAAGCAAATAATCAGTAACTGTCTGATAGTTCTAAGTTTTTATTCCTTTCAACTCCCGACAGCGCGGATGGTTTTATTCTGACAATGAAGGATCACAGAAACTACAACCTTTTTACTTTTTCAGGAAGACCCATCCAATATTTTTTTGCCCGTAAAAGAGTCTGAAAGCATCTTATCAAAAATCCACACACTGCGTTATGCTTTAGAGATGTAATCTCTGTACGTCTGTTTATGTCTTCTTAATAGTTTATTAAAGGCTAAATATGTTGAAGATGATAATATTTGTTCTATCTATCAGAGTTATTCTTGTATTTGAATAAAAGCACAACAATCTGTGTTCACAGTTTTGGTTGGAATGTGAATGTGTGCTTGAGTCTGTTAAATAGAGTTTATTTAAACTCAAGCGCTCTAAATTACACTTAAATAGGAAGGAGAGTAAGTCGGAATTCTCTTACCTGGCTCTCCTACCCTGTCTGGTCCTCCTTGTCTCTTAATGTGCTTGAGGAGAACTGAAAGCGCTTCTTCTTCTGTTGTAACAATGGTCAACGTCTCGTTCTCCGACAAGCTTGGCGAGGACTCTGGAGGTGTGGGCGTGGCTTCCTCTTCAGAAACTTTCCCTGGAAGCGGGCTGTCGGCGGAGCCGTTGCTGCTGGGGACTTTGGTTCCCTGCCCGGGTCCCTCTTTTGTGACGGTTACACTCAGCTCTTTGCTGGGGGCTTTCTCCTCTTTGCTGCGTTCGATCAGCAGGTCGGCTGCCGCCGCCGGCTGCGTGCTGGATTCTGCCATGATTCAGCTCACTTGTGGATGCTGACAGAACAAGACCGACCAGCTTCACGGAAAACACAAGAAACTGATCTTTTTCTTTTAACCTTAAAAACATGTATTTAAAAACTAACGAAGAAACACTTTTTTGGAGGCAGGCGGTGTGGTTCAGTCAGACAGCTGATTTAAAGAGAAGGCAGGGTTGTGTAGACTGAGGGTTGCTTCTGACGTCCCAACATGGCCACCAGGAAACAGTGCGTAGACTGGCCTTTAAGTCTCAAGTGTTTCCAGCACTTGCTGAGGGTTTAAAAAAAAAAATAAACTAACTGCACCTCTCAATATGCAGCGGTCACGTCTTCATGTTCAGTACTTCAAGGCGCAAAATGCTGCAAAGAGATTACGCCTAATTGGCTGAAGATGAAATAACCACAGGGAAAGGCTAGTTTTTCCCTCTATTTAGTCAACAGATGTCCGTTCAGACCTAAGGATTAAACACAAAAGCAGAGAAAAATCAACAAAGATGTCTTTGAGGTCACTCAGTGCCTTGTTGTGATGACTTTGCATTTCAATTAGTCCTGAACAGTAACTTCATACAGATGTTGGACATCCTGACCTCTGGAGCTCCAGAAATATGTGCAGTCATCTATTAGTGGCACTTTTACTCAGACCTTTCTCTGAGCTACACAACGAGTATTTCTACCATCAGGTGACCATGCCGCACCCTATTTTAGTCATGATAACAAACTGGTTTGTCTTTAATCTCGAAAATTGGACTAAAACGGGAAATAAAAGAATGAAAATGCCTATGAGAGTTAATCCCTCTGTGGGAAGGGGCCCTCTAAAACCTAACAGACACTGAAAACATTCATCAGTGACCCAAACAAGTGCTTAAGTTTCCCACAGCGCCTCTTAGTCATTCAAGAAAAAGCATTAAAAAAAGTCAACGCCACTCTCATTAAACATGTTATTCCTGTCTAAACTTGACAAAGTAGTTGTCTGTACTCACTGCTAACATTCGACTGGCAAACAGTCCTCAAAACAACCTTCGATTGAGCAGAAACTCGACAGAATCCACGCAAACACGCGTCTTGCTGACGCCTCAACATTAAGCAGCTTTCTGCCCTGACACAACTCTACACTAGCTAACCTGAAGCTAGCGCCACCAGCTAACTTAGCTGAGTTAGCTTTTTTGGACAAACACCTAAAACCAGAGCGGGACGAGTAGTCTAAGGTATGGCGTTGACCTTCGGGTTAACGTGCGAGCAGATAGTCAGTTTGATGCGCTTTACTTTACCGATAACAGTCGGAGGTTTGTGGTCCGCGCTGACGTTAGCTGATGAACAGGCATGCTAGCTGTTTACATTCCTCACCGACAGGCACGCAGGAGTCTCAGAGGCTCCGCCCACTAACGGACACACGCATACGTACAAGTCCGGATGTAAACGTCCGTCACGCAGCGTGTGTCAGCGTGAGTTCAGAGACAGCAGGTCAGTGATGTAACAAAACACACGCACACGCACACGCGCACACACACACACGATGGAAGTTGAAGTTGAATAAACACAATTAATTGAGCAGAGTATTAGACATGAGTGATTATTTCAAATGTATTTCAACTGCTTTGTTAAATTTTTTGGGACAGATCAACAACAGTGTTCACTTGTATGAAAGTTCGAAGGTTTTTGTTGCTCTAGGTTAATTTAGACTCTACATTTTAGATTAACATAACACTGAAATGTTAAAAAAATGTTAAAGCCTGTCTGTTTGAACTGCATTTGTTTCTGTCTGTACCAAGAGAGTGCCGTGATTGTATGTAACCTTTCACAGAACATCATTTTGCACAAACCTCTAAAAGTCTGTTCAGGGATCAAACTTTGCTGCTTCAAAATGTCCTCACAGTATTATTGTTTTTGAATTTCCTACAACAATTAGATTTGATATGAAAAATGCGATCATCTGTGATTTTGATGTTTCTGGGAAGCATTTAATTTATTTAACCATTTATCATTTTAAAAATGAGAATATTAATGATGATAATAATGATATGGATTACTAAGTTTGTAATAGGTTTGTCAAATAGGTGTTACAATTTTTTTTTTAAATGTATAATTTAAGTACTGAGAAAGCAGATTAAAAGGAAATGTCAATCTTTATTGGCACTGGCCATCACCTGACCTCGCAGTCAGGTCAGGTCAGGTGAGGTCCAATGGTCATGTGTGTTTAATGTGTTACTCAACCATGTTTAACATTCAAATGATAAATAAAGTTGAAATCATGTGTGCGGCTTCAGCTTTCTGTGCCTCTTTGTGTTTTTTTTATGTCGTCAGTTTATGTTTCACTGACCTCCCAGTGTGCTTCTGTTAGTTTTTATGACAGCCCATTTTCAGTCTGTGATGATCTGAAATAACATTATAATTGTGTGTTTGACTGAACCTTTTTGCTTTATAGATCAGGAACAAAATGAGAGCTTATGTGAGCATGCATGGCAAACTGAAATACATTTTAGGATGATAAGATAAAAGCAATAATCTTAATGAAGAAAAATCAGAACAGGCTCTTGTTGTGCCGACTTGTTTTTATTTAGGCTGTAGACATGTATGGTGGCCGATTCCTTTAGATTCACTCATGACTGTGCAGCAGCTTCCGCTGGAGCAGATTTCTTATGACAGAAATCTGTGGAAGAAAAAACACCATATACATTTTTCTTTAATAATCAACCAATATTTCAAATGATCAATTGTTTAACTTGCTGTAGAACACTGACTGTTTTTAGATATTGTGTGTGGTTGTTCACATTCACCCACCTGCAAGGCCATCGTAGGCAAAAGGTTTGTCATGAGGAAATTTCAGACACTCAGCCAGTTTCTTGAGGCCTTCGTGGGCGGTTTTCATCTGCTCGACATCCCGATGTGACCCCTCCCTCTCTGTTGTGGAAAACAAATGAACATCAGTGGGATCACACATTTCAGCTAAACTTTAGGTTTAACGCACATCACAATCACTGGGAAGAAAATGTTTGAATACTGCTTCAAGTATTTATACTGTTTCAAGTAAATAAAAGAGTGTGTTACTGTAGCTGAGCAGGAATCTGTGGGTGGAGGTTTTGTAGACCATCAGTAGACAGTCCTCGCAGCTCTGATAGAAGTCCACGGCACCTGTGTCGTTGTATTCCTGAACAGCTCCATCCTTCTCCACTCCTAACGCACACAAGCAAACGCAGAGCGCAGACATCAGCAATCATGCAAAACTCAAGTAAGGACAAATGAATACAGATGGTGTACCGAGAATTTTGTCAGCCCAAAAAAGCTCAGACTTTTAAAGTCTTAGAACTTGATGAACAGACCCAGACAATGAAGCTGGGCGTCTTTTCTCCTCGGCCAACTCGTTGTTTTCCTCACAGGCATGAGGTCAGTGTGCTCAACTAAGTCACTGGCGGGTGATGAAGAGGACCTCCATGGTGTGTTTGTTTGTGTGACTGTAAAACTTACTGACGACGTCGCATTTCAGTGTGTGGTGCTCAGTCGTCTCGTCAGTGGGCGTCGTCAGGTTGCTGGAGTACGTGGTGCAGGAGTCAAGGCTGCCTCTGAATTCAGCAGAAAAAACACACAACCCTCAGCCATCTGCACATCAATCATTGTCTCTGGTCAATAGAGGTCAGGGTTTAATAATCTCAAGTGATTGCAATGATAGTTTCATTATTCTACAATGTGTGGAGATTCTATTGACTATGTGTGTTTATGTGTACTTGTTGAGATTATTCATTTCCGTCTGAAATATTTGAATGTTTTAAATGTGAACACTCACAGGTAGACATTCCTCTCGATGTACTCAATGGTTTTCTTGTCATCGAGGAGCTTGAACTCAACGTGGGAGCTGGAGCAGTTTAAAAGTGTGTCATGGCCTTTGTCATGGTCAGAAACAGACCACACCAGAACCCACTCCCCGTAGATCTGCGGGAGAAGAAGAACATAAGTCAGAGGAGTCCGGTCCTGCGCCTTCCCAAGAAAAACCTACAGCAGATGGTAAAGTTGGTTGAATAACATTCAAAACAGTGAAAACAAGTTGCACATGGCTGTCAGTAAAGGATTAACCAGCCACAGGGAGATCAGTAAAGTAATTTGAGGTTAACGGTCACTGCATGTGTAGATGATGTGATTATATTGAACAGTGAAAAAGCAATACATTCATGAGAAAAAGCTACAATACGGCACAGGACAAAGCAGCTCACTCTATCTCAGTGTAAATAATAATTACTTCCAGGTTCTGCTTCTCATTGGGAACAAGTGAGTGCAGAGCTATTTATTTTTATGTAATTAATGGCCCTACATGAACATATCTGGAGCAAAGCAGCTGCAGCTGAACTCCACTCACCTTTTGCAGGTCTTTACTCGGCAGCCGTTTGCCAAGAGTCTCGCACTCTTCGGCGGTTGGCTCAGCGTTGGAGCTGATCACAGCCAGCAGCAACAGCACCGCTGTCTTTGTTGCATACATCGTGCTCTGAGATGGAAAAACAAGCCAACCAACCACGGGATCTGTCAGGAGAACAGACTGACAGGATGAACCCCAGCCCGTTTATAAAGAATTGGGGTCCCCTTTGGGTTGGGGTCAGTCCAAAGATCGTGTGTGCTCAGTGGGTTACTGAACTTACTCTCCGCTCACTCAGTGCCTCTTTATCTGCTGCGTGGGAGCTTTTTTTTTTTTTTTAATGTCGCCATGTTTATGCATGTATGGTGTTCCCTCACAAGGCCGAATCACGAGTTCTGATCCTTTCTACAAGATAGGGGACTTCAAAGTCAGATGTGGATGTGGTCACTATGTTCTTTTTAAGTTTACACTGCCTTAAAACGTGGCTTTTTTAAAGGACAAACGTGTCGAATTGGCTGCAATTGTTGCAGCCAATTCAGCCAAAAATTGCACTGTCATTTGTTGAACTCAGCATGCTACGCTACCTCTGCCGACATATGAGATTGATCTGATTACAGATTTCTTGGTCAAAACAGGTTTTGTCCCCCTATCCAAGATTTCCATTATCACTGTCTGATAACTACAGTTCAAAGGTTTAAACAGTTCATCAGCCCGACCCAAATCAGAGAGGGCATTCAATACAACATGAATGTCTTACAAAATGGAATTTCACTCAAAAAAACAAACACATTTCTGCATCTTAAGCTTGCACAACATTTCACAAAATGTTGAGATGCTGGCAATTTAGAGCTAGTAATTAGGGACACATATAAACAATGCGATTTCAGACCAATAATGTTGAGTTGGTTGTTTTCGTACTTAGTAGAAGATGAATTTTCCATGAGACATTTAATATTTTTCCTCAAGATCTAAGGTGTGCTCAAAATGAGGTGACTGATGTCCAATTAAGTTCCTGAGAATGCTGAATTGCATCCAGTGGGCCTCATACTTTGAAATATTACTGTCACAGTATGTTTTCTTCCTGTGTCTTATTCCACCAAAGAGACTGTGAGACATGGACCGTGACTAAAGATAATAACCCTGTTGGACATAGAAATGTGTTTAAATATTGTCCATTGACTTGCAATTGTATGAGTCTCCTTTTTTTGTTTTTCATAAACATACGAGACGTAATTGATAACATGTGCGAATCTCCTCTAAATTATTTTGTCGGCTAGTGGCTCTCGTGTCTGTGCACAGCATCAGGGTGAAGGAAAACTGTATTTTGCCTCCTTCTGTTTGAATCAGTTGTATGTTAAGTCTGGATTTTAAACCCAGATGTGTAGAAGTTGCTTCTATCCATTCTGAGACTCTGGTAACTAAACAGGATTGATCAATAAAGCGAAACCTTTTTTCTTCACATAGAGACTTGATTTTCTTATTAGACATGCTGAGAGCGTGGTGCCATGTTTGTATCTGAGGGGGTGGTACCAGTGTTGACCATTCAGATTTCAGGGGAGGATTGTTTATGTTTCAAACTTTGTTGTGGTGAATTCACAACACATAAAGTACCTGTCCTTTAACCTAAAATTACTACTTTTTTGTGGATTTCCAGCCATTTTCTTTTCTAAACACTAAAACCAAATTCAGCTGGAAGCTTTTTCCTGTTGATAAGTTTTAGAAAACAAGCTGTTTCTGTCATTTTGTTTTGTTTTGTGTTAGATTTAATTAATAGATACATAACAAAAATCTGCTCGATCATTGGCCAACACTTTGTGAGATGAACGTTTACCTGTGGGATAACAGCAAATAACAAGAACGGTGTGGTGTGGCTTAATATAGAAATCTCAGTACTAGAAGTGTCAAGCAGTTATTCTTTAAGCAACATTTCCTTGTTGGCTGCTGTTAATTGTTTTAATGCAAATTCAAACTCATTAGAAACTTCATCAAACTTTATTTATGTAACCCTTGTGTGCCCTCCTGGGGTCATTCTTACTCTGGATTCAGTGAAACTGGTGTATGACGGCACACAAGGGTTAGATAAGCACAGAAAAGAGTATAAACACAAGTGTAAAAGATTCACAATGCATTGATCTGATCTGATCACCTGTAAATCCCAACCACTTTCATGGGAATGCATTACATTAGGTTTGAGTTTATTTTTTTGTAATTTTTTATACTATCAAATATCCTGTTTACTGTACATGTGGTGTGACACCTACAAATGTGAAGCCACAACATCAGGCCATTAGTTTTGTTTAGTCAGTGGTGCTGAATTTACTGTAGAATTAAATGTTTAAAAGACATGGGTTTACCACAGAAAGGATTAAATCCTATACAATAAACAATGAAGAAATTTACTTTTGTATAAGAGGCTAAACTTTTTATTAAAATAATTTGTACAGTGAACTTTACTTGAGATTGTGTAATTGTAGAGAACAATGAGACAATTTGCTTTGTTTAATTTTCCTGCAAAAAGTCAGACTCCACAAAGGTCTACAATAATAGCAAGCAGATGTGATTCATGTTTGTTAAGTTGATAACTGCATGATTTCACTGCATTCTCTGACAGCAGCACAACCCTTAAGGTGCTGTGCTGTCACATGCACTGTCCTCAGCGTGTGCCAACAAAACTTTGTGTGAAACTTAAGGACACTTAACTTTATCATTGACAAGATGAAGGGTAAAAAAGACTCATAGTCACTCATATAATAATGTGTGACTCTTTTGTGTGTTATTAGACAAACGAAAGCGTGCAGATATGGTTTCAGAACATCTTTATTGTTTAGTTGACTGCAGATGTGGGGCCACACAGTCTCAAATTCTTGGCGTTTTTTCCATTAAAATGAAGGGCAGGTACTTGAGAGATGAATTTGGTCACAGCGCCACTCAGTTGGAAGGATTCCCCTATCATACACCCAACATTCCTCTATTGGGAGTACGGCAGCTTGATCCCTTCACCTTCTTTACAGAAAGCTGTAGAAAGGAAAACCCACACAGAAATTTAGTTTTGTGTCACATAAAAAAACAAAGGTTTGCTTTAATTTCAGTGATAAAAAGTTTAAAAAAGATGTTTGAAGTGCTGTACTTTTCTCAGGATTGAAAAGGTAATGTAGCTCCCCAGAGAAGTCGAAGCAGCTCGCCTGCTTCTTGAAATGCTCCAAGTCTGAGTCTTTCACAGTCAGTTCTGTGCCTGGGAACAAAAAGACAATGCATGAATGAATGTTTGGTCGAAAAATGAATGGTTCTTTTGACTGTCATTATATGTGTAGTTTTTTTCTTACTGAAAAGATAAACAGCACGAGCTTGGATCTCATCTGGTACAGACACTCTGTCGAGTTTAATGAAATTCAACATGTCTTTGTTGTTTGTCATTGTACTGTTGATCTCTAAAACCAGACAGGTGTCACAGCTTGGCAGTCTTTGGAGCGTCCAGGTCATGTTGGGAACTAGGTAGAAACAAAAAAATTGGAAAAGGTTTAATAAAAACAAAGAGGGTTCCTGGTTCATGTACCTGTGGGAACCGGGACCTTTCTCTGTGGAGTTAACATGTTCTCCCTGTATCTGTGTTTGTTTTCTCCAGGTACACCGGCTTCCTCCCACCATCCAAAAACATGCATGTTAGCTGGAATGGACACTCCAAATTGCCCCTAGGAGTGGATGTGAGTGTGTGCGGTTGTTTGTCTCTGTGTGGACCTGTGATGGAAAGGCGGCCTGTGACTCTTTTGTATCTTGTTAGACAAAGATATAAAATAAAGATATAAAACAAAAGTTAAGAAAAAACTATTTCATGGAAATGCTCTGGGATATCCTTTCATTTTAGCTCCATTAAGTTATTTCTTCAGAACTTACAGAGTTTATCATTTCAACTAACTTTTAAAAATGAATTTTTACATTTTTGGAAAATGGTCTTTCTTTTACTTAATTTTAATTAAGTATTTTATTCTTGTGTTGCAACAGGAGGGATGTCCACACTTTCTGCTGCTGGGGGGTTAAAGTGGAGGTCAAGTTGATGACTGTTTACAATTACACAATGACTGAAATAAAAAGGTCCCTCTGACTGATTTGTGACTGAATATTTGTGTCAGATCTATTCAGTAAACTTACGTCTGGTTTCAATCATTTCTCCGGTCATGTCAATTTTGGCCTTGGAACCAAAGCAGGTTCCATTTCTGTGGAAATTATCAGAAGAAGGAAAAAAGAGTCATTAACTTCAGAGAAATATTGCAGCTGACATTCACATAAAACATTTGAAAAAACTGAGTCTGGGTCCTTGGGTCCATTCATTTGTATTTTTTTTCACATTTTTTACTGTAAATTTGGACATGAAATGAGAAACTGATGACTAAGAGAATTTGGTTTTGAAGGTTGTTTTTTTAAGCCTATAGGATCTATTTTGTACTTTTGAGCCTCCTCTGCTTGTTTTAAAGCCGTCTTAACTAACCAAGATTGGAATAATTTAGTTTTTGGCTTCAAAAACCTTTTTCACACATGCTGAAAAGAATGTCAAAAACCAAACAGTAGATTCACACTAACAAAGCTGGTTGATCATGAACATGTTGGCCCATCAAAAGAGATATCAAACACTTGAATAAAGGCTGACACTTGGCTTTAGATGAAATTAGCTGTGATTTGGCCCCATACAAATGAAAATTAGTTAATAAAGGTCCCTCACCATTCCAGCTTTGGTTTAAAGGTCAGAAAAAGTCACATGTTTTTTTTTTAGTCAAGGTACATTATGGGATTTTTAAACACTTTAATAACTTACAATGCTGTCAGAGTACAGAAGGAAAAGCACAGATTGTATTTTGTGTCAACTCACAGTCTATTCTCCTGGGACATAATGACTTCACTTTTGTTGGATGGTGACTCAGTAAATGTTATCCAGGAGCTGTCAGTTATCTTCAGGACATCTCGATAAATTTCTTGATCAGTAAAGCCTGCGTAGAAGTTAAATTTTTTGCCCATCTGTAAACAAAACAAGACATAGATGGTTTCCAGTTAGCTCACTTTAATAACGAGTAAACCTCTTTATCTTTATGGAACCAACCAGAACCTATTGACAGCTTAGAATGTTTCTTCATATTCTTTTACTGAGTGTACTTATTTTGATAAAAACTAAGCCTGGAGCCACAAAGAACCCACAGTTAGAGTTACAAAATAGATACTGGTAAGCTTAGGTTTAGACACTTTTTAAAAAAGGGAAGCGTTGCATTTAATGTTTTACATTTTGTACAAGAGTTAATTTAAGGCGTGTATGTTCCTGTTTGCGTTGAAAAGTCTTTTTAAAACTGCATTCGGGTTTTTTGAGCAGAATTCTGTCTAACCCTTACAAAATTCTGAGTTTAACAAAGTTGCCAAATACTTTTTTCATGCAAAAACAAGGGAAGGTGTCATCAATCAAGTGGAGGTATACTCATCTAGCTTTGCTGTTTTTTTCTGGCCGGCTGTTTGCTGCAGATTTATGACGTAATGAGGGCGCCTGACACTACACTTAGCATGCAGCCAAAGAATGCTGAACACAGTATTAATCAAAAGAGAAAAGGTAAATTAAGAGAGGAGATTTACCAAGCTGTCGGTTATCAACAAGGGTGTGACCAGCGGTTGGCACTCTTCGGGGGTCGGAGCTGAGCTGCTCAGAAACAGGGCCACCGACAGGATACTACAGCTGAGCCACAGGTTCATGATGGCGCTTGGCTGAATTCAAGTTACAGTGACTGATGCTATGAGCTGCTCAGCTTTTATGCGATCTGACAGAGTTGCATAAGGTGGAATTTCCAGTAATTGCATAATTTGTAAATAATCTTTTTGCTGCAGTTAGAAAAACTAAACTCCACCTCAGTGCATCTGTCTGACAGTTTGGGTTTGCTTTGCTTCAGCTGTATTTTGCAATAAGATAAATAGAAGTATGTGTT
Organism: Menidia menidia; assembly: GCA_907169785.1. Taxonomy (NCBI): domain Eukaryota; kingdom Metazoa; phylum Chordata; class Actinopteri; order Atheriniformes; family Atherinopsidae; genus Menidia; species Menidia menidia. The sequence continues at coordinate 8,475,248 of CAJRST010005557.1, read as the reverse complement.
AATCATTTACCGATTGGTTTCATTACCCTTTGTTACCAAGGATCAAAATGAGTGGGTGTATTTTAATCTTTAGAATGAGCTAAAGGCTGAAAAACAAACTGACCCCAACCGACAGTTATCTGAAAATCAAAAAGTCAAACTATACAAAGTTTATGCTGGAATAACTAATTCTTACAATATAAAAAAGGCATTCCTGATTTAGCAGGTACAACATTTCAAGCCCCCAAAATTAAGATTTCAATGTGCTGCAGCTGTCAACATCTGTTTACAAGATGATCACAATAAGACACAACAAAATAGGAATTAATTTGGATAGGAAACAAGCAATAAAGCAGTTCTAGCGAGACACATTCATGGGTGCTGTTCTTTAATCTAAATGTATTGGAGAGAAAAGGTTTGTTTAAAGAACTGTCAGAAAGTAGGAACCATTTTTCATCATTAACATCTGCATATGATGACATAGATATATGTGATCCAAGAAGCCCTGTCAGCACTCGAATGTGCCAAAGTTTGAATAAGTTTCTTATAGAAAGGCAAAGCACTAAGCCATGTTTCCTCTTAGCATAATACACCGAGCTGAGGCGCCGGCTGAGAGAAAAGGGAGAACTATTTTCATCTCTTCAGGTTGCTTCTGAGATGTGGCGTTAAGAGGAAACAAAATGTGAGAAATATGCCAAGGCTAAAACAGCAGCAACAAGGGAAAAAACCTAACACAACAACTTCATAGAGCTTTCAGGCTTTTTTAAGAATCAACTGAAAGGGTAAGACTGCAGAAATATTATAATGAGGGATGGAAGATTTGGCATAAATCAATAAATATGCAGCTGTTCAAATAACCCCCCTTCCATATATCTCAATAAATATGACCATGCATATTTAAACATAACTGTACTTTAAACAGCAGCAATTGCTGTTGCTCACATCATCTGCTAATGAAAACTCACATTTGGAGATAAAAATTGTGGTTCAACAAAATCAGCAAGATTGGAATAATATAATTTTTAGCATCCATAGATCTGTCGGCTATCAGTAATAAGTTAAACAACTCACATTTTTATTATAATCCCTTATTCCTTATCGATCTGATAAATTTGCACATAAATGATCTCTATGGTAACCACAATTAGATTTAAGAAATTATATCAAAAGACATTTGATACTTTGGTGTCTGTCATAGCAGTTCACAAGCACTAGAGGGAGAAAGAGTTCATCTAATGGCCTCATTCAAATTTCAGATTAAAAAGACAAAAACATTTTTCCATCTGTGTACAGTTCATTTAAAAAGTATCCAAATTCCAGCAATATGAGTCGCAGCATCATAACACTGGTCCAGTTATAATCATATACCAAATAATAGGTTACATAAAAGCACCCGGGATGCCAATAAGAGAAAAACATCTACCTAATCACGCATGTGGCAACGGCGGAGGGGGAAACTATGCCTGGACATGAAAAAAACTCTAAAGGGAATAGATTCAGGAAGGACAGCCATCAGCCTGGACCGACTGGAGGTTTGAGGGAGCAGTAAAGAGGGGACACGTGCTAGAAAAGGCAGGAAAACCAACCAAAACGTTTGAAAAAATGTTGTAAAGATGCCTGCATTTCCAAAAGCTTTTGATTCTTTGGATGTGAGTTTAGTTTTATTAGTCAGAGCAATACTGAGGTGATTTACATGAGGCATTTTTGGAGGTGAACTGAGTGAAAACTGCCAGTTTGTGCACATATCACAGCTGCAGCTATTAAGCATGGATAATTCCACACGCAGAGGGCGGACCTGTACCTGAGTGTCAGGGCGGGAGATGGTGGAATGATCCAAAACCGGACACAGATGGATGACAGAGGGTCGTCAAGTCTGTGGAGGTGATTAGTGAATGGATGGAGACAGGTGAATGTTTGCTTATCATTTGTGAAAGCTGTAGGACTGCTGCTGTTTCTTCTTAGGAATCTGGGTTCACTTTATAAAAAAACAGCGTGCTATCTTGAGCAGACAAATATTTCGGAGTCAGTGTGTATTCGGTGTGGGAAAAGTAAACACAAATCGTAATTCATTCCGCTTCTGTTGAACTACTTCCATTTGATTTATGACTTCAGATTCAGTTTCCTTCGGTTTGAAACACCTGCTCACACCTGAAGAAAATTAAAATAAGTAAAATTGTTATTATTAAGATTAATTCAAACTGAACTATGGCCTTTTCTTCTGATTTGGAAAACCTGCAGTTAAAGACAGAAAACACATGAAGTCATGCTTTCTAACGCCTGATTCAAATCCACTGTATGGCATCACAGGCAAGCAATTTGCTTTTGGTAAATATTAGATAAGAAATATATATATATTTATTGTCAACAGGGAGGGTAGGAGTTGCTTATTTTTATACTATAATTGTGCTCCATGAGATCAAGTCTGACATTCTGGGATTTGCCTCCTGCTGTAGTGAAAATGAATATAAGTTAGTTAAGCCTCATCAAATTGTCCTACGCCTCTCTCTCACAGCTGGAGCTGATGTCAGTGTCAGCAAGTAAGGGGATTTGGGCTTGCTAATGTCACGGTTAATTGACCTAAAAATCAGGAAAAAATCCCTAATGCCTTAAGGCTGGTGCTTTTTTGAATGCCAAGTCGACATAACGACCATAGACCAGATGCAAAACAACACAAAGCATTTGGAATAAGAGACAATCTATAGCTTCATAGTTATATCAGTAAAAGACATGTGAAGCTTGCTGTTGCATTATGTCTAAAAGCATTGGTAATATCGAACAACCACAGACAAATAGCAACTTCAGAGATACAAAAACATGAAAGATTAAAAAAACAAAAACAAAAACAAAATAAATGTTCCAGAGAGGCAGCAAATGTTTTTTTTCAACCCAGAGTGAATTAATAAAGAGGGTTCAGAGTGTTTGCTTGATACTTTTTGTGTTGTACCACTTTACAAATCATTATTTTCTCATTCAGCTCAGTTCCATGGCTCTTGAGTTACATTCCCTTTCCCTGACTAAGCCAGATTGTTACATCAAAAAGCAGTGAATTTTCTGCCCAGGAAAAAATTGTTCCGTGGACTCAGAAGTGGCATCGCTGCAACATGGATGGATGAAAAAAAATGTTAGAGCAGAGAATGTTTTCGATTGATTATACATGTGATTTTAAAATACAGTATCATTTTTAAATCAGTGAGATAAAGTTGATAGATTTTACTGCGTTTTCGATATATTATATTTGGCAGCATTCCTAAAAAAGAAGGAAAAATAATTGTAACCGCAGAAGGAGAGAAACTGTCAATCAGAGCCTAGAATCAACAAACATCTGAGACATTTACGCCTGCATGGCCATGAATGCAAACCTCCATCATGACCTCTGCAGGTTTTGAAAAGATCTTTGCTCCTTTTGCTATATTTCACAATGCAGCACTATCAGAATTTCCTTTTAACTGATCCGACTCAGGTAAAACACGCTGACAGGTTGGGCTGAGCGTTGCAAATGTAAACCATCTGCAAACCCCTTTCTTCTTCCGCAGGTAACCCTGAGAGAGCCTGGCTCCATTCATTAAACCCATTTGATCAATTAATCAACAGCTGTGGGACCGGAGCCTCTGAAGAACACATGCAAAATAAATCACTGAACATTTCCATCATTTGTGGCTATATGATGTATTGATCAGCAACCTCGTGAACAAATGAAAGCGTCTCTCATGTCCTGGGAGCTGTGAGCCGACTGTAGACAAAAAAAATCCTCTGATCTTCCTACTCTGTGTGTTCTCACCTCACTTCACTGCTGTGTGTCAGGACCATATGCTGCAATCAATAAACCAATCAATAAATAAAAACTTTGATCTGACAGTTTGTTTGACACAGAGTGTAAGTTGTAACCTCGGAAAGGAGCGCTGGCTGTTGAGTTAGTGGGCAGATTGGAAGCATTTCAACATGGTCAGACAGTTTGTACAAACAGTTATTTACTGATTTGTTGCAGTTCGGCCTTCAATTTCTGTCAGTATGTACTGCACAATACAAAAAATAAATAGAAATACAGGCAAACAAACAGACGAAAAATTAATTTTCCACCTCGATGCAACCACGTAAATTCCCCTGAGAGCAGCAGAGGGATCTGAGGTCAAAGTTCATGAAGTGCCCCAAAAAATGGATTCAGTGTCTCATGCTGTATATAGCAGTGCTTTACAAAATGTGTTTGGTTTTCCATTAATAAATGTTTTCTTCCATGATGGTAAAATCAAATTGCAAAGTTCCAGCAGGAGGGGAAAATAACCCAAATGTGGGGCCGTAGGGAAAGGAGAAGATTTCAGGTGGTTTGAATAAATGGTGGTTTTCTTAAAGCCAGACAGAAGGAGCTGAAAAGGCAAAAACAAAACTCTACAAACAGGGAAAAAAACTGACTGAGAAACCGCAGGGAAGACAGAACTACAGTAAAACAATAATGATGACCAGGCTGGACAGAGCGAGAACCGAGGAACATAACGGGAACGAGGGTCCTGTATGCATTCTGTATCTCATAGCCACTCACTCTTGCAATAAGGTTTATCCCTTATGCCTCATCTTCATCTTATAGGACTGAAGGTCCTCATTAATACAACCCCTGTTTAAAGAGGACAAAAGACTTCAAACCATAAAAGATTTTGGAGCCACGTCATTCAGGTGAAAGGATGGCATCGCCATATTCAAGCCTTTCTCTGGCAAGACAGACATAAAGCAAAAGAAAAGTATTTCTTTGGTGTGCGGGAATTATCAGCATCACTGGAGCATGTCGTGGAGGAATACGCACTTTTATAAATTAATTCCTATCATAACCCTACACATTCAAACCCTCTGGCCCGCTCACTTTCTCTCTGTCCTGATCAGAAACCTGCTCAGGTCTTCCAGGAGTTTCATCTCCTTCATTAAAATGCTTCGCCCTCGGGCGCCTGTGTCGCTTCACAGGACTCATGTATTTGCACAGGTGCAAGATAGCGTAAGATTTACACACACATACACACACACCTACACACGCACACTGTAATCAAGGGAAAGTGAGGCGAGCCTTCTCAGACCTTCTGCACATTTCACAGAAGCATCATCTCACCCTGATACCTCGTTTCTGTGTTTGAACGGTAGATTTACACCATTACACCACACTACCTCTTCAGTCCATCTTGTTATCTACAGCAGCCCAGCTTCTTGCTCTGAGTTTAAACAGAATGTCGTTATTTATACTTAAGATTAACTTCTAAAGACACTATATTCAAAGATGGATGACTAAAATGGTTAAAAGATGTGGTAAAACTTCTTACAGAAACCAAGTTGTAAAGGCTAATTGGGAGATTTGGGAGGTTTCCTAGAGGGCGGCTTGTAAGTTCCCTTTAGAATTAAAGAAAATAAGCTTCTAAGTGCCAGTGTCTTTTTACTCTTTGCACCAAATGGAAAAAGCATATAACTGCAGACAGCTTGTGAAAATATATTTTCAGAAAGGTCCAGCTGCTCTATAGCTACTTTTGAAGCAACCAATCATATGGCCCTGATGCTCTTCTGTTTATCCAGAGTTCAAGTTGTTGACCCGTCAGACAGAAATGATCACACCAAACCCAGCAGCCGCTCCAGTAGCCGTGCTGCTGTGGAGTGTTGTGCTCTTATCACCGTATGAGCTAGTTTTCATCCTCATTCCTCTGCAGGTGTTTGTCTGTCAGCAAAAACAGGACGCAGACACACACAAAAGCATACACACGGGGTGTATCCTGTGGTGATACAATCAGAGTGTGTCCCCTCATCTATTTCTGTTGGCAAAAGCCTCACCTGTTCCTTATCACAATTCAGAAATTCTCTAAATGGGGAGAAGCTGTGATCAACAAGAGAAACGGGCTCATCCCAAAACCATTTAGAAAAAAATCTTCATCCACTATAAAAATCATAATTAAATCATCGTCGCTCCCACAAGCTCATTAATTCCCAGCACGTTCTCCCCAGTAAGTCAACATAATT
>CAJRST010005557.1:8440159-8468887 GCA_907169785.1 Menidia menidia | reverse complement strand
AATGCATTTGGACTCATCACTGGCCCTCGCCTTGAACAGGAAATGTATCTACGACATGGCTGCTGTCCACACGAGATGCTGCTCCACTCCTACTCAGTCCCTACCGCACAAAGGCGCAGCTTTCTAGTAATGGAGACCCTGCAGTGACGAAGCTTGCACGCTCATCTTCAGTAAGCGGTGGAGCCGGGCGTCCAGGGCGCGTCCAGACGGAGAGATGGCCATCCATCACCTGGGTTACGCCGGTGTCCACCTGTGCCTCGCCCCCCCCCCGTGGAAACTGGTGAACATATCCAACGATGCTTCTGTTTTTGCTTTGGGATCTTAAAGTGCAAATGCGGAAATAGTTCTCAAAATAGTTATGAAAGGGTTAGATATTATGAGCCGCATTAACAAGGAAGATGAGAGTTTAATGAATAATGCATTTGGACTCATCACTGGCCCTCGCCTTGAACAGGAAATGTAATTTAAGTTATGAAACCCTGTGCATATGTATAAACAGCACAATAATGGAGAAAAAGAAGACCATTTTTACTTTATTTGGGACATTTAATAAAACTTTAAAGGGTTTTATTGAGGTCTTACAGCATCTAATGTGACTGATTTGTATCATAACACCGCGGAAGTTTCAGTTATTGGACTCTCTCGCTTTAGGGCCATGTCTTGTTAATTTGAAATAACTTCACAAAGTCCTATCCAAGATGGCAGCTTGCCCGCAGAGAGAAAAAGTCAAATGTAAACTAAAGCAATAAAACACGAGCTAATGCTGTAATTTAGTGGGGGATATTCTTGACTGAATCTGACTCCGGATCCTTATTAAACACATAATATCAACCGAGTGAACAGCATTTGACCATTCAGCGTTGTGTTCCAGGCAACTAACAGGTCACTTGATATCACTTAAATTTGGCAACAGCACCAAAGACCCATGTCTGCCCCTTTGTTAGAAGCAGTGTGTTGTAATTTGTCTTCCACCCATCACCATCTGTCAGCCTTCACATATGATGACTCACACATGCAGATTATGGAAAAATACAGGCTAATATTAGTTCTCCATATGACTGTCCACAGAGAGATGGAGATAAGCTTTTTGAATCTAAAATGCAACTTCTGTCTTTCCAATTTTGTTGTTTCTGCCATTTGCTTTTTTACAAAATCTATTATTGAAACAAAACAGAGCAAGGTTAAAATAATAGGTAAACTCTCCACACGTGCTGCATTTTCAAGTCGATGGACAATTTGTCAAAGCAGCACAAGGAACCAGCAGACAACGTAAAAAGATAAATCAACCAAAAACAAAAGAAAAAAACAGAAGAATTTCATAGACAATCAAATTAGTTCCAACAGGAAGTTTGATTTATTTACAAAACAGGAGTGCAGCATCAAAAAATGAGCTCAGACAGAAGGCAGGAAGATAAACGTAGTCATACAACTTCCAACTATTAAGAAAACGTAGAGGAGCTCTGTTCACACACTGATACACACAATCTTCACATCACCTGCACTGTTAAAAAAAGAGCAGATAGAAACATAGCTGAGAGATCACTGCATTGCACATTTATGCAAGCAAATATGTCAGAACCACTGAAATGTGTCTTGATATCAACATATAGACTTTTTGCCAATCATGCAGTTCGAGATTGTTGAATTTTCATATTTTGTTCAGCCAGCACAGGTTTAATTTGCATCGATCTGCAGTTCTTGTTACTACAGTGTTGTAACTTTTTTTTTTTTTACTATGACAAATTTTGGGGTTCAGCGTTGAAGCACATATCAAAAGAAAACACGCTTCATCACAGATCAGTCTCATAAAAAAACTAATCTCATTTATGTTCATCCACAGATCCAAAATGCCACAGTTTTACATGACAGGTCAGAAAGAGAGAGGTGTTTTTTTTTTTTTTAAATGAATAGCTGTTTTTGGATGTGAATGTGTCAGATAGTGCCTTATTTTGGTTCTCTATTATGTCATCGTCTCTCCATAACAACCTGCCTCCTTTAAAACCCAAGATTGTGGTTGTGCCACATCACATTTATGACCAAAAACGGGAGTCCAGAGTGTGGGTGTTTGAGTCTTTATTGTATTACTGGAACATTTTGTTCTGTAAACCAACGTACCTGTAACACTCAATGAGGCTGAGATGTTCAGTAACACTGTCTTCAATTCCCCACAACATTATTTTCCTTTAGGATTTAACATTTCCAATTGGCCTAACAACTTATAAAAAGCTATTTGCGTTTAAATGTCTGTACAATGCGCGCTGTTTTCATGAGTTCAAACCTAAATATTTGAGAAATCCAGACACAGATCTCAAAACTTATTTCAATTGAATCGTTTCAGTTTGGATTTTAGATTTCAGTGGTGTTCATATTTCTTTTGACCTGTGCATCAAGAACTATTTGCTTTTTTCTTAGAAAGAAAAAAAGCTCACATTTCCATGAAGCAGCTACTTTAAATTTTATAAAAACTAGAAACTTTGATATACAACAATACAACAGTATACAGTGTTAAAACCAATGAACATTGTAGATTTTGTTGATGCCACTCAAGAAAGGACTTCACCTTTGCCACCAGATAAAGACATACTGAAGAGAAGGATATGCAATTTATACAAAATCCCAAACACACTCAGCGTGGAAATTACACCAATGTTTGTTTGTCTTGTGTGACACCTTTTTATAGCCACAACACAGAAAAAACAACAAAACGCAGAAAACAGTTCATAGTTGATTCATAAAAAAGATAAATGCATTTACAAGACTTCACAGTTTCAAGGCAGAAACGTTTCCAGGACAGCAAGGTACTTTCAGGAAAAATCAACCATTTTAAAACCTATCTAGTATGTTTTAAAAAGCATACTCTGATTATATTTTGTATTACAATTATCCCAATGAACAGTGTTTTGAAATAAAAGCTTTCTTTACTTTTTGTGGTTTTTCCATTCGTTTATGGCTGTTTTTGTCTCACTGTTCAGTTGATCTGAGTCTATCCTGGTTATTTAGCCTCTTTCTACGATGTAATAAGCTTTTCGTAATTGTTTTGCTTTACTTTGCAGTGATTTCTGCCGTTTTTAGTCCTTTAGGCCTCGGATGTGCTGACACTTCAGGGTTGTTAGCCTGTGTCCACTTGGCTCAGTAATAATACATTTATGTCTCTGGGTGGATTTTTCCCTCAGGTAAAATGTAAAAAACTAATTCTGTGAGTGAACCAGTAGCTTGGGGGAAAAATGAATCTGAGCTGTGGCCATTCTCAACGTTTTACATAAATACACTCCTGTTAGAAACAAATGGCCACCAGAAACAGAAATTCAGTTCCAGCTCCCTTAAAGGGTAAAAAATAGCACGGAGAGTGCCGCTTGAGTTGCTTATCCTGTGTAAACAGACTTAGAGTAAGGCAAGGAGGAAGAGGAGGATAAGCAACCAGAGAAAGGATGCAATGTTGAGGAAGAAGAGAGATGAGGGTGTGAATGGAAGAAAGGATGAAAAGGAAAAGCTAGATAAAGATAGCTAAAAGGCAGATGACAGAATTAAAGGGCTCAGAGACAAACTTTTGAGAGCTTGAATCATAAATCATCAGTTCTGTGCTGGAAAAGTGTACGTCCAAACCATCTGTCAGTTCCTCATGGCTTTCAAACCATCTGTGAAATTATATCAGCCGTTTTGTGCTTTGTATGGAAAAAGTAAGCAAATGGTCATTCTTTAAATAAAAAAGCGGCTTATACAAAAAAAAATGTTTTTATAGTTATTTTGTATTTTCCTGTATTTATAATGTGTCTTTGTGATAATTTTGTGTTTGTAGCAATTTAATCTCAAGGCCATTCATGTCTACCTGAGATATTTCAAGTATCTATTCAGTAACTGTCTGAATACAGCTGTATTTTATCTTTCAACATTACTTTATTGTTCATTATCTCTTGTTGCCTTTTGTCTTTTAATGGTCATTTGTAGTCTCTTCATAGAAATAACGCCTTCCGATACCTCTATACCCCCTCTACCACTTCCCTCTATCCCTTTGCTGTCACCATTGATTCTGACCAGGGATTTTCCTCTGTAAAACTTATAGTCAAAGTGATGATAACTGTAACATTGTGTCTACTTTGTAAGTTGCTTTGGATAAAATTGTCTGCTAAATACATAAACATATTATAAACATAAATGTTTAATCATTGTGAGTATTCTGAGTGTGTTTTATCCGGAGCAATTTGTAACTTTTTGTCAAGTTTTGATCCATTTATAATTATGTTCGGACTCTTTGTCAAGTCCTTTTGTATCTACATTCACTTTGTGTCAGGAGTCATGGTGGAAAAAAATGTGGAAGAATAAAGGGACCATAGGATAAAACAGTAGCCTTATAAGAAAAACCTAAAGGTGCTTCCGAAGCAGCATGGCCAAAAATATTAACAGAAAGAGGCAGAACGATACTTGACATGGCAGCAGCCGTGAGCAAAAAATGAACCTGAAAAAAGTAATGAACAAAAAGAATGAGTGGCTTAGTAAAAAACTCAAGCCCCCAAAAAAGCTTTGTTCCTTTTTCTCTATGTTTCTTACCTTTGTCGTGGATATTTTCACAACATGTTCATGCATTTTTTTTTAGATTTAAAGAGGTGGACATGGATTTAAAAAAAAAGAGAGACCTCTGTGTTGCACCACCTACATTCAAAGATGAATGTGTGGATTTTCTGTGAATCTGTGCTAAAAAAAATGAAGCCAACTAGGTGTCCTGCACTGGGTGTGAATAAACAAACATATAATTAAAACGTGAAATGTTTTTGACACAAACTGGAGTATGCTTTAATGCATAGATACCTTCTTAGTTTATTTTTCTTGTCACCCCCCATCTTTCACAATTATTTACTTGCTGCTGAGCTCCAATAAGAGATAAACCACCTGAATAAAAAATTCAACCTGAATGCAAAGTTTTTGAAGGCCTCTATTCCAATAATGGCAGTCTGCACACCCATTCCCAACAAAGTGTATGAACGTCTTTGTAACCGCACAATTCGGTCACCCAAAGCCGGTCACTAGATAAGCTACCTAAAGACTCAAACTGAACAAAGTAAAAAAAAAAAGCATAGAAAAGGGTCTGTATCCCCACAATGTAGCTGCAAGAATCTGTCCATCCCCAAAGAGCAACAAGACATATAACACAGGTGTCCACGGCCTTAAAGCACATTACAGCAACTTAAATAAAAGCTGCTGCACAGATTTTTTTCCCTCCTGCAGCAGCTGACAGCCGAGTAATGAGTTTTAGCTCTTTCAAGGGGAGACGAGTGCAAGAGAAAGTGAAGAGATAAGACCGTGAGACGTCTTTGAGGGAGAATTATTTTTCTTCTTTTATCTCCATTTTACTTCTTTATAAGCTTTAGCAACACAAATGTATTTCACCTGTCAAGGTAGCAAAGCTAACTGAGATAAAAATAAGAAAAAAAAAGGAAACTGACCGAAGAGGGGGTAAGTGTAGGAGGGTGAGAGAGGTATGATGGGACAGTATGGAAAGAGAGATGGAAGGGAGGGGAGAAGAAAGGGAAGGAGTTTGGCAGTGTGTTGCTGGGAGTGTTGGACAGTCAGCATTTGTGTGTGTGCAGACGTGAGCTCTGTATATACACGTGTGCATCTAGGACATGCATGTAAAAACAGAGGCAGTGAAGACTGTACCCTTTGCTAATGATTGTTAGTCTTCAATTAAAATACTTGAACATATGCTTGTATTTCCATCCCTACTCATAACTGACAATTCACGAACAGAGGATGGCATCCAAAGAAATGGATAAACACAAGCAAATAAGTAGAAAGAAATGTGTACAAACAAAACAGGTTTTATATCCCTTGTACAAAATAAAAAGGATTACTTAAATTCACAGACATACGTGTTTTCTGAGGAAACTTTGAAATCAGATTCGATGAGAAGATCAAGCTCGACTAGTCACAGCCGTCAGATAATATCTTTTAAGACAAATTGGAAAGAAACTTTACAACTGTTTCATAGAAATTTGAACTCTTCCCATAGAAATGTATTCCAATTAAAATAAAAATCTAATTTAAAGCGAGTGTGTACAGCTGTGATAAAAACATATGTCCAAGATGATTTTTACAATTTGGATTTGGACTTTTATCAAAAAGGAGAAAACTTTAGGGTTATTTTTGTCAAATCCAGCCGGTCTCTGATTGTGATATAGAAATAATATAAAACAACTACTCAGCAGAAGCTATTAATGGTGAAAATGAACAAATATGATTTCTTTTTCCTTAAAGATTTTGATGTTCCAATTTAATGTTTGGAAAATTCATTATCTTATTTTTCTGATTTCCTAGTGTGTTTTTTTGTGTGTAAAATTAAACAAAATATTCAGGTTTGGAATAAATGACTAGATTTGATTCATGTTGAAAGACGTCTAATTAAACTTTTAATGGACAAGCAAGCGGTTGCATTTTTAGCATTGCATTTTGTTTTGTTTCTCTCAGTTATGTATTGGACCAAAGGAGACTTCGGGAAATAATAACACGCAAAATGTAAATTTAACATTTGACCGAAAAAGAAAAGAATGAATAATATTCACTTAAAGCTTCTGGGAGAACATGCTCCACTAAGGTTCCCCCTCTTTAAAAGTAATCTCTGCACAAGACTAAAAAAATGAGTCAAACTTTAAAGTTCTCTTCCCGACTAAGTCAGATACGTCAGACCATTTGAAGCTATGTTGAAATTATGTCAGTAAAACTGAGGCCATAACTCAGAAAGTGTGTAGATAAAAGCTCAAAAACTGCGGGTCTTTGAACCATAACGGGTGACTCAACACTGACAAAAACACTTTCAGGAAGTGACAAACAGCCATGTAGAAACTCTGTAATTAGAGGCATTCAGTTAATGAAGGTGGAGAGGGCATGATTTTTTTTCCTTCAATACTCAGAAGGTCTTGGAGATAACGCTCCTCATCCATCCGCACTTCTGGGCTGAAGACGTCCTGCTGCTTAAAAGAGGAAAAAGATCAAAACAGCTTTTTTTTTAGATTCCATTTCTGATCCCTGGGAAGCCCCCCCACCCGGATCTGAGGAGGGACTTTCTTCCAAATTCTCAAAATGTAAGGCAAAAAACCCCCCAAAACAGTTACATTTAAAGGAACATCCTTTCAAAGTTTCAGTCATAGCATCTGCTCCTTCTGACTCCACTGTGTCTGATCAGCAGAGGGGACAAAGAGAGGACAAAAGATGTGCCCCCCACTCCAGAGAGGAAATAAAAAATGGAAATCACCCCTTTTCATTTACTTTCAGTGTCTCTTTTTCCTTCAGGCAGAGATTCGGTCACCTTCCCTGCAGCGTGAACCCCACTGGAGAGGCTGGAAACCTAAATACTCACCAACAGGAGTCATAATTTGGTCCTGCTGAGGAGAAGGGAGGACAATTTGGGGACTTGTTTGCTAAGCTGCAGGGAGAAGGGGCGATTGAGGGGCTCAGTCTGAAGGTTAGGACCCCTGCAGGGCTGTGGACTGACTTTACTCTGGTCGGAAAAAAACTAATGTCCTCTGGCATAATGAACATTCGAACCCCTGAATTACTACTCAGATCAAATGGAAATGTATTGTTGGGGGTTGAGTTTTGCCGTTGTTCCCGTATTTTGGCGTCTCTATCAGCACAGGAGGTAAAGTGTGCAGCATTTCATCTTTTTCACACTCACCAGCAGAAAAAGTCCAGAGGGGAGTGGCTTTGCTTTTTTCTGATTCTTCATTTTGACTTCAAACCTTTTTTCCAGCTCTGGGGGGTTTCCAGCTCAGAGCTTTGACAGCAGACCTCCGACCACGAGGAGGCCCATTACACCAGAATATCTGCAGTTCGCCTGAGGGAGCCTGCTGCAACACAGAGGAAATAAAACAAAAAAGCACAACACTGCAGTTACGCTGTGAGGAAACGTAATGAATTCTAATGTTCATCATGGAATGAAAGGCTGGCCCGTGCTTCCAAAGATGCGTCCCAATCCCGAGGAAAATTCAACAAAGCCTGAAGTCTTTTTTGCAGGATGTTTTATTTTTTTGTCGATACCTTTCTCTCTGTGGTTTTCTATGACATTTACTGTCTCCCCTCTATCCAGTCAAAGCTGTTGTTCAGCCTGTCATAAGGGAAATCATTTTAGCTTTATCTTCACAAAGTCTTGATGAAGAACTTGTTGACATCCTATGGTGTAAAATCCAATTTTCCATATCAGTTAGTTAAGTTAAAACTGTTTTATTATTATTTTCTAACCCAGAATTATTTATCTTTAGTAATTTCCACAAGTCAGATGGAGGAGGCTCCACTTACACACCACATCGAGCCTCGCAGCATCCACTGATTGACAACTGTGTGGGTGGTTAGAGGAACTTCTATGCCTCCACACCACATCGCACAACAAAAGTGGATCTGTCCTGTTGAAACTGACTACAAATGTAATTTGTACAAATTCTTATTTAATTCTGCCAAACATATTACTTTTTTTATTGAATAACTGCATAGATCCTGATTCCTGTTGACATTGTGGTCGGGGATAAATGTTTTGTTTAACATTTATGTAGCACAAATTCAAGTCCATTTTGAGATTTTTCCGTTCAAGAACAACCTCATCTTTGTAAAGGTCAGAGGGCATATTTGATGAAAAGCAGTGGCAAACTTGCACTGTCTGTGTCTTTATTTGTGATGCCAATTCATTCTGACAAAACAAAGAAATAAATTGCAGTCGGAGACAGAAGTGCCTGAGAGGGCTACAAATATGTCCACATTGAGCTGGGGCTTGATTTTCCAGCAGATAGGGAAGAAATGTTTAAAAGAACTAGCGACTGAATATACAAACGTATTAGTGCTTTCAAATTGAAATCCTTTTCTTTCCTCATCTTCTTCAAAAATGCAACCTGTATATGAAGAAATTTCACCACCTTATTTGTCCACCTGTAAGCTCCCAAATATGGTTATACGAAAGCATTTGTAAAATCTTTCGGGACTACATCTGGATTCATCAGGCTAAATATTCATGCACAAAGAGAATAAACTGCTGAGTCATATCCCATTGTGAATGTCCTCCTGAAGACCTTTATCCAGGGTGCATCGTCGAAGACGATGCTGAATAAGGTCAAAGAAATTTCCCCAAGCAAAGCACTTTCCCCATTTTGTCCGCAGGAATAGGTGAGTGTGAGAGCAACTCAGCTTCAGATGTCTAAGATTACAGGATGGAGACCATTGTATTACCTTGTTAACCACTGACTGGGTTTAAAAGGAGGCTGTGAGCATCTGTATCCATGGAATGAAACCTAAGGTGACTCAGTTTTGCCGCGTAATCACATAAAGCAGAAATCCGTTTTAGCTTCTTTTGAAAGTTTTGAGTGTTCCCCGAGAAATTGAAACTACACAAACGCACTTAGTTCCTGAGAATAGACTCACCTGCCGACGTCTTTTCAGAATGGCAGCAAGACTCTGCGCTGCAGCTGATGCTCAGCTCCGAGCCAAACTGCCGGAAAATGGAGCTGTAGCTCAAGTGTTGCGTTTGTGGCGGTCATTTTCTTTCGTGTCATCTCCGTTTCTTCAGAGTTGATCTTTTGGCTGCAGACTTCGGCTGGCGCTGAAAACACCTGTTACTAAGCAACAGGGAGGCTGGCAGGACGACGGGTGAGCCACTGGAAGCCGGCTCGTCTCGTCTCTGCAGTCAAACCCGTTCAAAACAGCTTTGTTCACTCTCTGCTTCAGCCTCCAACTCTCGTGGGCCTCTACCTGTTCCTCCTCCTCCTCCTCCTCCTCCTCCTCCTCCTTCACTACTCAGAAGCAAAACTGCATCTTCTTTGTCACCTTCGCAAGTTTTTTGAGTATGTTTTTTCAAAGGTGTTGATGACAGTTTATGTTTTTATGAAAGGGAACACAAAGCAAAGAAAAAAAAAGAACAAAAAAAAGACAAAATTCTTCTCCCGTGAGAGACAGCAACCCTAACATGCTGCCCGGCAGGCAGTTGATGAAATCCCAGCTCACCTACATTCACCTCGTGTTCTCGCTGCATCGCTGCTGATTCCTGCAGTGCTGCTGTCAGAGAACTGCAGAGCGGAGGGATTTCTTCAAAATTCACAGGATCTGGGCAGAAAGCACCACCGTAGACTGGAGGTTGTCCAATTTATAATCACCAAAGGCCAAATGTTTGCCCGCTTGACAGCTTATTTCACAAAAATCTGCACATTTTGCTGACATTCGTACAAACATCCCTGTATCGTGTGAGCAAGTCACTTATTAAATGCATTAAATGTAAAAGGCCAATTAAAGATTTTTTCTATTTGGAATGTTTTGTCATGTTTCAACAATAGATGTTTACTTTCATGATGAATTTGACATACATTGTTTGGATTCAGAATGTTTTAACTGCTGCTTTTCTTGCCCAGATGTGCTGCCTGCCAGGCAGACTGAGACGACAATCACACTCAAAGCAGTGAAACACAAAGTGCACTTTTTCCTTGTTGGCCAGCCAAAGGGGGGCGAGGTTAGGTTATGAGATTAGTTACTTGTCATTTCAATGATCATTAAAAGTAGACTGAAGTAGTTGTGAAGATTCAAATATGAAGAGCTTTTTCTTTGAAAAATATTTTGTTCAGTAATAAAGTTGCACCTGAATTTGGAGGTTTTTCTTTTCTGGTATTGTGCATGTAACCTTACCAACTAATAAAATCTGCTCCACGGCCATTTTGGAGAGTTCTTGGCTGGACCAAGTCTTTATTTATGAGCTTTATAAAATTTTCATTGGCTATCTTATTCTATTTGAATTGATTGTTTTGCTGCTATAGTGTTAACAAAGCTGAAAACTGGTATGTTAGTAAAGTCCCTGCCGAGGTAGGTGACACTTAGTTTATTGTATTATAAGTATTGAAAGTCTGTTAAGTCATCATTTTTGAAGGTGAGATCAAAAATGGAAAACGTCTAGCTAGTTTTGCCAGTTTTGAGGCTATCGGTGAATTAGGAAGATCCTTGTCAAGGATGAAAATGTGCACCACTGTTCCTGCTTTTTTTCTGTGTTGCCAGTGTGGTCGTCGCCTCAGTTTAAATGTTCATGTGTCAGGGTTGCTGCCTCTCAGGCTGCCTGTCAGGAAATCCGGTAATCGAAGGTATCCTTCTCCATGTAGTCTGTCCAGGTGGAGGATGGCATGCTGCGGTACGGGTCCAAAAGGATCCGGAAACAGCGAACGATCAGCAGGCCCAAGAAAATAAAGAGGATGAGGACAAAGACGAAAGCCGCCCTCTGTTCCTGGGTGAGGAAAGAGGCGGATGCTGAGGATGAGGAGGAGGGGAAGTCTGATTCAGAAGCAGAGAAGGTGCTGCTGTAGAGGTCGTCGGCCATGTTGAGATGGTGATGGTGATGATGATTGGTCGGCTCAGGTCGTGACTGTCCTCATCTATCCTCGGGACAGCAGCTTCACTGCAGATGAGCGCTGGAGTCAGAGAGGAGACACAAGCAGCAGGAAATATTGATCAGGTATTGGAGCTCATCCCAGCCGACACAGGGTGAGAGGCGGGCTGGACCTTTGACAGGTTGCCAGTTCATCACAGGGCTGCACAAAGGGGAACAACCACGCACACTCGCACTCGTTGCCAGTTGCAACTTCGAGTCACAAATGAGCGAACGTCCATGTGTTTGGATGGTGGGACGAAGCGGGAGTGCCCAAAGAGAACTCGGTGCTTGGGAAATATAAAGAAATATTCATAAATAATACAACAATTAAACATGCCAATATCTAAAAAAAAAAACTGAGTTTATTTTTCCTCTTGATATATTGACAAAAATGTCCATTTTCTTAAATCCTGTACATGAAGTAATATAGAGGCGGGCTTCCCAAACTTTTCAAAGTATTAAATAACCCATAGATTTACGTTTGACGTATAAAGTTATGGCCATTCTGTTTATGTTGTGTGCTGCTCGCAGCAATATTAGTCCAGTTTCTTTCATATCTTTTATGATGAACGGTTTTTTGAAGCATCCATTTTATCTTCATAAACCTGCTCAAGAGTTGTTTTATAACTCGGAGTCTTTCTAAGTCTACTTCTTCCTCGCAGTTTTTTCATGCCAGCAGTCTGTGGGTGGGACTGTGGGCTTTGTTTGTTTGGAACACATAAATCTGGGAAGAAACTGTTCATTTGCTTCCCACGTGCAGATTAAAGCCAAACTCAATTTGCTTATTATGTTGCCATATTTGCCTGTTTGTTCAACTGGGTCCTGAATTGTAAGGTGAGGAAGTAAAGTTAATGTATGCAACTGAATCTAAACTCTAGGTGAGTAAGAAGGCAGAACGTTTCCTTCAGGTGAGTTGTGCTCATAAAGCTGCATTTCTGACTGCTTAAAGGAAGAGAACTAACCAACATAAAAAGCCCATATAGCTGAGTGGAGCGACATCCAGAGTTTCTGAGCTCAAAAGTACATTTTGCTCATGCATGCAGTTCTAAGCCAATGCAAAAAAGACCACAGATGGCTTTGTTAGCTTTTTAATGTTGCTTTGATGTAAAACTTAATAAAATATGACTTTACATTCACCACATAACTCTGGGTCTTATTAGTTTGAACAAGATGGGTGCAGGACATCTGTGAAGGATTTGCTGTGTCTGCACATTTTAACCTACTCCTCCCTCTCTCGTTAATATTTCACCGGCAGTATTCCTCTCCGTCCTCATTTTTATTCACCTTTAGTCTCTGAATGTCTGAAGGAACAACAAGAAAAGTAATCTTGAAATCCATGTGGCCTGCAGAAAAACAAATCCTTTAAAAGTCATGTTCTTCATATTTTGCCGTTATTGTTGTTTATATTTTGCACGCTTTTGTGCTGATTCCTGCAGGTTGTGGCCAAAACTGTAACTTTTGCAGTGGGTTTTTCTTTGCAAGGCACAAAATAAAGCCCCAGAGTCTTGGGCGTGAAACCCAGCAAATGTAATTAGGTTGGATGGAACAAATCACCCTGACCTCACAGTTGTCACTCTCACTGTGAGGAGTCATTGCAGCCCAAGCCTTTGAAGAGCCATCTGCATAAAATCAAAGACATTTAATAACTTCTTGGAGAAGTTTGAACCCGCTGAGGTCAGAGTTTTGGCCTTTTTTATTCTGCGCTCAATTTCAAGGTGTCAAATAAAAACCCAGAGATTTTCCCTGCCTTGGATTCAGCCGATGATTAAGAGTCAGTTCTTTATATGACGAATACTCCAAATGTCAGGCGTACCATTGCCTGTCCTCACTTCTGTCTGAGAGACTATTCTGAAAGTCTCCAAATATTTTGATTGAATGATTAAAATTCCATAAAAAACACCTCTGAATGCTTTTTCCAGATCACAGTTGCCCAGAAATAAGAAAGAGTTGAGAAATGAAAAAGTGGCATCCCTTTGTCAGTGTGGATGGGGACAACGGATTATCACAGGAGACACAAGCGTGCCCTGACCTTAAGTTTCAATTGGACAGAAACAAAACTGCTAGGTCATTACAATTTTGGGTAGGGGCGAAGCCACACATAACAGAGAGCATGCAAACTCCACATACAAATGTCCACTGTGTTCAGCCCACATTGGTTCAAGGCATGCTACAAATTCTTGCTTCAGTTTTGTGAAGGCATTTATATTTGTGATAACCTTACTTGAGTAGCAGTACCTCCATGGTTTTTTGCTTCCATAACTTGTTGTTTCACATGACAAAAATGAAAGAAATGCACTACAACGATTTGTTTATGCATGATGATATTTTCCTTACATTTTTTACGTGATCCCTGTACCCAAGCAGTCAGTCAACCTAAAATGTATTTCCTCAAATGTCTCAAACTACAATAATATTGAATTCATAACACTTTCATCAGTCTATCAGGATGCATAAGGAATTTAACCTTCATTAAAATCCCCACAACAATATCTTAATCTACTTTGGATATATCATATTCTACTGCTCCTTCAGAGGACATTTCATTGACTTTCATTCCTTTTCTGGCGAGCTAACCCTTCTCTAACTCTCCCCATTGTTACTGCCTGAGGTGGAAATGAGACAAAGTGAAGCATCCTACCGTAAAATTCAAAATGTGTTGGTGTGGAGAGCAGGCAGAGGAGTGAGAGTGGGTGTGAGAGGAGGATGTCAGTCTGTGTGGGAACCAGGCAGAGAATCTTCTGCAGAGCTGCGAGCATTCAACATGTTTTCGTTGTTGCTTCTAATCAATTCAGCCTCTCAAGTGATCATTTCGTGTGGTTAATGAGGTCAAAGAAGCCAAGCCAGCGTGACCTTTTCATTAAAAAAAAAGAAAATGTTGGTAGAGTGATTATTGCTACGACTGGGATTAAGATAATATTACAAATCATATTTTTAAAAAACATTTACTACTCAGGGCACCCTCTTTTTCTTTGCATTTGACACTACATTAAGGAACAAGACATATGATGTTGAAATCTCATCCAAATCGATCAATGCCTGGAGCTTTGACACTCAGCCGCAGCTCTTATGCTACCTGCTAATCATCTCTGCAACATGCAACATAGGGTGTAATATTGGAGTAATTCAGCCGTGCGGTGTATATTGAAGGAGACACAACAGAGAAGGATTGCGCACCATTGCCTGTAGGTCAGTTTATTGGAATTGTGAAGCGTATAATACTCTTTACAACATCCAACCTGTAATGTCAATAGTGTTAACAAGAACTTCAGTATTGATGAAGTTTGAAAAGGGCTCATAAAACGATAGATAAAGTCCCATCCTGCAGGTTAAAATAATGGAATATTTAAGAGTTCTACAACAGAAATTCTTCCTTTGTATCGTATATAAAAAGTACCCTCTGGATATCATTGGAGTTAAAAAAATATATGTGTGTATAAGTTGTGCTGTTGTGTGCTACTGCTGCCTCATCTTATTAAGGAAGGTTACAGAACTGAAAGGAAAGTTACTGCTTACGTTCATTATTGAGATTCTTGACTCCTGTTCTGCTTTGTTTTGGCTCCTCTGCCACTGGAAATCTAAGAGACCTTCAAACATGTGTTTATTATTATACCTTTCCTCCTGGCAAGTTTGTCTTGGTGCCTGAGCCCTCTCTGCATTTTATTTTACCTGAGTAAGATGCAAAAAAAATCCCATAGCACAGGAGAAAATAATTTTTGCACCAGTCTGTAAAAATCACAAATCTTTCATGTAAAAGAGGTTGAGCTAATTATGTTTTTTCAATGAAAAATATATACTAAATGAATTGGATATGTGACAGAAATGTAACTAAACAGGATCTTTCCAGAAACATGAGGCACAAAAAAGTGAGACTTAAATGTGACTGAAAGAAGGATCCTGACAGAAACATAAAGAAATACATATTTAAATGAACATCAAAAGCATAACTCCAATCCATAACATTGAATACAGACGTTTAAAGCTTCTTCATTCACAAAGGACCAAACGCTAATCTTATCACAAAAAGCTTTGTTATAACATATGGCTCTCGCCTTCACAAATGATAGTGTTCACTAAAAAAGTCATTGTTTGTCTCCACAATTAAGCAAAAGTTAAAGTATTGGTCTCCAAAAATGACAAGAGAAGCTAATTCAAAAGGAACTTATTGTGAGAGAAGATGCCATTAATATTATCTCCTTCGTGCGTGATTGTGTTTTACTTTCACCACATTTTCATTTTCTCTTCCTTACTTTGGTAAATGCTAATCCTTGCTTTATTTGTTCAAGGAATCGCCATTCCCCAGCATAAACACCTTGAATCATGTATAATTACTGCTGCACACCGCAGGCCTGAGCATTGTGGGGGCATATTCAGAGCTACTGTGAGTCAGAGGGAGACAGTAGACACATTACTGGGAGAAATGCCAGACTGAAATGAAGAGTGGTTCGCCCTCAACAGCCTCGCTGACTGACACGCAACAGTGTCGATATTTTCTGTCGAAATCTCCGGCTACACCTCTGAAAAATTGAACGGTGTTGGAGCAAACACATAATGCAGAAAACAGCCTAACTCTGCATTGTGTTTTTGATTACATTAAAATTTCAAATGTAATAAAAAGTTCTATCCACATCTGGTGAGAAAGCATAATTTCATTGTTTATTACATTAGTACAAACTGGCTCATGTTTCTTTTTAAGGGTTCATGCATCTAAATGCTGTTACTTATGCCTGTGTCTTTTATTTAATTTGGAATAATTTACTTGTTTTCCATCTTTTTATGTTCTTTAAGATATAACTTTCTTTACTTGTTATGAGTTCTTTTTGATTAATTGCTTTATTTCTCTTTTCAGTAACTATGTCTAGCTTATCTTTTTTTTATATTTCTCTACTTTTGAAATGAGCCTAAACACAGTTTGGATGCCTTCGCAAGCTTTTTGATATTTTATCTCACTCAAGAAGGACACCAAAGTCTGTGAGGACAACTTGGCCAAAGAGACAGCAGATCTGAGATTTTTAGCCTGAGTAGCTGGAAAGCTGGCAGCATTCAGATTCATCATAAAGTCAAGTTGCAGGTGTGTCTTTTGATTAATATGGCTCTTGTCCATCAGTGTGGATTTTTTCTATATAATAATAGAATTCACAAGGCTTTGGCTGGTGTTCATTCTGAAAAAAACATTTTCATTGATCTACAGCTATAGAGTATGCAGACTTTTTTCCAGAGGCTGTGAAACATGGAGGTATAAAGAGTAAACCAGTGTTATCAGTTTTCAATGATGGGAAATGATCACATGTATTTGGTTCTGTCATATTAGAACAGAGCAGAGGAAACAGAGCCTTTTTCATTACTCTTGCTCTAGAAAAACAATAACACCTGTCACCATGGTTACCTACTCAAGTATAAAGATGGTTACAGCCTCAAAGTGCTTTGGTGATGGGAAAATTAAAAACACAAAAAGCTGAGAGAAATGTTGCTGATGACAAATGAGACAAAGGAGTTAATCTAACTGGAACTAATCAAATACAAACTGCCAAACCTAATCACTACTTAGTCATTAAAAACAGACTTACTGTATTCATGGGCAGGTGCTTTTCTGCTTGCTCAAAAGCCCACACTGTTTTTAGATGCCCTTTTCTAGATAAACTCACATAGGAGCAATAGTTTACCCAAAAGAAGCGAGCCAACAGATCAGTTGGCACTCAATGAGAGGTATATTGATCTTGGTTTGGGCATTTTGTGCCCTCAAATTGTGAGAACTAAAGCAAATAAAAGTAATATTTCACAGAAGCAGCGGAGTACTACTTTTAGAATCCGATCAATCTCTGAAGAAACTGTTCTTGCTTGAAGCCAAAAAGCGTGATGTAAACATTATTTCCTCTAAAGAGTCGCACAAATCTATCTATCTGTGACCGTCACTTCTCAACTTTCTTTGAACAAATCGGCTGTCATTGCTTTTAAATGTCAAGCCAATGCCTCAGTTATCAGTGGTTTAATTTTTCATTTTGGGAAATTGAGACTCAATTCAGGGGAACAATGAACGAAAAATGGATTATTCATTCCATCAATTTACTGCTCTGGTGTTTTAATAGACTGTGTGTGTGTGTGTGTTTGTGTGCAGGCCAGCTTTCATGCAAGAGAGAATTCAATTAGGGGATGATGTAGTTCCACCAAGCCTCCAGTTTATATTTGACAGCACAGAGATGATGGAGTTTTATTCATGTAAACAGTTTACAACTTATCTCTTTCGGTGACATAAACAGACACACACACACGCCTTGTGTGCTATATTGTGCAGATTTTTCCACATTAAGTTGTTGTTAGATAAATTATTCACACAAAAGCCAGATTGTCAATGTTTTTGTCAGCAGCACACACGGCCCATTTGAACTCATTGTTGTTAATTATCTCCTATTGTCCTATATTCTGTCTCCTTTTCCTCCTTTGTGACACGACTCTGTTGCACAGAAGTAATCAAATATACTTATATATTTAAATATAATGATAATAATAATAATAATAATAATAATAATAATGATAATGATAATAACAATAATGATGATAATAATAACAACAATAATAATAATAATAATCATAATAATAATAATAATAATAATAATAATAATAATAACAATAATAATAATAATAATAATAATAATAATAATAATAATAATAATAATAGTAATAGTAATGTTCCTCCTCAACCGTTTAGAAAAAAATCAATGATGACAGATATATTTTTACCCTTTTGGTATCTAAACACAAATACACATTATACATAACAAGGATATCTTTTTGCCAGATCTAAATCCATGAAATATTAGAAGTATATTGCGAACTGCTTAAAAGATTTGCACATTACTATACATTTCCACATATTTTGCTATAAATTGTCTGCAACCTGCCACAAAGGGGCCATTACATCCTAACGATTAGACCAGAAATAAAGTTTCTTGCCTCACATATAACTCCTAGTTTTATTTTGTCTTTTTTTCTCCCTCAAACAAATAGTAAAAAAAATCATGCTCAAGCAGGGTTCAGCTCCCAAACCTAAATCACCCTAATGATACAAGCAAAATAAAACACATCATAAACCTGGTACTCTCTACTATAGCAAACATGATGTGAAAAAGTGATACTGAGTGGGTAAATTGTGATGTTATATTTTTCCTGATGGACTTCCTCACTAAATGCACACATATGTGAGGATTTCAGGGTACCTCAGTAGTTTGCTTCCGAAAGGATACAGCCTCCACTATCTTCACAGTACAGGAAATTTCCCACTTTCTGTAGCCACTCTTTCACATTCATCATCAAAATCTATGACACGACGCAGGGTATCCTAAAGTATTCAAATTATTGCACCAAAAGATGAAAAAAGCATCCTTAAATGAAATTGCAAGACCAGCTGGAACAAATATTACTGTAAGTACGCAGACTGGCATACTAAGAAAGAAGTTCAACTAAGGTTGCTTTTACCCTGCTCTTTTGCTCTGTCCAGCCTAATTCTGTTCATCTGAGGCGAAAGGGGCAGATGGTAAAAGATTCCGGCTGTTTGTGCCTACATCCCTGCGGAAACCTGGCTCAGCCTCGCAATGCATGGATGCTGGATCCTGTGCTGAAGCAGCATGGAACAAGGGGGGGGGGGGGACTTTTCACAAATGTAATGGCAGGAATAGTGTTTGCAAGATGTTGACTTTTCTGTTTAATACTGGTATGCAAGACTCCACTTTCCTCCAGAAGCCTTTGAAAAAAATGCATTCATTACATGCAATAAATCAGCAGCAGTAACAGCATTTTTGACCAAAAAGACCTCAAAACTGTGTTACTTCATGTCATGTTAACGTCCCCAGAGGGAAGAAAAATGCTCCAAAAAGATCCAAATGCACAAGTATCCATACATCTTCTAACATCCATCTGTTGATTTAAAAGCCAATTTCCTTGATTTCTGTTATTTTTGATAACCAATGGGTATACAATATATATGATTTTTTTCTTATAAATTAGACACCTAGACTACATCTGTAGTCCTGAGGTATTCTTAGAGCTGACGAAACGTAGCTAATCCAGGTGATTAGTATGCATAAATGTGCTGAATGTAAACACAATGTCCATCTGGGGAGACTAGAGCACTGAAATATCACCTAAATGTTATGAAAGTTGAACACTGGGTGTCTATCCGGCTCGAAACAGGATTTTGTTGCAGAATGAATGTGTGTACTATCCCCTGATCGGTGTGTACAGCCTCACACTTTGGTGTACCTGAAATATCCTTGTGTTAAACTTGACACCTGTCTGTTTCTGCAGAGTCGGCGCTCACTCTCCTATCCACTGTTTTTGTGTGTACTATATATCTTGATGTGGTGTTTTCATTACTGCATACATTGAGCTATAAAAAAAATATGTATATGCTTCCTTTCCCTGTGTGTGAAGCCGCAGCTCTGAATGACAACAATCCTCAGAATGTTTTTCTGCAGGCTGAAACAAGAGAACCACTGCAACATCAGAGGGCCAACACACACACACAAACACACACTGCAGTAATGGCTTGTGTAAAGTCTACTCAAGGTAAACCTCCTGCTGCGTCACAGAACCTCCAAATATTCAGACTGACTGCAGGGTTAAAACCAGATGTTCGGGGTGTGCATCCATGAAATATACTCTGATGTCTCTCGTCTCAAAAATAGCTGTCAGGCTGTCAGGGGAGCCTGGAAAAAAAAGGCAGATTTTAAGGCTCAAAGCCACATGCACATAGTCTACATCAGCAACTGATTCAGCTGTTGGAAAAATACACGCGCTTTGAGATTTGATTAATTAGAGAAAATTAGAAAGAAAATACGATTAGCTTCTACAGGTTTTGAATTACTTACTTATGTGATGGACATGGTATATCAGATCATTATTCCTAACTCAGCCATAATGCAGAAGCATTATGTAAAAAGTCGCTGTTGCAGCTTTCTGAGGAACAGCATGAAACAGCCTGGTGGTCGGGTGTGTGTTAACACAAAGCCAAAGAGGAAAGACTTCAGCAGTGGTCTTCAAATTATATCACAATTGCATCAAAGTGGGGTAATTTGGCTGTAAAAAAAAAAAAAAAAAAGGGAATGATGAGCCATAGAATTTTTTTTTGTATCTGCTAAAAGTTTTTCAACATAGTATTGACTCTTTGGACACGATTTTACCTTTTTTTCTCCTAGGACTGTGTTGTTTATATGAATTTTTATTATTTTAAAACTTTGCCTTAAAAAAATCCTTATACCCTCTCCCTTAAAATTTAAGTAGAATACACATTTTTTGGACACGATTTTAACTCTTTTTCTCCTTGAACTGTGTTGTTTATTTGAAGTTTTATTATTTTAAGACTTTGCCTTAATAATCCTTATACTTTCTCCCTTAAAATGTAAGTAGAATACACTTTTTTATTCACATGGCTTTCTGTCACAGGGTGACAGTGTAACAAAATAGTCACTAGAGGTGACATTTTACATTGTGTATATAAGTGGAGTATACAGACCGGGGATGGAGTGACAGAACCTGTATGGGTGG
The DNA here is from genome assembly GCA_907169785.1 of Menidia menidia. Taxonomy (NCBI): domain Eukaryota; kingdom Metazoa; phylum Chordata; class Actinopteri; order Atheriniformes; family Atherinopsidae; genus Menidia; species Menidia menidia. The sequence goes on along the minus strand of CAJRST010005557.1, from coordinate 8,447,973 downwards.
CCACTGGGTTTTTGTCAGTCCACTTCAGCTCTGAGAGACAGCTTTTCCACTCCTTTCCAGTCAGCGATAAACTGATCCACACTCAAAGCTGTTGATAGCTGTTGTTTTACCGCAAAACTCTGATAGATTCCTGGACCCCATTTTAATGTCCAAACTCCCCCAAACCCTGTCTTCAGCGCAAGTCCAAAGAAAGCTCTTATTCTGTATTTTTGTATCTCCCCCTCAGGGAGTATGCTTTTTTTTTATTTCCAAAAGAAACCAAAATTCACTACTATTTGGCACTTGAGAGCGTTGTGACACCCGCATATCACATCCACATCTTGTGCGCTCTTGTTATCTCATTTCCATATTTTCTGGTGAAACCTTGACAGTTAAAGTAGTCCTTAAAGCATCTAAAGTCAAAGCGTCTAAGGCAGATGAGTAGAAGTGGGGAAGACAGGTCACATGAAGCTGTTTAGGGTTAAGCCTCCATTTCAGGATTAAAGACTTGGGTAAAGAGCAGGTCAGTGAGGTCTGTGGTTGGGAGGCCCTTTATGGTAAGAATGATTTTTCCAATCCTAACAATTACTAGCATTTCATTAACTTGTATATTTATTTTAAGTTACCCTTTTTAATCTCATATAAATGTTTTTAGGAATATTTTTGATGAACCTTTACTATCCATACTTTTCATAGTTGGCGTGTGAACGTTTCAGACAGCACTTGGATGTAGATTTTCATTTAAAAGAATGTCCTAATAAGGTCAGTCGCACAGGCTTGTTTTGTGCGCGTGATCATGTGTGTGAGGTGATCACACCTTTCTGGATTATTTAAGGCTGAGCAGATTCGGCTCGACTTTGTTCCTCTCCATGGGGAAAAGATGGATTTGTTGCCAGCTGCCTCTGACAAATGGCTGTTAAATGCCAGCAAGATGTTTGTGTGTGCGGGGCTAAGTATTAGTGTAGCAAGTGGACTTTCTTCAGCATAAAACAAGCCTGTGGTGCCAGCCTGCTAAGGAGAGGAGCTCAAAGGAATTTGGTAAAGCATATAAGGTGCTTAGTGTGCATATTTGTGCAGATTTAGTATTTTATGATGTATGTGTAAGGTATTATATGATATTTGATTGAAGTTGAGTCTTTGATGAATAATTGGTCTGTTAGATGTATTCATCGGTGTTAATCCAGCGGACAAATGGTAAATAGTTGGCACTATCTATAATTTAGGTTTTTAAAAGTTATTTGCAATATTTTTCTCATTAAAATACTGCCACATTGCTTTATATCATTCATATGAACTCCCTATATTGTGTGCAGTCTTATTTTTTGTATAACTGAGCATATCAGGAGCTCAGTGGGGTTAAGTGTGTTGCTCAGGGACAGTTCTACAGACAATCTGGGAATTTGTCAATTCCTAGTTGACCGACAAAAGTCGCTCACGCTCCCCATGAAATTGACTTTGGTGAAGAAGATTGAAGACGGCCCGAATGAATGAGATTGGATACATGTCGTTCTGGTATTTGAATGAAGAAAAATACTAGAGAGGAAGAAACACAAAGAGAAACAAACATGAGCTGTAATGGTTATTGATCTGTGGTGTAACTGATCAGTGCTTGACTCAGTGTGATGTGAATCATGGGATGCCGGCTGAATGCCAACAAACAGACACTTTCCTTTGTCTCCCTACATTTGTGAGAACACTCCATGTCAGCTTGGGCCCCTTGACGTATCCAAATCCTGGACTAGATGTGTTTAAACACTCCCACCGGTCCTCACATAGATGGGAATGCACACAGAGTCATCTGTTAAACAGATTGAGGCTCTGTGCCGCTCATCCACCTCCTCGCAAAAAAGGAAGCTGCGTGTGTGTGTGTGTTGTTTGTAATGAAATTATGCTCAATCATCATCATTGTTCACATTACATAACAACTGCTATTGATGGTCATTATCCTCTTGTTATCGGGAACATATGTGTGTATGTGTGTGTTGATCTACATTAATGACTCATGTTGTGCTGGCAGTCATTTGTTCATAGCCAGATTGGGAGGACCTATAGGGGGGCAAAAACATGTCCACATGAGGTAAATGATCCACATTTCGCATGAAAACAATGTCGGAGATTAACGTAAGCTAATGTTAAAGAGTGTAAAACGGGATGGAGAAGAAAGCCAAATGAAGACAGAAAGTTAAGTCCCCAGAAACTTCTCTTAATGTTTAATAAAAACTGACCCCCCCCCAACCCCAGACTGGCAGAAAAGGGAAAACAGTTCTGACAACCCTATCGGACTATGAGCAATAGTCCGATAGTGCTGGAACGGCTAATTAGGTGAATGGATACATGCATGAAAAAAGATGCAAGATCATCTGAAAAATACAGAAAAGGGATAAGCACTGAGAAACCGAGTCCAACAAGGACTAGGACTAAAGAGAAGGATGAAAAATCAAATCAGAGGATGGAAAACACTTCTAAAAATGTATGCAAAAAAAACAAAACATGCATGATGAAGCTGAGTGTGTCCGAAATGCTACGTTTTGTCAGCCCTCTGTGCAACTGTTGGGTTCTGACTCCATGAAAAGGCTAATGTGACAATGCTAGCCTAATTTATCAAAGCACACAAAGAGGCTGCACTGTCAGGGCTTTTCAGTCTTTTATGATGATATTCACATTATGCACACTTAAACAATAACCATGATGACAAATGCCAGAAAAAGCCAGCAATTTCTCTTTTAGTGCCACCAACAGAAGGAGACTCACACATTCAGCCACAGAGCTTTCGATGCTGTTATGTGTTTTTATTCCTTTATGTGTCCCGTTTATTACATTTTATAAATGGCCTTGTCAAAGACATGGATGGATCTTGCTTGTATGAAAATGTTATCGTGACTATTTTAGCAAATAAAACTGGAATTTACTCTGTAAACAACCGTCTCTGCAGCATTTGGTGCCTTAATCCCAGCAGCTGTTCCTGGAAGGCTGCAGTTGACACTGAGTAAAAGACCGATTCAGCCTCCAGTTCATCAAACAATCCTGCAGCACGAGCAGGGAAAGGTGATAGGAGGAACCCGGTAAACCAAGTTTCCTCCGCTTAGAGAAAAGGAAACGAAGCAGCTGAACTGTGGAAACTATGCAACACACACAGGTTTGCAACATTTTGCACCAACAGCATGGAAGCTTAAGCTCTACCCGCGTCTACCCAACTATAGCTCCTTCTCGCCACCCTTTAGTGTCAACAAAGAGCTATTCAGGAGCGAGAGGAAGCAAAGCTATAAGCCTGAGTCACAACAATGGTAAATAGGAGGCACCTTATATACTGAGTCTTAATCAGAAACCTGTCAAAGTTGAACTGCTTTGCTGTTCATACTTGTGTGAATCAGCCAAAACGTTAATGCTATCTTCCTAATATTTGAATCGCTGTTATAATGGGTGCTGCTGAATGCAAATTTTTTTTCAAGAACAAACACACAAGCAGATTTGCGGCAGAGGAGTGTGGTGGAAGTAGCCACGCCAGCGAGAGGTTGCGCATAATCTCTATGCACAGCATACAATCACAACAATCTCATATCAATGTGAAAAGGTTTCTGGGAGAACAAATCTGTCTTTCAAATATATGGTTCCACTAAATCAGGACCTGTTGACCTGGTCTCATCCCTTATATGTGAACCTAATTTTCCATTCTGCATGATTCCACAAAAGAAGATTGAAGTGAAAATGAAAATATAATTGGTTGTGTTCAGGAATAACTATGTGCTTTCTTTTTCCCTGATTTAAAATGTGGTGCGTTCATATGGCACACACACCAGAGCTAAACTGAAACGTACTCCTTTTAGACTATTTTCCGATCTGTGAGTGAAGTGAAAAAGTAAAGATGACGTGCTGTTTAACCAAAAGTCAAACAGAATTCTGGTCAGTGTTACCAAAACTGGTCAATGGAGAAAACAGCAAAAGTGATCAATTCTAAGAGGTCAGAGCAAACAACCATGTGGGAATGATGAGATATAAGAAAGAGGTGGACAAAATGCAACGGTTTATACAAATAAAGAAAGCCAATGGCTGCATTGCGTGGACAGAATGCAGACAAATATGAAGATGAGGCAGACCCAAATGTACAGATCTAACATGGCTGTTTTATGAAAAAGCCATTTCAGACCTGTGACAGGTCATGAGACCGTCCTGAATGCCGTACAAATACTAAATACAGTTTCTCAGTCTCATTAGCAGCCTCCCTTAACCGTTCTGCTGGACCAGAGCACTCAGCCGCAGTTATTTATAGCACCCACAGTAAAGTAGGAGTACATTTTAGAGACCAATGATTTAATAATTATCTGAACTAATTACCATCATACAAGACTGGGGGATGTTTTTTTTTTTTTGCTTCATGCATTTCCAGTTAATCAAACTTGCTCGCATGCAAAATATAAGGAATGCCTGAGGTGTTTACATTCTTCATGAGCTACACTGAGGATTAATGCATATGTTTTTTTCAAATAAACCTGTTTTTAACCAAGGCAAATACCGAACAATGGCAATTTTCCCTGATCATGACATGCCTTAAGACTAGAACTGGCTCATGTTTTTCAGTTGGATTGATCTAATATAAAAGATGAACTGCTTTTGAGTGCTTGATTATTTGGTGCTGTGGTCATGCAGCAGTTTTTCTTCCAACGGGAGGAAATTTAGCTGAGTCAGAGCAGATCTGGCCAGATGCAGTTGTGACCTGATTTTGACACAAACATTGGGCAGCTTGTGTGGTTAAGATATGGATCTTGTATTTCCCTTTAAAACCGTCGTGTTTATGACTTTTTGCCCAGATAAGATGAGAGAAGCTGTTTTATCTGGACTTTAAAAAGTGACGAAAGAGTGTTTGCGCTGACACTCACATACACACACACACACACCGTTTCGCAACGGTTTTCCAGGGACGAACCTGCGTCTGAGGCCGTTGCACTTTCTGTCGGTTTTACCAAGTTAATAAAGTGTGGACAAACACTGCGTTAATCTCTGTCCTGACAGCGAACGAATCGATTTCTGCTCGTCCACGAGGCTGAGCAACAGCAGCAAAATCACCGAATGCACTTCCTAACAAGAGAAAGTGATTGTTGCCACGGTAATCCCTGACAGCTTGTCAAAAAGTCATCTCAGCAGGTTGACTGATGGACACTGATGGGCAGGAGGCTGTCACTGTCCACAGGACACGAAAGGAGAGGATACGGGGCTAAACCTCAATATTTATTTATTTTTTGCTTCCTGTTTTAGAATTCGAGCCATTTTAGCAGCCAATGACACAGAAACGGCAGCTGCTGTGAAGTCCAGCTGTGTGTCAGACAGGAGGCTGATTGCCGAGCTCAAAATGAACAAGAAAATCACATCGGCTGTGCAAACAAGGCTGCAGTGTAGACAAACACAAGTGGGGGTCATCGAAGTTGAATCTAATACTGATTCAGTGGAAATGATTCGCTTTTCCAAAAAAGAACATATGTAAAACTACATAGAAAAAGTTGCCTGAAATTATTATTATCATTTTTGTTTACCAAGCTTTCTTTTGTGTCACTTATTGACATATACATGTAGCAGATTAAAGAACGAATGTAAGAATGAGCTGTGGCCTCCCATGTTTTTAAGGCCTGACGGATGATTAGGCCTTGTAGAGACAGGATATAAAAATAAAGAAGGTAAAGTTGTGCAGACTTTTATCAGTTATAGGGAAACTTTTTGTTTTCTTTAATGTTACAGCATCTAACTCTGCTGCATTCATAAATACATAAAGCCATTTTCCTGGTATCAATAAATGCACAAATCTAAAATCGAAAGTACTGCCAAAAAGTATTCGGCGTGCATAGAGAGATGCACACATGAAAAGATCGGTGGTAGAAAGAAGACCCAGATGCTGGCATTACAGGCAAAAGGCAGCATGGTAATTGTGAAACAAACTTAATATTCAACTGTAGCAACATTTCTATAGTCTATATGCAAAGGTAAAAGTACTGAGAAAGAATGACACTGACAACCAAAGATAATGCACCCTGGGGGAAACAATCAGATAAACAACAGGCGTCGTATTCTCAGAAACTGAGACCTGTTATGTGGAATGGGAGCAGGTGAAACTATCAGAACTGAAACAATCCAACAAATGTAAGAATATTAAAACAGGGGACAAAGTTGATGAGAATACACAAAACTTAAGGCCAGAGGCAACGCCAACTAAGAACAGAGGTAAAACAAAAGCAGTGAGCTCAATGAAGCCAGCACAATTCTAACTAAACACACAAACCTCCCAAACCCCAAATCAGTTTTTTTTAACTCAAACCTGACAATTAAATATCTAAAGTAGGGCCAATATTTAAGCATAAAATATAACTTTTTTTATTTCAGTTTTCGGTTTTAGGTTAAACCCTGTTTCAAATGTAGGAACGGCTTTGGATGGAATAAAATCCAATATGTTGAAGCAGTAACTACAAGCCGCTCTGCATGATGAAATTTCTTTTCTCTCTCCTGAAGCTCATGAAGATATTTTCTGGCGTGAACGTGACAGTGGGGCGTTAGAAGTGTTTCTTTTCTCAGTTTCTAATGACTGTGTCTGATTTTAGCTGCCGCTGTTGAACTTGTGTTCTTTCTCTCCACACTTCATCTCACTTTATTTCACCGCCATAATTACTTTCTCTGTGTCTCATATCCCCGTTGATGATATCTGCCTGATACCAGGAAGTGTTGTGCTGTCGCTGCCTTTTCTCAACCCTCTGTCTGTTTATTCTTTCTTTTCTTAATCTTCCTCTTTCCCTTTAACATGCCTTCCTCTCTTGTTCTATTTCGGGTTGACTGTGATTCTCGAAGATTAAATCATTATTTATCTTTCGAAATGATCCAATCTGTCTTTGAGTTTTTCTGCCCAACATATTATCCTCTCCTCCACCTCCAGCTCCCAGTATTTAATTTCAGCTGCCACTTTTTGTGGATATTTAACATATGTAGTGGTGTTGTTTTTTGTCTCAGGGTTTTTACTCAGTGCATATATTTGCATGTCTTTTTGTGTCTTTTTCAATGATAATTTTAAGATATGAGTGTATTTTGAGCATGTTTATCTTTGTTTTGTGGATTTTTGTGGTGAGCTCAGCTTTGTGTGTGTTTCTTTTGTGCCTCTGCTCTAGTCTTTATGGTCATTTTGCAACTCAATGGTTATTTTGTGCCTCTGTGGGTCTCTCTCTCTGTGGGTGAATACTGTAGCTGTCAGAGTTCAGATGATTATGAATGTTTAAATTAGTCTAAGTTATTACTTATCGGAAAATATGTAGAATATAACAAAAACATAGATAAAAATGTTATGACCTATAAAATCTTTATTAGAGCAGACTTAAAGGAACCTCCGGACCGAAGACACTGCTGTTCATTCATTCTAGGAGGAGCAGAAAGAAACAGATCATTTTGACAATATTAGTTAGTTCTACGCAGAATAACAGCTACAGTATTTATATTTACAAATCTTTAAGTTAGATTTTTATTGGAGTATGTCCAGGTAAAGAAATCACAGGTCAGGCAAACACAAAAGTAAAACCAATAAAGTTATTCTGGGTGATTGTAGAAAAATGCTTTTTGAGTCACTTCCTCTTTTTTGAGTGCTCTAAACTCATAGCTTCTGTTTATTGTACTATTAACCCTTATTCTTTCCCTAAAACCATGTTTTTTCTTTCTGTTGCCCTGAAAACCTATTTCTGTCTCCCCCTTTTGTCCAAACAGTTTAGCTTTTCCTTTGTGAGTCAGCAGTTATTGACAACGCAGTGTATCAGCTATCTAAATTTAAATGTAAAGTTAAAAGAGCTCTTTGAGGATATAAATATGCTGACAGC
>CAJRST010005557.1:8416138-8440149 GCA_907169785.1 Menidia menidia | reverse complement strand
TGACAGCTTGCCTTCTTTTATCCGTTCGGCTTTGAGTCTCAGGTTTACATTGAGTGCGTTCAGTCCACCCCAGAGCTGTTTTTGCGTGAAATGTGTCAACAGATTTAGTGACACAGTGTTATTCGTGGTGTTTTAACACTTTTACCTCAAATGGTGTGAAAAAACATTTTAATGTCACAGTTTCCACGATAGCTGGAGCTTCTCAAGCATCACATACACTCCTGCCACCTTAAGTTTCTCTTTGACCATGTTACCAGCCTCAGCCTTGTGATTTAAGAACAGACGTGGATCATTTGTAAACTTAATCTCAGGTGAGAATCTTTTTATTCCCTGTGAACAGCAAAACCTCCAGTCTAGTTCTGCCATCTTTCTCTCTGTTGATCAGTTTATGTTCTTAGAGTCAGCAGTCCTTTCTGCATCAGATTAAACCAGTTTGTCTCATATCTTATGCTTCTCTTTTCTTGCCTTCAAATAAACAGTTTGCCCATCTCTCAGACTCTCTTTAAATCTGACAAAGCCAGACACTCAAATGTCTCTGAGGCATTTCCAGACAAAGGGAATAGCAAAACACATCCAAACAGAATAATGTTCAGATACTTTTTTCAGATATGTCATGGACCTGCCGTTTTATGATTCCCACAGTATACAGTAGTTTTCGTAAATCCTCATTCAGACATAAAGCTGCTACATTTAGTCACCATCAGATTAGAACACCCGGTGCATGTCTGACAAGAGCTTTGGAGGAACTCATACTAAAACAACCTCACATGCTACTGCTGTGTGGGGATATCTCCAGATTCCTAGTTCAAATAGTTAGTAAATGGAAAACATCCTAATGCCTCATCAGTTTTTTTTTGGAAGCTTTAACACCCTTTTCCTTTTCTGCAGCCACTTCAGCTTCATGCCAATGATTTTGGCACAAATTCTGGGGCTCATTTTCATAATAATGTTCGCACATTTTTTTCCTTTTTGTTTTTGCTAGAAAATCACACAGGCAAGTGCAATCGGAACAAAATGATTACAGCAAGCTGTTCAGTGAAGATGATTAAAAACTTTCAAAGTTGTGAGCTTGTAACTGAAAGTGAACGTGTGTTTTCAGCAGCAGGGCTTGAACAGCTAAAGGACGCATATGTCAGTCCAGTCTTCTTTTAGGATTTTAATTGGACCCCTTTTACATATAATCTAATTAGTAGCCATAAAATAACTATCTGTACTTATTTGAAAAATATCACATGTACAGTAGGAGTAGGGGCTCACGTTTGGATAGAACTTTGAATCCCAGTTGTAGAAGGCCATTAGAAGTAAATGAAGTGTGATTACTCTGACTTCCTCCCACCAGCAACATGCATGTTCGGTTAATTACTGACTTTATATTGACCATAGGAGTGAGAGTAAGCACGATTGTCTCTCAGTCTCGCCTATCTCTGCATGGCCCTGTGATGGACTGGCAACCTGTCCGGGGTACGCTGGCTTTGGATAATGGATGAATGGATCGATGACTAAGAAGAGGCAAGGGCAAAAGTTCTGGCACAGTAAATCTTGAGAATGAAACCTCATGGACTCATATGCAGAAGTTACATTTGAAGGTGTATGTAAAACCACTCATTACCCATTAAAATGTGTGACAGAGTTTGTACAGCTGGAGCACACCTCTGCACACTGCGGAGACACCGGCTCCACAGCCCCAACAATCCAGCAAGGTGCCGATGTTTCACAATTCACTGGACTCAATTTGCATAATCTACCCCATACCTTAGATCTTGACTAGAAAAGCAGAAACACCCAGAGCTTATATAACCTTTTAGCTCCTTGACAAAAGCCCTGTGGCATTTAAATTCCAGGCGTTGTTGGTCAAAATGTGACTTGAGTACAATGAAGGCTGCGCTGTACTTGTCAAATCAAAGGCAGAACCATCATGTTACTGTATCAATTAGTCACTTTTGTATGACTGCATTGTGGTTTGGAGTTAAGAACAATGAGTTATCATGGCTGCCAAGAGACCAGCGTGAATTACATGGCTAGGCTCCATAATTACCTTTAATGATGAGGTGTTGTTGTTGCCAACAGTAATAAGTTCAGACCAAAATGTTGTAAATGTATAAGAAATGTTTTTTCTAATCAACATCAATCAGTTACACCCACATCCTCTAGCCATGCCAGATTATAGCGGGCAAAAAGATTTTGATTGATGCCCCTTTTCTCCTGCTGTGAAACAGGATCTAAACTAAATAAACAGTTTAATTTCCAACTAAGAATTTTTACGGCATTATTACTCAAAACTGGCAAAAGAGGGAGAATATAAACATGAATAAAATGCATGTTTGTCGCAGACCAAAGCCTCATTCACGCAGGCTAAAATGACACTGAGAGCCTGAATATTAATCTTTCCCTGTGGTTCCTGGAAATGGGACTATAAATAGGTCCGTAACAGATATGGACATTCAGTAGGATGAAGCTGAACAGAAAGCACACAAACAGAGACAAATGTATAAATATGTGCTTGAAATAGCCAGAAATCCGGCAACAAAAGGAAAGGGGCTCTAAATCTGTACAAGTTTGACACGTAACACATGGAGGCTGCAAACATGTCTGACAAAGAGCAGCTACCAACCTGTAGCTGGCATCACAACAGCACATTAATGAGCTCACTGGGTGTAGCTCTCCTGACAGATTTAATTTATGTCTGTCATTGGTCCTCTGATAAGCTTTTCAGTCTGTGTTAATATGAATGCTGAGGCAGTTCCAGCTGTAAGCATTGTCACTGCAGTTATTAACAAAATATCGTCATCTGTCCAAGAGTAAAAAAAATAAAATAAATCCTCTTGAAATGCACTAAAGATCTTGTCTAAATCGGAATCAGATTTATAAGTTGCTTCACAACCATAAAAATGTTATTACCGCATCCCTTTGGAGGTCCTGACCCCTCACGACTTCTCTGTATGAGGGTTAAAATGCTATTTAATAATCAGAATGGATCTATCTACATTAACTAAACGCTTTTTCCATGACCAGACGTGGTACGTTTAGGCGATGCATTTCAATACTTATTAACATAAAAATCTCTCAGCAGTTATCCACAATGTTTTGACACAGGGGTTTGGGGATATAAATATCAGGTTTTGCCCCCCTTCAGAGACAGTTTTTGTTTACCAGCCGGGGACGTCATCACACACGCCTGTCATGCATCCGGAGGTCTATCTATGACAGCTCTCACCTCGCTGCACCACCCTGAACCTCTGCGCGCTGAGCCCGGAGGACAGCTGACAATCACGTTAAGGGAAAGTACAAACCGGGGAAGTTGGGACTCACCCTGCAGCAGAGGCGCCGGTCTCAGTCTCTGAGGTCTGGCTTCTGGTTTTGGGCGTCCGGGTCACCGCCTGCACTCCGACACTGCTGAGTGCCTGAGCAACACTTTCCTGAATGAACAAGTTGTCACCATCGTCTCTCTTCATGTCCAGAGGCGGGAACCGACACAAAAGAATCCAGTCATGTGATTGGATCCTTTTTTCACTTCTTCTTTTTTTTTTTTTTTTTCTTTTTTTCTTTTTCACATTTTGTTGGTTTTATTTTGGCAAGAGAAAAAGCCTCTTCCTCTCTCCGCGGCTCCACTCGCGTCTAGCCTTCTCTCCTCTCTGCCTGCCTTCGAAAACAACTGAGAAACGCTGGCTGGTGCTGGCTGTGTCTCGTCGCCCGTGGCAACCAGTTGCTATAGCGATGGACCAGAGCTCATTGGGAGACGGGGGTGATGATGGAGATGTGGGGAGGCCTATTGAGGGGATCGAGAGGAGCCGAGTTAGTTTAAATAGAAGTTTAGCAAAAAAACAAACAAAAAAAAACAAACAGACAAGATCAGACTGTCAGAGAAACTGGCTGGTGAGGAGGAAGGCGGAGATAAGCGGGAACTTTTTATGGAAACTGTTGAGACCAAATAAACTTGCATTTGGGGGTTAGGTAAAGGCTAAAGAAGTGGACACACTTTTTTGTTTGATCCACAATGTGTTGATTAACTAAATTAGATTTTTAATCCTTAATTTTCCGCAACGACAACTGATGAATTGGCCTTGTTAAAAGTCTAGTTTTAGCAGCATAATTAGTTTCTGCATCATCAACCAGCAAGACCGTATATACATAATATTATTTTATATATATATATATATAATTTTGTTATTATCTTTTGTATATAATATTTTATATGATATAACCGGTCATCATTGTTAAATGTTTTGCTCCATTTCACGTGTGTTGGAGTTTCCTTGACTCAGTGGTTCTGATGCTGCTGCTCTCACAGATGGCTGTAAAGCAGATTGCACTCTCCGCCACAGAGTTGAAGATGATACGTAACATCTTGCAGCAGAGATAAATGACCTGAGCTTCCTCACGAAGCACGGGCTGTTACATCCCGTCTTGAACACCGGCTCAGTGTGGCGCCTTCTGTCCACTCTTTTATCCCAGTGAACATCAGGTTTCTGTGGTCCTGCACCTCTTCCATCAGGACTGAAAAAGAAGTTAGCCCTGTTTGGGTTCTCTAAAATCAGCAATCGTCTCCTCGTCGTTATGTCAAGGAGCAGATGCAACGTCTCAATCTGCTGCCTTGTGGGTCATTGTCTTTTGTAGTTGAAAAGCATCCTGAGTTTTGTTTTTCTCCCATCACCTTGTCAACTGTGATCCCATTCCTCGCTCAACCCCCACATCCCTCACCTTGTTCTTTTGAAATTTGCCTTTTTTGTTTTTCTATTCATCCTCTGATATTCTATTAGCTTAATTTTCAGCTCGTTTTGCTCACTTTTTGATAATTATTTCATGACTGTGAACCAATTATATAAAAATAACCTTTTCTTAAGTCACAATTTAGTACAAACAGGTTCAATCCAATTTCTTTAGTCTTATTATATGTTTTAGATTACATGAATTATTTGTAGTAAATACAGGATCTACTGCTAGTTTCTCCTAAAGTATATTGTGTTGGAGATGTTATTAATTGTATCTATATGTCTGGACGCAAACCTTTTTTTTTTCATTCTAAGTCACCAGTTTTCTTTAACATCAGCTCTAGCTCAAATAAAAATCAGATTTATGAAATTGTGAGCACTCTCTGGTGGACAATATCTTTAATAGCAGCAGTGTTTTTATAGCTAACAAACTTAACACTGTAAAAACACTTGCTACAATGGAGATGATTAAATATGAGACCAGAATGTTATTCAGAAGCATGAATTGTTTGTGTGTTTTACTCCAAGCAAAGAGTGGAAATGTGACTGTAAGTCGCTGCAAACCTGCAATTATCCCAAACACTCATGTGCTGCTGCAGCCTCACCGACAGACAGCTGTGTTATTACCGGAAGATCATTTTAATGCTTGATGGAGACATCAATATAGCAGCTGCAATAAGTACCGAGAACATCTAAACCCAGTCTGAACATGTTGTAATTATCACCTCGGCTTGCGCGTGAACTTCATTTATAAAGAAAACATGAGACATATTGTGGTTTGATACAGCTAAATACAGCTTGATTCTGAAAGAGGGTGTTTTATTTGATTTTCTAACATATAATCTAATTAAAAAAACAACTTGAATTTCTATCGGGGGAAAGAGAAATGTCTACATATACCTTTTCTTTACACATATTTTAACATGTAAATAGGGATTACATTAGAAATGTGCAATATATTTAGTAAATATGAAGTCTATGAATGTGTCCCTTGTCCAAATGAAATAATCAGAGCAGACCATCTTTCTTTTATAATACAGGTGACTTTTCACTGTCATTGCAATCAATTTGAAAATCATCCAGATCTAACAGAGCTAATGCTCTCTTCAGTGTATTTCAGAAAAGGGAAGTTAGAGGGATTTCCTCTCCATCGGCCACAGGTTTGATGGACCAAGTGAGAGATTAAAATAGCTGCTTTCCGATTGAAACAAATAAGAGAAGAATAGTGGATGTAGTGGAACTAACGAGGACAAGAGAAAAGGTCACCAAAAAAACAATCTGTTAGAGAAAAAAAGATAACTGAGGACATCTAGTGTATGAAACTGAAAAACACAACGAAAATACAAAGGCAGAAAGGCTTCAACAGAACCAGAGCCACAAAACCACGACAAGTTTAAAAAACTGAGAAGAAACACATACAAAATGATCAGTTATGAATGTGTTAGTATTATTAGGCTAATTCATTCTGTTAATCTCCTCCATATTTTAAAAGATGGACCTCTATATGTAGAGTGTTTATAATTGTTTTCCTATCCATCAAAAGGCCACATGAAACAGACAAACATGAATGCTACATGATTTCCTGAGTAAGAATTAAGTCTGCCTGTGACGATTTATCGAGCCTCTCATTTCTGATTTATTTTCTGAGCAAATTCATTTTGTTGAAACTTGAAAGTTAAGGACTCCAACATCTAGTTGAGTGTGACAGAAAGCTTCAACACAGGATTTAAGTCCTGATTTAAGTAAACGGTTTATGGTTTTAAAGATGGATTGGACTCGAGAGATCCAATTGAAAGTATTACAGTTTCTCATTTTTATAGTTTAATGCAGAATGGAGAAGCTGCCACCAGGTGGGAAATCTGTGAGTTCCACTCAAACTGTGAAGTACACACTACCTGACATTGGTGAAGCTTTGTAAATGACCAAAGAGCATCTCTCTCAATGTACTGGTGGGATTGAAAATGCTAAAGTTGACCAGATTAAAGACAAAGTAATGAATTAGTCTACACTACAGTATTTCAGGTGTTTTAAACTTTAATGTTGTGTACTGTTTGGATATAGACTTGGAATTAGGTCAACAAAATAGCTGGTTCCCAATCTTTTTCCTTGAAAAGACCTAAAATCTGCTTTTCCTCCCAGTCAACAAGCCTACACAGTACACAAATAGACTCTGAAAGAATGCTCCCAGAGCATAGTCTTTCACACATCTTTATAACAATAACAATCTTTTCAGAGGAAATGTGTTTTAGATACACGGTAAAGTCCAGACCGGATAAAGAATTCTATCGACCAGATGTAATGAAAGCTTTTGCAAGAACTTGCAGTAATTGGAAGTTAAAGTTATTACAGTAAAACCACTAATGTTGGACAAGATTACACAACTGTTGATCTCTTTTTTTGTTCTTGGAAACTCTCTATTGTTTGTTATTTTTGACAGTGTCTCCTGGAGATGAATATCCAACCGTTAGGGAGCAGTGTAAATTATTTGGTGATGGAAATAGGCACCGGGTGGTGCTGTTGATCTTCAAGATTTATTGAGCCACTGAAGCAGAGTCAGAAACAGGCACACACTGGCTGGATACCCTGTTATTCTTAAACCTCTGAAGCCCTAAATCCTTAATTTGTGTGCGAGGCTTCAATCATTAAGCCCAACAATCTATACATCCATTAATCTTTCCATCTATCTATCTGACTGAAACCTACAGGGCCTTTATTAATAAAGGGAATATCCCAGGGGGTGAGGATGAGATCAGCCTTTCACTTGTGTTAAAAAACTCTGTCCTATCATTATGTGCAACAGCAGTTTTATCAGGTTACAGAAGGGCTGATTTTGCCTCTGTTTTCTGACATATTTTCTGAGATCAGTGAGAATCTAAAAAGAGCACCCGCCTCCGAGGTTTTCCATCTTTATTAGAAATCTTTCATATAGTCTGTCAAAAAAAGAGCACCACGCAAAGTTGGTAGGAGAGTCGAGACTGTCCAGATGCCACAGACTGAGAATCATCTCACCCAGAGGACGTCTGACGGCCAGCTGACGCCTCACACACACAAACATATTCTGCCACTTCCTGTTTATTGACTGACTCCTCTGTCTGCCCGACACAGAGTGTCTGAGCTGTCAGTCACAGAGGCAGAGCATCACTGACACTTAACAGTTTGGCTGCAAAGTCTTAAGAAAAGTTTCCAATCCGAAAATATGACAAAATCATAAATTCTATTTTCTATAAATCTTATTTGCAATATTAAACATAAAATATGATTTATCATTCAATTCATTCATCAAAGCGATATGAAATGTCATCATGCTGTCCGCTGTCTTAAAAAGATCTTTGGGAAATGAAAAACTACTAAATCAAACAAAAATAGTACTGGTACATACAAAGTACTGGAATGTATGAAATAACAGCAATGTTCAACACTACCACTGAGATATAATATTATATCAGTATAAACAATAGAAAATACATAAGCAAGATACAAAACTGAATTGCATAAAGTTTCTAAAACACTAAGGCTAGATTATAGACTTCTGCTTATTCAGCTAGATGCATAGCAATGAGAATAGCTCACTAAATCCCCCAACAGAGAAAACTTTCCACTAAATATCAATAAAAAATGCAACATGGTGCGACATGACATTAAAAAAACAGAGCGGCTGCAAGAGCAAAGAAGAAAATTGAAGTTAAAATGTAAAGCTAAAAAAGAACTTTCATCGATAAAAGCTCATTTTGATCCCCATAGTCTCTTTAAAACGTTTGCTCACACTCCCACAAAAGACTCAGAAACAAAAACCCGCAGCGAAAAGTCAAACAGGTGATTTTTCAGATGACTACATCAAGCGGAAGTTCACTTTACGTGTCATCATCTTGTGAGAAATGAGACAAAAAAAGCTCGATTTACTTGAAAATGTCCCCAGTTATCACCTTTGGAGGATGTTTCTGTGAACCAAAAATAATTTCCACAAGACCTACAAAGACAGCAGAACATTCAAGGACAGACAAGAAAATTAGACACTGGAAGCAACAAAAAAAAGGTGGATTTAGTCCTGGGCTGAACAAGTGAAGGGCTCTGACGAGGCCTTCAGTGTGTCAAGACAAATGAAATGCTATCAGAGACACATTTTAATGGCTGTACAGTTGAGTTCAGAGACAACGGGTTGAGACACGATGGAGTCTTTTTTAGTGCTTTTCACTTTAGCTGCACTGTCTAACAGTAGACTAAAGCACATTTAATGGCTAGTAGACAGCTCAATGTTACCTTGAGTTAAGATGGACTGCTCATTTGTCATTTTAAAAGAAGTCGCTCCTATTTTCATGAAAAACAATCTTTTTATTGGGTCAAGTTCAGGACTTTTAGGTTAAATCAGGCCCCCAGGATTTTAGTGTTTAGGCCCTGAGATGACAGTTAATACTTAACTTACCTGTACATTTTTTGTTGTTTATGCCTACTTGAACAGATCGCATAATGATGTCTTATAATTTATTTGTTGTACTGGCTACAGGGGAGATACTTGAGTTCCCAAAATCCACATTAGGGGGAAAAAATGAGTTATTTTGGTGTAAATCACAAACATTTCTGTGTGTTCAGGACCACCTTATGACAAACTAGAACACAAAAAGTATTGCATAGCTTCTTAAGTTGGCTTAGTTTTTAAATCACATGTTTGGGGTTAGAAAAGATCATGCGTCAGGCTGAAATGCCTGGATTTTAATACTCCACATGTAATGAAATCACGTGGTCTTCTTCAGAATCTTTGCAGCACATATCTGCCTGAACCACATGATCCATTATACCTTTTTTAAATATATAACCCGTCTGAAATGATTATGTAGGACAGTGCTGCATGCCCTTCATTACTATCTATCTTATAAAGTACTGCCCTCACAAGCAGCCGGGGGCAAATGCGACTCATGTGAGTGCCCCGCATTATGGTCAGACCTCAGAATCATCAATATCTCATTTTGATGATTGAGACCAACAATAACAAAACATTTCAATAACACTTTTCATTCCTGTATTTTTTTTAATTGATATTTTTTGGAAAGAACTAGATAGCAGTCAGTGTTTAGTTGGAAGTGCATCATTTTTTTGTTATGTATTATGTGATGCCAAATTGATATACAAGTGTTCTAACAGCCACTAGAAGTCACATATCCTTTGATTGGAGCCCTCGTGCAAAAATAAAGTAAAAACCATTCTATCTAAATCAATTCCAGCCTGTTGAAATATATCCGGTTGACTTCCTTGAGTCTGACTTTGCTCGATGTTTCCTCTAATAGACAGATATATATATATGTATATTTTTTTTAAATGTATTTTTTATTTTGTATATATATTGTATTTTATATTTTTATCCTCCCCCTCCCCGTTACCATGTGTTTGATTTTACAGAAGTATTGAGTTGCTTAGTCTAAAGATAGCACTTAGCTGTGAACTGGCACCATATAAGCATAACTGGATAAAAAAGGAGAATGGAAAATTGATGTTTTCAGAGCATGAAGCCCATGAAATGTTATGCAACTTTTTCAGCTCAGATAAAGCATGCATGTTTTTTTTTTAATTACTTCAGGTCCAGATTGATTGTATTGTGTTATAAATGGATTTGTTAATACCAAGTTCATATTACTCCTGTTGGCTGAGGTGCTGCCCAGATGAACAATATTAATTCCATAAATTTGAACTGCTCTGAATTTATTGGGTTCAGTATAAACCAGAGTGAAACACAAATTAAACTGCGAAAGATTATTGCATTCATAGAATAGCAATGTGTGACATAGCTTTAGTTTTCATTTGTGCACTAAATCAGTTGGTTTGGTGGAACTGGCAAAGCTAGAGTTAGCTATCCACCAGGTACAGTCATGGAAAAGTCTACTAGAAAAGCAGAAACCAAACTAACACAGGCGACTGGTTACTGCCTCTTTTTTCATGTATCTTATTGTAACTTTATTTAAAAACTGGATTAAAATAAAAAGTGATCAGTTGAGCTGCTAAGTAACCCATGACAAAAACATAAAAAATAGAGATCTCGAGAGCCTGGATTTAACTGAAAATCAAGGTGAAAAATAGCAAGATCTGTTTTAAACGGATCACATTCAATTGTGTAATTTTTCAACATTGAGATTTCGGACCGTAACTTTTATTGTGTTTATATATTTTGTCTTTCCCTGAAATAGAAGTGATATAATTTACCTCCCAGCCTGATTGTGGTGCCTGACCCTGCAGACGGCTGTTAATATGAGATACTGCAGGTTGATTGTCTCTTTGAATCTGCATGTTTTGTTTATGTGTTTATGAGTCGAAGCATTATTGAAATCTAGATGTAATAAACTGGTTTTCCTTTGGGAACAGACTGACATCACAGCAAATGATCTCACACTTCCCACAGCAATAACACACCAGTCTGCTCTATCAAATTGAGCCCTACCTCGAACCCCTCATGTTTTCAGTGTGATGATGATGCTAATAATAAAATCTGTTTTACAGATTTATTATGGTTCCACAAATTAGGATGAAATGAATCTAAATTAATAAGAGAATCTGTATGATCACTTTGCACAGTCTCAGTTGTTTGTTAGCACTTTTTTCATAATCAGCCACAGACACTTCAATGAATTGCATGAAATAAATTCCATTTGTACAATTCATTACATTTGTTTTTTATTAATCCACAAGAGGCTTTTAATGTTTCAGGGAAGGATGCAACTTATTTTATGTTCTCAGTTTGTTAAAGTCAGAAGATTTTTTCTTGTGTAATTTTACAGTGGACAGAAAAACTGTAGAATATTTGAGCTAAACTCTGAAGCAAGAATATTTTACATTTCCAAGCAAAAAAACGAGCTTCCAAAATTAATGTTTTCTTATAAGTAGGATTCTTTCATTTGATCTAATAGGAGACTTTTTTGATTTTGGAGTAGTAGCCATACAAAACAAACAAAAACATTCTAGTAATTATTCAGCCAAAATAAAAACATAACTTGATGCAAGTTCAGTTAATGCTTCAAAGTCTATTTTCCTCCAAAAATGCAATTTTCTTCAAGGCGTTGATGTAGCTTCACCTCAGCAGCATATAAAGCAACAAAGTCTGTTCTCAGAAATATTTCTTCGGAAAGTAACTGACAAATTCTGTTCTTGACAGCACTTATTTCATGGTGTCATTACTTACAACGACAAAATGACCACATATTTGAGCTGTCAGCCTTTTTTTGCCCGATATATTTTCCATGAGTGGGCTGTTTGTGGCTCTATGGGTCATGCCAAACCT
Source organism: Menidia menidia (assembly GCA_907169785.1). Classification (NCBI taxonomy): domain Eukaryota; kingdom Metazoa; phylum Chordata; class Actinopteri; order Atheriniformes; family Atherinopsidae; genus Menidia; species Menidia menidia. The sequence continues at coordinate 8,428,179 of CAJRST010005557.1, read as the reverse complement.
TTACAAAAAACAACGTTTGGTTAAATTAGATATTGAATTGGTGTTCCTCCTAAATTATACAGATATGCACCGTCTGAAACTAATATTCTGCTGACTGCATGAGGGTTCTTCAACTGATGAAACCTGCTGGCTGAGGTCATCATTGACGTCAAGATGTTTCTATTGGGACAGTGATGGAAGTGAATCAACATCCGATTGGCCCTCAGTTTAGTGGTCTGGGGACCAGCAGACTACTGGAGAAGTGCTGCTGAAGCACTGATAAAATGAGAGTAAACTCAGTCAGAGGAAATGATTTATAGCAAAATTAAATAGTTTTAATCATATACTGTAGGGAAATAATGTAAATCTAGTGTTAGTGATGTATTCTGAACATATTCTACCACTTTTATTTAAGTAAGTTAAGGATCAGAGGACTTGTCGCTGCACTTTGGGGGATAGCGTTGCTTTTGAAGGGGTGAAGGTTTCATCATGGCTGATCTCGGGGAGCCTGTTGGATGTGGTTTTTGAGTCTCAGCCTGTGGGGTAACGGTGCAGAGGTGCGTTTCTGTGTCTGCTCTCACACTGGGTCTCAGATGAGGTGTAATGACAGCAGAAGGCTCTACAAGTACGAATGTTTCCTCTCACTGCTTTTAATGCCCCGGGATAAAGAGCTTCTTCCTGATGATGGGTTGCCAGGTAACAGCCTCATTCTGAACCATTAATGCTGACGGCTCTCCAGTAAATGCGCCGCTGTGGGTTAGCTTTAATGGGAATCTAGTTTTTATAGCCTGGTTCCTTTGTCAGATTTCAACCATTTTCTTTTTTAGGTGGAACATGGGATTGGGTTTGTCATATGTTTTAAGAAATATGCCAAACAAATAACCACAATTAATCATTTTTAGATTTACCTAAGTAGGATGAGTGTTATGACCCAGGTTGTAGCAGAGCAGTCATTTGTGTGGACATGATCTGTAGCAAGACAGCTGCTTAGCATTCGCTATTATTGAAGGAAAGAGTATTTTTATTTATGGTTTTTCAGTGGTATCTGACTGAAGTTTTGATCGTGTCATCTGCATTCTGTCAGTAATCACACATCTCTCAATTGTCAACAGCTCTGTCTTTGTTGTCTTCATGAAATCCGAACGCAGAGCAGAATGCTCTCCAAACCTAATTACATCCGCACACATCTGATCCAGCAAAGGATGGAGATGTGGTGGGCGTCAGCTTTTTTTCTTGAACAGTTGACGGCAGCTGAGGTGATTCATGATCAAATGGAAAAGACACAGAGGTGAGGCTCACTTTAAAGCTGGAGTCCACTGAAACGTCCTTTGTTGCTGTTGGAGTTTCTTCATCAGACTGAGCGCTGCTCATGAATGATGCATGAGGAACACAGGCCTGTGCTCACACACACACACACACACAAACACATGCAAACACACAGGGATGTCTGATCAATGCAGACACATTAAGGAAGTATTGATTGAGGAAATTAGAGGTTTAATTAATCAACAAGCAGCCTCTTTGATACTGATCAATAACTTACTTATGCCTGATGAATATACAGCCCCTTCTGCACCTGATCAATAACATGCTCGAGCCGCTGTAATGGGATGTATGTGGATCACACCTAAAGACAAATACAAGCTTTCAGGTAACATTTAATCCAATTTCCCCACATTCCAGCTAACATCCTCAACCTAATATGTACAGTGGTACAGTAGATGTGCCTGCTAATCCAAACTCAGGGGGGGTGGGATGGCATGACATAGACACAGCAGAAACATTGGGAAGATATTTTGTTTATTCTTGTTTAAGCTTGGCTGCGTGAAAAACTTAAATGCATTTTTACTCATTTTTAAAGAGTGCTTAGATATATGGCACACAGAAAGCTATGAACAGAACTGAACTAAATTAACATTATATGCATTCAACCTCAGGAAAAAAAAAAAGTTTTTCTCACTTATTATCATTCCCTTTCCGCCTCCTAACATTGCACTGTAGTTTTTCCATCAATTTCTTGGTCCAGTCAGCAGATTTTCATTCTCAGTTGCTTCTTCTGCTGTTTGCAGGGCTCTCTTGAGGTTTTGCCAGAAGACTCGAGGGTGTTGTACAGCCTGAGGCCAGTTGAAGTATGTACGCTTCTTCAACATTTTCCTCATGCGATAGTATGGAGACAGCTCATAAGAATGGATCTCCTCCAGAAACAGCAGAATCAACACGTCCTTCTTCTCATCAAACAAACGGAAACTGCAGTAAGATTAAGCACAGAGAAACAATATCAGTAGACAGCTGGAGGTAATCATGCAATGGTCAGAATTTCCTTTTCAAATCACTTAATCGTGCTCCAGATTAAGGTCACTACAGATGCTAATCTTTACTGACAGTTCTTCTTCCAAAGTAATGTCTTAGTTGGCAAAATGTCTCTCGTATGGGGGTTAATTCTTTTCTAAGTATTATCTTACAATCATGTTTTCAAAACAATCATTCACGAACACCCAAAGCTGACGAGAACTCTTAAAACACCAACAGATATCCCACGTTAGAGCAGGACATGCTGTTCATGTACCAAAATATATAGTTTCATGGGTGGTGACTTTATATGACAAATGGGACGAACCATTTTCATTGTTTTTGTCACAGGAACAGTTTTTCTCTTGTTCATCTCTCAAATAAAGATGGAAAGCTAGAAGACAGCACCCCCACCTGGCCATCTGGATCTCTCTAGAGCACCACTCACTCTGCAGGTAGTGACGGCTGATCACACAGATGGTCTTCCTGCTGCCATATATGGCATCTGTGATGTTATCTATGATAGGTTTGCCTGTGGATAAAGTAGACGAAGTGCATCAGCTGCATTTCACTTGTTTCCAAACTCAATATAAGCCGACTGAAACAAAAATAGTAAAGTGATGACTGTTGTATACTGAAAATGTATCAAATAATTTGTCAAAACAACCAGCAGCTGACATCTTGAGTGTCGATCTGCAATGAAGATACTAATATGGAGAAGACATTAAACAGGTCTTAATTCTGAGGGACGTCGAAGATTTGTCTTTATTGGAGGTTTTATAATCCTTTCAAACTAACTCCAATATGTTTTTTTAGAAGGTAGCTGTAGTCAATAGAAATGACCTTCAAAACCTGTGAAATGTGTTTAATGAAGTGAGACACAGTATATATATTACATATGTGCCAAACACACTTTTAGTGTGCGCTCTGAAAGAAGATGTGAAACCAAATAAATAGCATCTGCTGTACAGTGTGGCTGACAGGAAGAGAGATAAGAGTGAAAAGGGAGGACAGAGAGCAAATACAAATGACTTGAAGAACAAAAGGGACCCCTGAAAATGACTTCCATTGAATAAAAGTAAAACCTGTAAAACAAAGTTTAAATGCTTTGTGACCTACAGCGCAGACACAAGATATTCAAGATGAAGGAGTATCATGAAACAAAAGAGAAATGTCGCGGTTGGGACATTTTACCTGGCTGGAAGTCCCTGTGGTGCAGACAGAGTCTCAACCCCTGCTCTTCCTCCAGTTCTGGAAGCATCACTTGGTAAACCCAGTCTTCATCGTGGGTATTGTAAGAGACAAAGGCATCAAACTGAGGAGAACATTCCTTCATCTTCTTTCTGCTGTTGTAAAGGAAGGCTAGGAAGAGCTGGGCTGAATAAGATATCTGCCACCTCATGAATCGGTAAATGAAGGATGCCAGAAGCGTGGCGACAACAAGACAAAAGCTGAAAATGAAGCAGAGGAAGCTATCGCTTCCCCAGCAGAGCTGGATATCGAAGTCTAGCAGCATGCTTCCTCGACTGTCCACTGGAAAAGAACATGTATACTGATGAGCATTTACAACCAGCGTTTGCTGGTTGGTCCTTACCCAGTGGATGAAGCCAGCATTTGAGCAATCACAGGTGAACGGGTTATTGGCCACGTCCAAGTATGTTAGAGCAGGCAAGGACTGGAAAACTGTCTCGTTGATTACAGCTATTTCATTGTCACTGAGTTTCAGATATCTGAGAGCAGTGAGGTTGGCCCGGATCACAAAATCCAAAGAGGTGAGCCCACACTCGGATAAAGTCAGCACCTGCAGGTGTGGAATTGAATGAAAAAGTTCAGGATCCAAATCTGACAAATCTGTTTTCATGATTGTCAGACTCTTGAGCTGGTGATTGAACTCAAATGTGTCCTTTTTTGGGGCTTGAACATAAATATTCACGGCTGTGAATTCCTCTATGTCTTTCATGTCCTTTAGCATTTCAGATTCCACATCAAGAGGGAAGCCATAGTGATAACCATTGCAGATGACTGTGAAGCTTCTCAACGATTTCAAGCAGGTTTTGTAATTGTTCCGATAGGAACTTTTCCAAGTGTCAGGAATACTGAACAAGATTGTAAGATTTTCTAAGTGCTGTAATTTGCAAAACTTAGGTTCATATTCAAGGGCAAGAGAAACAGCAAGAGTTTGCAGGTTAATTAGTCCATCAAAAGCTTCAGGATACACCCTTAAAATCTTATCTGACACAACATCTAGATGTTGTAAGGACCGCAAACCTCTAAAATCTCCCCCTTCTATAATGTTGATAGTGTTTTGGCTAATATTCAAGACCTCTAGCTGATGGAGTGCAGTTTGAAAGGCACTTTCAATTGTCCATATCAGATTGTCACTAAGATCTAAAAACGTAAGATTTGAAAGATTTTTAAAGACACACTTGTCCAGTTTGGAAATGTGGTTATTGCTTAGGGTCAGCTCTCTAAGATGTATTGTTTTAAAAAAATCTTCACAGGACAATCTGGAAATGATGTTGCTGTTCAGTCGCAAGATCTGAAGGGAGCCAAGGCTTCTAATGTCATCTGGGACCTTCCTGAGAAAGTTTCCCTCCAAACTCAGGAACTGCAGCTGCTTCATTGATTGTATTGAACCTTTTGGCAGTTCACTCATACTTGTTAAGGATAGGTCAAGCCTCCTGAGCCCAGAACAGGGTGACAGTTTTATACTAGTAAAGGAGAAATTGTTAAAAAAAACATCCAGCTGCCTCAGTGTTGGTATTTTGCATACTTGACTTAATAGTCCTTTCTTGATCAGCTCATCCATGTAATTCAGTCTGAGATGCGTCAGAGAGTCCAGACTGTGCAGGATTGTTTGTATCCCTTTAAAGGAAATCAGAGGCCTGTTTAGATACAGCTGTGTTATGTTTTCCAGCAAAGTCTTGTTCGTTATGTCCCATACTAGGCCTGAGTGTCCTCCAATTTGAGACAGATCTATCCTCTGAAGATAGGGAAAGATCGGTGTTGTGATGCTGAACTTCTCCAGCTTATTAAAAGAAACATCCAACACTCTAAGGTTTGAGGACTCATTAAGTAGCAGATCCTTAGTTTCAAATGAAGATAATTGATTCAACCTAATATTAAGTATCTGTAGTTGTGAGAGCTGGAGGACAGGCTGGATGTCAGTGACTTGTTGGATCATATTAGAACTTAAATCCAGGGATAGTAAACTGGTTAAAAATCGCAAGGCACAGGCTGGAATAACTTGTATCTCATTCCTGTCTAATAAAAGTTCAGTAAGATTGGACAAGCCCTGAAAAATGTCACATGTCAGATTGGTGATCTTATTGCTGCTAATGTGGAGCCTTTTCAATGTCTCCAAATCACTGAAAGATCCACTGTCCACACGAGCAATGTCATTATGCTGTAAATTTAGGTGTCTCAACTTTGTCAAACCGCCAAAATCTTCTTTTTTGATCCACGTAAGCTTATTGTTTAAGAGATTCACTGAAACAGCATTTTTGGGAAGGTCATCAGGAATAGTCACAAGTTTACTGTTTCCACATTCCAGTATAAGGTCATCAGTAGGATTTCTCTGATAATCAATGCTGCAGTTTTTCAGAAAATGGGCCAATGATGCAGGGGTAAGAAAAAGAGGAACACACAGCAGTGTCAGTATGAAGTGTGAAAGGAAATTCCCCCAAATAGACATCATGGTCAGGTCACAGTGAGGCTGCTGTTAGCTTTGTTCAAAAGCTTTTCTCTGTGAAAGACACAAACACATACACATAATATATAAGATATTTGACAGTTTAACATGGATAGAACAGCTTAATTTTTGGATAAACATCTTTTCAGTGAGTTTGAGCTCAAACCTAATACAGTGACCAGCATGTGTAACCCCGCCCCGATCATGAGATGGTGATGGGTGGTACCCTTGCAATTTGTCCTATGCCTCTGATTCCAGTTATTAGCCATATGAGTTAATTGAGTTGAGATAATACCTCAGGGGACAGAAATTCTCTCCTCCTGTGCCCCTATTTTTTAACAGTGTTCAACAGCTACTACACAGGCAGTGAATGATCATACACAAAAAATAAATATGCCTGAGAGAAAGAATAGCAAAGAGAAAAGATAGCCTCGTAAATTGAAAAACTGTAAAATGGAATGGCACTGAAGATATCAAAGGAAAGATCCTCCAACTCTGAATGGACATAATAAACAGGAATGTGGCAACAGTGATAGCTGCATTGACAAAAACGAGAAAAAAAAACCCTGCAACTTGACTCACTGTTAATCATTGTTTTCTGAAGGCACTGTGATACGTTATCTTGTTAACAGATGGAGTGATGATGCATGTATTTGATGTAACCAATGCAATTTTTGAATATGATTTAGAAAGACATATTATATTTCAACAGCTGAGGAAAACATGAAAGTTTCTGGTACTCACGGCTGATCACCAACTCCCCGTCTCGCATCGGTCTCAAAACGGAGGTGTTATTTGACTTCTTCTCTTGAGCAAAAAGAGGATGTGAGAGGAGTGGGGAGGTCAATAAGCTCTCTGATTAACATGCAACGACAGTTGCTGTGCTTTTGTGTTTTGAAGAATTTTCAAGAACGAAGAACAAACTGTTGATCACAGTTCAGTTGTGTTCCGAGAATACATTCAAATACACAAAAGAGGAAGTTTAAATTCAAAGCTTCTGAATAGAACTGTGAACTGTATCAGACTTTTATATAAATCTATTAATTTAATAATCCAGCTGCAATGTGATTATTTTTCTTACTAGAGTAGTCTCTTCTTTCAAGACCGGAAACAATTGAACATCCTGACCTCTTCGAAGCTGTAAAACACCAACGTCCCCTCACGTGTTCACTAGAGTGATACTTTTCTGTGGTTAGCTACAAATTCAATAGGCAACTTCAATGGGCAATTCAGTGGGCAACATAAAATGGAGATTAAACACATAAGTCAGGAAAAGTAATGCCCAGCCAAGAAGCATTCACATTTGATCCACCAAGACAAAATAAACATTTCTACAGCCTTGAAAGGCCCCAAATTAGCATGACACAGAGATGGTTAGGGATTTTTAAATAATAATGCCAATTTCTAAGGGGCTGAGTTTGCTCCTGATATCAGTTTTCTGGTGAAGGGTCTGTAAGGAGAAAGGCTGGTTAAATGGAGTCATGAGTATTGTGATTAGAGATTGTAACTAACCTATATCCTGAGAGGTTTAAATATGAACTAACTTTCAAGCAGTTACATAAAGAGTGAAATTGGTGGTTTTGCATTTGTGGTGCCGGAAATTATTCTCCTCACAGTGTTGCTTAGCTTGTAAAGGCAAAAAAAAAAGTTTATGTTAAATATTTCCAAATATTTGACTGGTGAATACTCTTTGAAATACTTTGTCAATGTCAACCATCCAGTGCTAGACACAGGAGAAATTGGAGGTCAAGCACAGCGCCATTGGGTCAGCAGGTGGATGTAATCAGGAGCAATCAGGGAAGAGGCAGCCACTACATCCATGGGGCTCAGGTACAACACATGCATCACCAAGGAAACCTCTGACCCTGACAGTCACATCCAACTAAAAGACAACACCCAGCTCCTGGCCAGTAAATGCTAATGTTCCGTGCTTTCATCACACAGCGGATAATTCCGGACACAGCTCTAAGTCACAAAATAACTTAACTTTTACTCTCCCTGAGTACATATCCTTGGCCATAATTCAAGTGTCGCTGCATTAGCCCAGAGAAAGCCTTTATTAATGCTGAAGAAAAAAAGATAAACCTAAGTTCATCCTTCGCCAACTGTTTTCTAAAGCATCACAGACGACCCTTTCTGTAATTATTTGGTTGCAATAGGAAAGGGCCACCGATGACCTGAAAAGAAATAGTTGATTTTGGGATAGCAGAACAAGCAGTGAAATCAGGGAGTTTGATCAAAACCAATGCAAATGAGCAGGGTGGGCAGCAGCAGGAGTGGCGGTCTATGTGTTGGGCAAACGCTTTGTCCCACACCTTCATAGGTGACATAGATGAATCCAATTAGAGGAGTGAAGCCCGTTCACCACTCAAGGACTCTTGCATTGCCACGGTGAGGCCTGTGAGGATGCAGAGGACTGTAGAAAGCAATTATCTGTACTAAACATTGAATCATTTATGATAAAGTGTTTTTTGTGAGATTATGTTGTGCTGCGGAAAATGAACAAAAGAGGAAGTTCTTTATAGCAGCACAAAATACGTTTTTTTCAGCTGTAGGTATGACAGTAAAAAAAAAAAAAAAAAAAAAGACTCAGTTCATAACAGGCAGGTTTTTACAATGATGGTGTCAGAGATTGCCGAGGTTTCTGTGAAGTGCCCTTGGCTTGCTCACTTGTTGCTAACTGCTTCCCAAAAAAAAGTAAAAAGATTGAAATGCAAAAACTCAAAGACTTTGGAGGGCCCTCTACTGCATCACGGCCACATCACTTGAGACATTTAAGTGCTGCTTGAAAACGGACAAAAGGACTTCATCTCTGTACGGAAGTTTCCACAGACACGCAATACTTTTGTATGAGCAGAACAATCCACTGTGTTGTGTTTTGGATGTGGACAGAGGGCTGGAGTGCTCTTTTTATGACCCACATTTAACATCAAAACACAGAATTACACTTGTAGATTCAAACGGTTTCATTCTGTTCTGACCTTAGTCCTGAGCCACAAAGTCAGAGTTTTTCTTTTCTCAATGTTTTGTCTGCTATGTGCTGGTGATGCTTTTAAAAGGTTGGTATTTTTCAAAAGTTTTCTCGCTTCAATTATCGCACATTTCCAGTTGAAGGCTGCCACAACACAAAAAAATATAGCAGTGTTATGTTCTTCACTTTCACATTTCTTTCTGAATGTGTCTTTACGTGACAGATAGCAGGTTGAGCAAAACACTTTAAATGTTATTGTCTGAAATACATTCTGTTTACTGCACTTCACTTTTTTATAGATAAATGAAGGGATTTATGCTTTTTTTATGGCGTACACAACAGGGATGTCTAAATATGTTAAATGGTGAGTGGAGAGATCCATATCAATCGCTACAGTTAGCTGATTGACAGAAAGCATTCCTCCAAATTCATACATTTTTCAACTTAAACAACTGAAAGCTTGTGTACTTTCTCTGAGCATATGATTGCTGTGGAGTTTGTCAAAAGATCTCCCAGCAGCAGCTTTCATGTCGGATACAAACTGAGGAGAACATCGCATTGATTTAGTCTTTTAAGTCTGGCGTGTCAGACGTTTGTTGGGCAAAATACAAGCGTGAAATGTGTGCAGCGCGTTCACTCTGTTTAGGATTCTTGCTGACTAGAGGCTTTAATCTCCTCTGTTCTCTGGGTAACACAACTAATATCAGCGAAATATTGGAAAACCCTAAAGTTGGCTTTACTTATGTCAGTTTTCACACAGATGCAGCAAAGCACAACGTGGAGAAGAATGGAAGGATTACTGACGATTAAGATGCGGAGCCTAATCCACCAACGGGCCGCGACTTCAATGCTTCTCGTACCCGATGAAAGCCTTTAAAATCCCCCCGAAAAAGAAAAAAGAAAACAAATTTACTTCAAATAGATGGTGCAAATAGCAAGAGAACCTCCTTTGGCAGAGGCCTAAGATAGGAAACTTTTAAATATGAAGCCAGATGCCTTCTACTCATATCTCATTTTCTGGATTAAATATAGATGGAATATGAATGCAGAGTTCTCAACACAAAAACACCCAGACAATAAATCTTCAAAGGCAGGTGGGATGCTAACTGTTGGAGGTCTCGGTTATGTGTGATGACTGATTTTCTGTGAATGCACACACGTTGAAAAATGAACAAAAGAGAATAGTTTTTTTTCGTCTTTACCATCTGGGCCTTTGTTTCACAGTGTGGTTCATCATTTATATGAACTGAAATTTTACCTTTATCTGATATACCTCTGATTCTGATGATTCACAAATGAAAAGACACATCCACGAGTGATCTGCCACTGAGCTTTGCTTCACTTTGATTTCTGTCTGATAAGAAGTGAAGAATATGAATTAAATGATCTATTCGACAGTAATTTAGCTTGATTGATGACTTAAATTTACTTCTCAGCAATATCATGGTTTGAGTGAAAAAACATACTATATTGATAATGAAATGCTTTGTCCATTTAATCTTCTATTTATTTTTCAAACCATATTGGGCTTTTTAGTTTATTCATATATTCTAAAATGATTCTTGACATTTTGATGGTATATTTTGGTACTCTCCGAACAAGCTTATTTTGGTATTTGTGAGATCTTGTTTACTTCATTTTTCACTGTTTCGCCCTTCAGCCATCATCAAGTGATGCCGAAGAGAGAGCTGCAGATTCTTCAGAACTGCACAGTGACCAAGCATGCCTTTAAAATAGCTTTTGAGGCTCGAACTTGTGTCCAACACCGTTTTATTTGTTTGAGTGTACTTTTCCATCAGTGAGCAGCAGAGCCAATCAACTAAAAGCAAACAGAGAGATGAGATAAAAGAGTTGAGGAACTCAGAGCAGGCGAGTTTGATTTCCGAGTGGGCGATGCGCTAACTTTTAAGAACTGACAGTGGAGAGTGAATGACAGCTTAAGAGGTCCCGAAAAGTGCATCTGAGTCTTAACCGTGCTGAACAGGAAAAAGTTCACGCCATACTGTTTTGGATGGAACTTCGGCTTGAATCAAAGAGACTTTGGACGACAATGAGGCTGTTTCCTAATATCTTCCGCCACCTCGGTCTTTCCACATCACAGATGAACATCTGGCTTTGATCCACGAGGCCTTTGATAGACGCAGTCAGTGTTGGTCTGGTGATGACCACGCCATATTTTGACGGGTGGACACATACAGAGTATCTTCAAAGTTTGTCGAGGGAGGCAAATAAAAGCTAGATCGATTCTAAAAAGTCTGAAATTCAAAGGCAGCTTCATGTGGAGACTTTTAGGGCTTGAACTGAGAGAAACTGGTGAAGTTGTACGAAGCAAGGTCAGAGGGATTTGATCTCCAATCAAACGACTTCCTCTCATCTTGCATGCAGCCTCAGGGAGGCTGGTCGGCCCGTCTGAGTGCAGATGGAGGTCAGACAGTCACTCAAGACGAATAGGTCTGTCTGAACTTCTGACGAGTAATGCAACTGAAAGCTGGGCTCCCACCCCTGACATGATGGAGGAGTAGGTGAGGGAAGCTCACAGGTGGAGGATGGTAACAGCTCTGGCTGACCAGTGACAGGCTGCCAACCCTGGAATATGGGAGCTACGTTAAATTCAATTCAAAAGTAAGTCACGAAGGATCCTGCTGTGAAAATGCAATAAAGCACAAGCCAAAAGAGTCCTCCCGTAACTGCTGCGGTCCCAAATGGGCTTATATTAGGAACTAACATAGACTAATACAAGTTGTAAATTTCAGGAAGCAGAAATAGCACTCAGCAGTTCCTAATGCATTTTCTAAATGTGTGAGAAGGCCTACGGTGTATAAGTAGTCTCAGCTGACCAGAGGGTTAACTACGATGTAATCATTTTTTATTTCAGCTCCCGAAGCCCAGAGCTGGGTTTTATGTGTTTGAAATTTAATTCAAAGCCAATTGCATGTTATTCGGGACATTTTTTACGGCTGAGAGCAGAATAGTTTTATTTAGTTTTATTTCTGATGCATCAGTCGAAGGTGCTCAGATTCTGAATCACTGCTGTGGCTGTTGCTCACCGTTCGTTAGCCCTCATCTCACTCTGATGATGGAGATGGGCCTCATTAAAGGAGTACATTGTTA
>CAJRST010005557.1:8371488-8411138 GCA_907169785.1 Menidia menidia | reverse complement strand
AAAAAAAAGCCAGATCATGAATTTTGGAAGGAACACAAAAGCCTTTTTACCCTGAGATGCCTGAATTATACATAAAAACATGAATATTCCAGCTGAGAGATTTCATTTTGTCGCCTTCACACTGTCTCCCCTGCTTTTGCTCTTGATGGTCTTCCATCCAAAGCTCATTATGGTGTGCTGCATTTTGTTATTGTCTCCGTTAGTGTCATACCAACAAATATTGTGGTGTGGAAATCCACTTTAGCGTTGCAGCAGGACAACTTTTTCATAGCTGACATTCACTGCATGTGTGCACCAGTTTTGTTGAGAGGGATGAAAGAAAGCATATGGACATAATAAAATGACCAAATGAAGATGCTGTGCAAGAAAAACTTAAAAAGTAAGCATGCTGGTTTAAATAATTGTATGTTTTCGAAGTTTGCTGCAAAATGTGAAATGCGAATATCATTTTATGAGAAAGAGTGGAGAGATAGATGGCCACACAGATTGGACTTCAGTAGCATCAGTGAGAAGAAGAATTCAAACTAAAGTTTTTTACTTCTATTTAGGGCAACACCAAGTTTGTGTGCTGCCCCTCGTGATGCAAACTTCAGATACTTGCACCTCCTTTGCCAGCATTTCTTATTCTTCTTTTGGTCTCTAGTTCCAAACAGTTATCTAACGTTTTTGCAGGCATTTACTGCCTTCTTTGTGGCCTCTTTGATGACATGGGTACAGCCAAGCGTTTTTGGTTCATCACAGAGACTCGCTTTGCCCCACAACCGTGAGGGAGGCATTTTCTCAAAACTGAATTCTCCCACCTTATTCTAATGCTTTGCTGCAGATAAAATGCAGTGGAAATATGGTGCAGACAGCTGACAGCAAACAGAAAAGGAATAGATTCGACTCCATTAATAAGGTCAGAAACGATTCACTCATTTACCAAACTGCTGATCATTTAGGTTGATCACTGCCCATTAATGATACCCGACATTTGAAGATGCTACTATTGGTTTTGGAGGCAGCTTTGAATTCCAATGTTTCAACATCCTTTGTACATTGTGCCTGCATTAATAAAAGTTTGTTTATTTTCTGTTTGTTTGTTTGTTTGTTGATAGATAACTGTACAATGGGATAGTGCAGAGGATGGAAACGGATAAATGGACATAGTTGTAACCGCTTTCCCCACCGGTAAAGGTCTAACACACACAGGTGTGGGTATGTTTGTGTCCATCTGAGGAGGATGCACAATATACATTTTTTTAAAGAAGTTCTGACTTTGTCCCCATAAGAGCAGAAAGTTCCCCGTTGAGAGGAAAAATGGTTTGCATTCATATGTAATACACAGGCACAAATAAATATGCACACACAGCCTCACTGCTGTGAGTGATGGATAGTTATATGTGTATTTATACAATAGCAAAGTTATTAAAATCAGTCAACCAAATGATGATCCACCTACACCCGGGACTGCAGGGAACAGCAACCCCATCACCACACAGGGAGAATAAATGTTTCTCTTCGGCTGCGTCCTGCAGCTTCCAGATGGAGAAGAGGAATGAAGATGAGAGGAAAAAAATCCCTGAGGGGATGGATGAATAGATTAGATGTTATGTGTTTTCTACGGACAGTTAAATCGATAACATAACCCATAGAATGCAGATTAATAACAAAGCCTAGCCTGTTATATTTGGTACATTAATGAAAATCTCCAGTTTATTTCTGTTATTTTGAACAATTCTTTGATCAGGTTTCAAGTCATTTTGGATAAAAGATGAAGGAAAACTGGAGCCCTAACAGGCACCTCAGATTCTCTCCAAACGTTAAAGTGTTTGTAATATTTTTCATCTAAGTCCAAAGGGTTTTAAATGCAGTGATACTTAGAATGAGACAAACCACTGGTAGGCACAAAAAAATAAGAAAAAAAGAGATTTTAAACTTGTAAGGGCATCCCTGTATGCAAATATTTACAAAGTGAACTGATTAAATAAATGCAATATACTGTATATATGACCTTTTTGTAATTTATAGTCCTCTCTTGAAATTATACTCTTAAAGGCTGAGGCTAACAAACAGCAAACAAAAACAGAAAACTTTTTAAAGGATATCAAAGCTGCTGACCCTTTCAAACCATACATTTAATTACTCTGTAATAGCAAACTAATTAGTCAAAGCCCTTTCCTCACAGTGCCCCTTTTTCTGTCTAACACCATCATTTTATCAATCAGCAATGTTACAGTTACACTGCTGTCCATTTCTGATTCACCAATGAAGTTCAGAATGGAACAACATGCTGCCATGTTGGTGGCACTGGCATATTTTCAATAACTAATGACATTTTTCCCAGTGAAAATTGACCAACAGAAGGAAACAACTGCTCTTTCATCCTCTACTGAGATACACAGTAACATAGGGACCGGAGTATTGACGAACACTAACATATAATCCATAAACACAGTTAAGACATGATAAAATGGTAGATTTTTTATTAAACGATTTATAATGGCTGAATTATATTGACCGAATGTGCAGGTTGCACTTTTTAAAGCCCAATATGTGCTGAAGATTGAATAGGTTTTTGTGGAGCAATTACACAAACTAAAGATTTAATGTATGGAAACTGCCTCTATGGTGCTTTTTTTCTTTTAGTCTTACTGACTTATCACATTTAGACCTGAGACTTAACTTAAAAGAAACATTCCTCTAAACCCTGGGGGTTTTCTTGAAAAATTAAAATGTCCATACATTTCTTTCAACTTACTCTCTAAAATAACTACCTTTTTCCACTTATAAAATTCCAAAATGGTTGAAAAATGTAAATTGGAAAAAAGAAAATTAAAATCCCTGGGTTTTATGGGAAGGTCATGTTGCAACTATTGGAGCTAACAATTTACAACAATCTTGAAATCAAAATCTGATAAAAGTATCTTAATCAACTTCAAATTAAGGCAATCAAAAATATTTGATAGACAGTAAATTATATTAAAAGATTGAAATATTCTGGACACATCTCCCAGAAATGGCCCACAAACCATTTCATATTTTCATTTAAAAAAATAACTTGATCAATTTTGAAGGGCAATCTATGGGCAATCGAACTTCATGACAAAACAAACTGAAAGGAGATGTTCCAAAACCACATCATTACAGAAAACACAGACAATTCAAAACAAGTTTCCCACTATAACAGCGCGAATTCATTTCAAATGGGTCTGGGTGGATATTCCGGCCTGCCAACATTTATTCATTCATCATGAAAGACAACACTCAGGACTGTTGAGCATCCAGAATCCTACACAAGAATAGTACAACATTCCTCTCACAAAGGTCACCAACTGGGCTCCTCAGTTCCCAGATGTTTACATGGAAAGAGCAGGCCATCATACACAGTGGTACACATAGACCAGTCTCACACATTCTTAAGACATGTGGCTACCTTCAAACTTAAGAGGAGCAAATGAGCGAGTCAAATATTGGCCTCTGCAATTTGTAAACCACTGCACCCCATTTTTTTTTTACTTCTTGCAAATGATGCAATTTATTAACATTATCATCAGTAATAATAGCTCAAACACAACACCAATTGCCATAGTTAGGTTTATGTACACCAACTAATGATGGTAGCCTTACAATGATTAGAATTTGCGGAACTTGTTCAGATAAATGTGACGTGGTGGGATTTTAAAATTATTTAACTAGTTGTTTTATGTTTTGGAGTGATAGTGCATTGAGTTCAAAAGTCTGCAGTTTTTTCTTTATGTCCCTTGTCAGAGAAAACCCTATCAACCTTCATCCGCTGCCTGTTTGGGCGTCATACATACAGCAGCTGTCCACTTTAAAGGTCCCTGCCTCTCCCTTCTCCATACTAATGTGCATCTTTTAGTCTGTGGGTTCAGTCATGACCCATGCTCTTCCACCGTGTGCTTTCAGATCCTCCTCCCTAGACAGATTGCTTCCACTGTCATGCTGTTGACCTTTCGGTGATATATGGGGTCACTGGATCTGCTGCTCTGTTCTCTCACAGATTTATGGGGCTGTTTGCCGTAAAACGTCCGTGACCTATTCAAGAAACACAGATCCAGAGATTTAAGGAGGCCGGCCAACAAGTTGATTTCATTGTTTAAAGTAAGTCTAAGATAAAGGCGACCTCATGAGGACTTTGGTTTGTGGGACCTGGCTTTTTTCCATTTTTTTTGTTGTTATCTCTATACCTTGTTTCTTCGCCCACAGTGACCTGACAGCATGTTCTCTAATTAATCAGGTCAATAAGGAATGACACCAAAGGTAACGGGTTACCAGATCCCTGATGGGATCCATTGTCCGGTTGAATGTACTGATGGACAAATGTAAGTTAAAACTATTCAGAATTGGATTCAGACTGATTTAGGATGATGAATTTTATCAAGTACCATTTGATAACACTATAACACTTTTATAACCCTTTTAATTACTGTAATTGTGTTTGGCTTTCATTTCCTTGTTTTTTTTTAGCCTTTATCTTCCTCCTCTGAATTTTATTTTCCAGTGTGGTTATTGACACGTTAGAGCAAATCAAGCTTGATTCCACAGTTGGTATCCACCCTAACATGACATTCCAGGTCATTATTAAATTATTATTCATTATTCAATTTATTATTGTCCATTGGATCACAAATCAATTCCAGGAAGTTGTTTTCCTCATTGAACTGTGACAATATCTGTGATCAGGTGCTTAGCAACAGAGGCCGTGTGAGCCCACACCCCCACCAGAGACAAAACGCCTCCTACAGGTAATTGTTGTGAAAGAACAGGACGCCCTAAAATGGAGAACACTGTTGTTCCAAACAGCTGAAAACCCAGAATTTGCTGTTGTGCCTCCCACAGAAAGTGCTGTGGAGAAAATGAAGAACAAACTGAAAAGACCCCATCATTAACTACTGAAGACAGCAATTTATAGAATATTATATTAAGTCTTTATATATATATTATTTTATTTGATTTTATTTATCTTTTTTTAATTGCTTGCATCATGTCCACAACCAGAAAATACATTGACCATTGGATTTTTCATCCTATTTTTGTAAGTTTTATTATTTTTATGGAAAAATAAACTCAGTTTATTGTTTGTTCCAACACAGTAATGTCTGTAACATGTTGAGACAGCAGCAGCCATGATGAACTGCAACATGTCTGAAGCTGGAATCCTTCAGCGTCCTAAATCCAAGATCCCTGCAGCTTCATCAGAGCCACAGATTAAAGGCTTTGGGCTCCTCTTTGCACACCTGAGCCTCATTCGGCAGATTTAGAGAGAAGCAACAGCTAATCATGAATCCTTTATGAAACCTGGAATGGAAATGTGGAGATGTGCTCAGGAATTTGAATGGTGCTGATTAGTTATAGGAGGAAATGATTTAAGAGTCCTGTCACTGCTCATCCTCACCTTAAAAAGGAGTGGAGGAATGGTTCTACTTTTTTGGATGAGACAGAACAGCCAGTAGGTGAGGATTGATTCTGTAGGTAAGAATGGAAATTCACCTCCCACCCCTCCGGGTTACTCAAACTGTTCAATATTTAACCACACAGGCAGGTACACAGTTTTAATTTCACGTCTGTATTTAAGCGTAAAGGGAGAGCCAAACTAAGGGGCATAGACTTCCCAAACTATTTCTAATCAGTGGTTTCATAGTAATCATTAACAGACATGTTGACCTAATTTTTTCAATTGCAGGTATCTACTTTAGAGTTTTCCCCAAGTTGATTCTCCTCAAACAATCCCAAATTCCTGTTTGTGAAACACCTGACTGTTTATTTAATTTAGCTATGCAATACCTTTGGGATGAATTGAGAGAGGTTTCTCCTGGTTTGGTTGTAAGATTTATATATATATATATAGTCTGTCTGCTGCCAGCAGCTCCTCACTGGGCTTTCAGTTTTTCATGAAGTGGCAGAGCTCTCCGCTGCTTGGTAATAAAAATAAATAAATACAATAAGCCACCAAAACAGACGGCAGCACAAAGAAAAAGGGAAAATATCACAAGAATAGGAGAGAAGAAGGCCATATTAAAGGATGCAGGGCAGAAGGTTCTCAGGAAAATCAAGCGGACCTACATTGATTATCTATAACAAAGAGATCAGTGACCTGTGAGAATGAAACAGAGGCTTACATAGTCTTTAAATTCATTAGATTGATGACAGGGTTGGTGTTTGTGGTTTTTCTTTTTTGCTGTGGGACATTAAGGAAGATTTCATTGTCTTGTTTAAGTATTTGATTGGATTGAACAAGATGAATTTTGCAATAAAAAAATGTATTTCCCTTTTCGTGAGCGACCTCTTTGTTTTTTAGTATCCCATTTATTATTTTCCTAGATGCCTTGGTGTTTTTTTCATATTTTTCAGCGGCCTTTGGGTTGTCTTGCTTCTCTCCCGTTCTTGTGAGACAGTTCCACAAGAAGTTGTCCTCAGTTCCCCCTTCAAGTCCAATGTCCTGCATTTTGGTCCTTCATCTTCTATCACCAGCCAAAGCTCGATAAGCGAAATTAAAATTCTCAAAATTGTTTTGTTATACACAAGGAGTTCAAACTTAGTATATAAACTCAACATGTTCATGCTCTTTGTACTTAGAGCAAGTTGTAGTGTTTCATATATCCTTCAATAGGTGATTCGTCATGTATAAACTGCAGGCATATCATAGGTTAAGTGCACACCATCTGCATTGGGAAATGAAGTAAAGAGAAGTACTTGGTGCCAAAACTTAGTGGAGCCAATCGATGCAGCACAAAAGAGGTCAAACAGTCAAGTTGATTGATTGATTAAGTCTGGCAGCAGATTGATCACAAATACCTGAGAGACAAGTGTGATTGTGTCCCTCTGGCTCAGTTCCAATCCTTTAACTGGCTCCATTTGTCGCAACTACACCTAGCATCTTGTCAGGCCGAGCGACTATGGGCTGTTTGGTTTCCAACACAAAGTCTGCTTTCACTGCACTTTGCACTGCATAAAAGTGACAAACCTCCAGTGTGCTAAAGTATTATTTCTATGCGCACATTTTGCTAACTTTCTTGCTCTGGTTTGGTTTGTATCATCATTCTCCCTCACTGATGAGATGTTACAGCCTGTCTTCATCTGCTGGTGACTTTATCTTGAGTTTTCAACTCAAGATGATGATATTTTTCAAAGCTATCTTAGCTCTAGCCTCCGTTTCGGTAGAGGGTGAAATGCTCTTCATGACTCAATGTGACTCTACCAGGACAAATACAGAGGGATGGACAAGAAAGATGAGGTCTTGCACTGATTGAGGGCCTTTATGTCTCCTTTTATCCTAAGCTGGATCTTTATGTCATTACATGAATTTCTAGCTGTCAGCAGAAGTATCAAGAAAATACGTTTTTTTGGCAGGGGGCTTTGAAAACGCCCACTTGCCTGAGTGAGTCCTCATTCAGACAAACCGAGAAGTCTTGACAAACATATGTCGCAGCAAAGCCTGATCTCGCGCATTACACTTTGTTCCTGTTTGATGTAAATGGAATTTTGTATCTTCCTCTGGCTTGGCATTCAGATGTCAAAACTGCTCAGTGGCAGTGGCAGTGAAAGGAGAGGCAACTGAGGCCTGTTATCACAACCGCTCAGAGAGTTCATGATCTGATAAAATCTCTTTTTTTTCCTTTGTAGAACTGAGACCTTCAGCAAAAGCATTGCTGATTGAACAACACCAGCTTCATTTTGCTCCCCAGCGAGAAAGCCTGAAAAGAGTCTGTGATAGAGAGCTGAAGGAGAAGAGGAGACGGGAAAAGAGCAGCATGTGAGCCCGTTATAAAAGGACTAAGAAGTCCTGACCTTGAGGTGATATGTTGGTGATGATCTCTCCTTTCAGACTGACTGAGCTCCCATTTTCACAAAAAGACACATTTCAAGTCCAATTTTTTTAGTTTGGCCTTTTCTACAATAAAATGTAATAATCTAAAAATGATAAATCATACTTTTTTTGATCTGCTCAAGATTATTAAAGTAGGTTATATTACAAGCGTGCTGAATTGTTTTGGATATTTTTCTTTCTTATTTTGCCTTATCTGCTCTTTTCCATGTCATCCAGGTCCCCAGTCCATCGGAGTGCCTAAATGTTGACATTGGTCTTCAGTAGGTTTTTGGCTTATTAATTTTATACCAGAAATATTGTGGTACCACAGTTTTGTGATATTATCAGTTATCACAACATCGTACAACATAAAATATCCCAGCATGTGTCCTGTGTGTAATAACTGCTGAGTGATTTCCAGAGTGCCATAACACACCAGCTGTTTTTGGATCAGAACTCACACCCACAAAATCAAACACTGGAAGGTCATACAAATTTCTTGGATATAAAAACCAATAATTATCTGATTTAGATTTCCCCCAACCTTATATGTTAAAAGATGTTTAGAATTCTGATAACTTGTGTAATGATTATATTCAGGCTCCAGTGTACTGGATGTTATGCAGTAAAATGGAAGACCTGTCAGACAGATGTTTGCAGGCTGCAGCTGGATGCTAAGTGGAAGCCAAAGCCTGGAAGTGGTTCTCTTCTGTAAAGTAAAAGAACTGCAATGGCAAAAATAACCAGTCCTTAGCCCACTGCAACAAGTCTGTAGACAACTGAGAGTTGGGACGAATTTATGCTGACAAGACAATTTGCTATAATATAATTTGTATAATATAAACTCAGAATGACTTACCAATGATAAAAATGTAAATGACCATCATGGGAATTCTAACCATTTTTTTAAACCTGTTTTATAATTTCAACTTTTCGTAGAACTTCCTTTCACTTTTACAAAGACACAGGAAACTTATGAAGGATTGAAAGAGGCTTCAATTCTGCATGAGTTCACCAAGTTAAACACAGCTGTCTGACAGAAAAGTTTTAACCTTCAGCTTCATTCAGGTCAAAAGATTCCTCTTTCTTAGATTGCAGGAGTCAAACATAAGGTGTGAATTTCCAAATGGCAGCATCTCTTCTGTGTTTTTGCATCCCTCTGTGCAGCTTCCTCTTTCCTCCGCTCCACTATGGGAGGTTCAGACCCTTCAGAAACTCCCCGGCTCATCTCCGGGCTCCCCACTGCTTCCTGTCCTTTCCTTTGAACTTGAAATTTGCTGTCCATTTGCAGAAAAGAGGGGAGGAGGTCCAAGTGTGAAAGAAGAAGGCAGCAAAAATGAATCCAATAAAAATGAAGTTGCATTTAAAGAGAAGAATTGTATTAAAAGAAACAAATTGACAGAAGAAAGGCAGACGTGCCACTATGGAAGTCTTGCTAAGGCCAATCATTAAAATGATTAACTTAAGATAAACTTTTCATCTTGCAGACATAAGTCCCTGTTTCAGTGAAAAGCAGTTGTTATCCAAGCAAGTATCTCTTTACAAATTAGACTAAGAGGGAAGCATAAAGTTAGCATTGACAAAAAATGCAAATTCTAACAGAAAAAACACACGCAACACACCGACAAAACAATAACACGGCTTCATGATGATGACAGCTGTTGGAAATCAGAGCAGTCAAAATGAGAGGTCGGACTGAAAAGGATCAAAGGCTGTCTGAAGATGGAGGTTTAGAGAAACAAAGGACAGAGTGCTTCAGAGAAATTAGATCAGAAAAAAGATTTATTCCTAAGAAATGAGAACAGGGCACAAATATCCATAAAACTAGAGGGAAGTACGTATCTGAGAAATTGTTCTAAACAGGTTTGAAACGGAGATTGAAATGGAAACGGAAGATTGAAGAGAATGTTAGTCCCAAATTTAAAGAAATACTTTCATAAGAGATGCTGTCAAGTAATTACATTTTTTTTTTTATTATTATTCCTTCGTAACACTTTTTATATGGGGACTTTTTTCAGCTGAGTGTCATGTTTGTCAGCTTTCATGTGACCTCTCTAAAGTTTTGGATCTGGTTAATCAAAAAGAGAGCTAAAGACAGTTAGCCGATAAAGAAGCAAAAAAAAACACTGAACAGAAATTGACGATGGGCGTGAGCTTAAAAGAGCATCTGACCAACAAAAGAGACAAAAAGAAGTCGAGTGTTGAGTGAGATGAAAGAGCAGAAGAGTCAGAGAGCAGCGCTGGGGTCCCAGTGTGGCTCCACCAAGGACTCCGGCACTAATTAGCGACCTGCAGTGCTTCTGCCAATTATCGTCTGATCACAGCGACGAGACGCTGACCCCGAGAGGCCAAACCAACATCTGAAGTACTGCGGAGATCACAGAGGAATGGAAGCTGGTGGAGAGCTGGATTGCAGCTTGTTTCTCTGGCCGAGTGTGTCTGATTGATCAACAACACTCTGTTATGTTGAGATCATCATGCAGCCCATAACCACGAGAATTAGACGCCTCCAACTGTTTGCAAATTACATGCTCGATTTCTCTGCATCTTTAAAGTCAGACTTTAAGGTAAAAAAAAAAAGGGGGCTGTTAGTGTTTTTCATTGGAGGTTTATAGCTATCCAGAGTACCTGGAGTGAACATTCAAACTTCACACAGAAAGGATTTGAACCAGCAAACCTTTCTGTGAGAAATCAATATAATGCCATTAAACTATGTGCTTCTGACTTATCTTTAGGAGTTTTTTTACATTTACTGGGTATGAAAACTGCAGTTTTAAACATTTATTTGTGTTATTGTGTTGTTGTATCCCACAAACTTTAAGGAAAGCAAAATACTAGCCACATTTTCTGGTGTAACCTGGAGGCTGACATCTGATGGAAAGCAATTTCAGAGCTTCGAGGCTGCACCTCTGGTACACTTTGCAGGAGGCTGCTCACCTCATCCATGTGCTGTGTAGTTTTCGCGCTATCACTGAATAAAACAGCTCGGGTGTCACCTCCCACTCACCGTCCCATCCAGGGATATTAGACAGAGCAACAGAACACAGAGGTGAAGCAAGGTTAATCAAGTTGTTGGTCATTTTTATTTTTGTTCATCAAAGGCACACTGTATGATTTTTTAAAAGAAATTCAAAAGAAATGATAAAGCTACTGCAGTTTAATTCTAAAGCATCTGCAAGCATCTACAAGTACCCCGTGTACAAAACCTTTGAAACAAATTCAAATTCAAATGAATCCAAATTTGGTTGAGGATCTCCTGCAAACACATCTCAACTGAGGCATTGACAAAAAGTACAGAAATGGCAAAACATCTAAAAACAAATGTTAAAAAATGCACAGCATGCACTCCAAATGCAAATTACACGGTTGATTCCTCCCACTGCATGCACTCAGTAGTACATGCATGTTTCCTTCAGAAGCATTCATGCAAATTGCCCTTTGGAGTGATTGTGAGTGAGTGTGTATGGTTGTTTGTCTCTGTGTGACCCTGTGATGGACTGGCCTTCGTGAACCCCATGCCTTTCCTGTCATCAGCTGGGACAGGCTCCAGTCTGCAACCAGGTTGGGAGTAAACATGTATGGACTGAAGTGTTCGTATTTATGTATTTATGTTTATGTTTTTCGCGTTTTGCCGATGACCTGATTAGGGTGTCCCCTGTCCCTCAGTGTTGCTTCAGATGAGCTAAAGCACTCAGTTTGCATGTTTCCTTCAAAATCATGCATGCAAATTGCCCTCTGGAGTGATTGTGAGTCAGTGTGTCACTGAACCAACTGTCTTTGTATGTGTAATAGAAATAAAACAGGAAAAAATAAAGCGGTAGGGGTAGCATCAAATGTTCATTTGCAAGTGACATGAGTTACTTATCCCTCACCACAAAAATCTGCAGGCAACAACTGCAGCTCTCCCTTGAGTTTAGGACGTTTGCTTTCATATTTTTAACTCTGTTTATTTTCTGCACTTACTTTCGCACTTGATCTCTCCCCCCTCAGGGTGACAGGGTCATCACGCAAACATAGAAAATATTCCAGAGACCAGAGGCCACATGCAGAAGACGCAGAGGACATGGGAACGGAGGCGCTGTCACCCAGCAGGAGGAACAGTTCCAGGAACGTATGAAGGATAAAAATAAAATAAAAACGACAGGGGAAAGGAGGCTGCAAAGTCAGGAGAGATTCTTGATTTCATGGTGGAACGGTATTTTTAGCGACCAAATCATGAAGCCTTTTGATGTTTGTGTTTTTTTTGTCTGGGAGCAGTGCGGAAAAACAGCAAAAAGAATCCCAAAAGTGACATTCCATTAAGCCGTCATTACAATTAGTTATGAACACAAAAGCATCGGGCTAAATTGCAGAAACCAGCTCATTCGCACTCAAGGAGAAGTTTCCAATGTTTTTAGACAAATGTTCAACCACTTTGACATTTTCCTTTCAAAAATAACAGCTTTATCTTTCCTCTCCCAATCAGTCAACAAAGCAGAAGTAGCTTTTATCGTTTCACTGAGGCAACAATGCTTTGCTTCCGGGCTCTAAATACACAAGCAGCAAGAATGTTTTTGAAGGCCACAGAAGCTTTAAAAGGAATCACTTTATCCAGCTGTCAGACGGAAACCAACAGCAACTTCGATTGCATACTAAAGGTACTTGAATTAAATACAGCAATACAGCCGAGTGACAGGCTTTGTTGCTGTCAAATCTGGACACTAAAAAGTGCAAAACCCACATGACTGAGAAATGAGACGGGTCAGTGGAAGGTTCGTCGTGGGGCCGAAAACCTCTCTCTCTCCTGTCGTCTGACTGTTTTTTACAGGAAACATTACTTCTTTAAAAAGCTTAGAAAACACACACACACACACGCACACATTTAATATAGTTTTGCCTTAATTTTGAATGATCATGATAGCCATGGCTTTTTGGAACTTGGAACTTGCCTTTTTAAATCTTTTTAGTCAAAATGAATAACAATGAAAATAAAAAAGGAAAGAGAAATACAATAATAAAAAGCATTAAGTCCAAAGAATAGTTAAAAAAATAGTTAATTGCAAAGAAAGCTTCAGAACATGAATGTTCTGCACACTGTCAATCTCCCCCCACATGTAGATGACATTTGCACTAAAATTAGCACAGAGAAAACAGTTTTCCTTCCCTTTGAGTATGTAAATAAAGGAATAGAAAGAGCGGATCCTTTAAAACCTTTTCCAGCCGCACTATCCAATCTGAAGAGCAAAACACGACCATGGGAAGAAGGGGAAAAAAAAGCTTAAACTTCTTTTCTGGGTCAAGGTTAGATTCTAAGCACTGTTCAGACTTCCTGGAAAAGAGTTTCTCTCTTTGTTAGTTTATGGTCAACAGTCTCTCCAGGCTTTTTCTCCTTTAGGCTGGAAGCAGATTAAAATGACTGTGTTCATTCTCTCTGCAGAATAAAGCCTAATGATACCCCGCGCACCTCCGCTGATCCCTGCAGGGTGTTCGGCTTTTCTTCAGATCAGCTTCTCCCCACGGAGAACGCCCTGAGCTCATCCACTGGAAAAGAACAAAAAGGAACAAAGGCAGGGAAACTGTGGACTTGGTGAAGGCTGGCTGTAAAGCAAATGAGTGTTTTCCTGTTAGCGGATGATTTTCCTGGACGGTCACAAATCAGAAAAAAAGCCCAGAGAGAGCAGAAAAAGGTCGGCTGATGCTTTGACAACTGTACAAGAGGGCTGCGAAAAAAGGTGCTGAATTAATTGTAACAGATAAACCTGAGCATATCTCAGAAGTCTGTGTTTTTGTTGTGGTTAGAAACAGACACGTGCTCCAGGGAAGGGCAGGGGGGGTCACTCTCTTCTCTGAGCTGGATGAGCTCGGCTGTCCCGTGGGCAGGGCCCAGCAGACAGAATCTAGCTGACCCCGGAGCGCTGGAACTGCTTGTTCCCAGGACCTCGGGAGGAGCACACACACACACACACACACTGCTACAGCAGCTGTTTGCATCTTGTGCTCGGAACATTTAAAAAAGATTTCATTTGAATTCAAACAAACCTCAGGCAATCCTCAATTAACTGTTCTCTTCACTGGGGCCCTCTCCACCTTCATGATGCTCTGAAAATCTTTGCTTTTCCAAAGGTAACTGCTCTCATAATAAAGTAATCACTAAAAATACTTGTTTTCCACTTCCTTCTCCTATCAACCTCCCCCACATTGTTTTGTTTCTTTTTCAAACAGACTGCATTGAAATCACTTGAAGATCTGCTTTCCATCTCTGGCTAAATAAGTAACTTTAGATAGGAACGCACAAATGGTATGATAATAAAAGCATAGCAACAAGACTGGAGGCATTGCAAGGAAAGGTCATATTCAGAACGGGTTTTCTTGTCAGTATAAATATTTGCGTTGAGTTCAGTTTATCGGAGATATTTCTGAAATGTGGAGAATGTGCTATAAATGTGAAGATATCATGATCCTCTTTTTGACATCTGGGACTTTCAAGGACAGAATGCAACCAGGATTTTTAATTGTGAATATATTTGTCAACAAAGAAGATACTTGAAAAACATTTTACAACTTGTTTTTAAAAAAAACTTTCACTTTCCAGCAGTCAAATTCCTCATTTGGGAGTAAACTCACAAACAAGAGGAGATTGTGGCAGCCAGCCAACACTCACATCGACTTCCCTGAGAACTGGAGATAAAAACACTTCCACCAGCTGGGATTGGTAGAATTCGTCAGGGTCAGGGGTCGAAGGGTGAGGAAGAGGGGCATCAGTCAGTAAACAAAAGCAGGATGAGCACAAACTGGAACTTTAGGAACCAGACGGGCTGTTTTCGGCTCTGACTTCCGGCTCGTGTTGATGTGTAAAGCAAGCTCAGATGTCTTTTAAATCTTTGTTTTGCATCTATTTTTGCTTTTCTGTAATTCTAGTAGTCTGGTATTTATTAAAAAATCTGTTCCAGGTTGATTCAATGCTGATATCTGGATGTTGATTTAAAAAGAAGAACTCAAATTCACGATCGAGCCTTCGAGTTGTGCGACAGAAATGATTGAACTCGGGAGCACTACAACGGTTAGAGGATTATAACCTTATAATTTGTGTGCTGTGGGTGTTGAGGTGAGCAGGTGGAGAGCAGCGGGCGGAGGGCGAGCGAGAGGCGGAGCAGATTGGCTTATAACTGAGGTGGAAAGTGGACAGACAGGTGGTGGAGCGGTGAGCGCTAAGCATGGTGGCTGACAGTGGGGCGAAGGCTAGGCTGGAGAGCAGGCTAATTACTGCATAGAAGACTGAGGGGAGGGGTCTGTTACACCGAGAGCTCAAATGGGGGTAGGGTAACCTACAGGATAACCTGACCATCACTGTGGGTGATGAAACCATCTGACATAGAGTGGTTCATATGGTTCATAGATTGGTTTAACTGAGGTTCATGTGCTGACGAGGTGAGCTAACTCCACACAGAAAAGTCTCAGATTAACAAATTAAGTTTTACAAAAATCTAAACCATAAGAAAAAATACAAGGAAAAAGTAGTTGTGTTTTAGTTCTTCTTGAAATGGCCATTTATGCCTGCATAAGGAATGGATCCTTTGCCACAGAGCCAGCCATCTGCAGCCAACAAAGGACAAGCCACCTGCAGGCTCCGGCAGAAGCGTTTTACTCTTATTGTGTGCTTAATGGCTGGCAAAGTTTCTTCTGCAAACCTGAAAATGAGCAGGAGAGGTAATTATTCTACATTCTACTGAAAAAAGTTGAGGCTGAATTTGAAAAGAACAGAGGTTTTCCTGTTCACATACTCGTGACAAAAATAGATGGAGTCAAAAATGAGACTTTATTCCTGTGACAGAGGTAGGGTTCGTTTTTACTCATCAATTACAAACCCATTTTCATTGTTGACTTTTAAGGTCAATATCAAAACCTCTTAAGAGCAGACTTGGACTGAACAGAAATGGCCATCACCTTTTAAGGACAGCTTAATTTTTTCACTGTTACTCAGTGCCTGCCTGGCTTTTGATAGTGGTAATGAAGGAAAATGTCTCCCATCTGCTTTGTCTGTATAGAAAAGGAAGAAAGTGTATTCGCCCATAAAAAGAAACCAGTAAAAGATGCAAATAAAAGAGCCAAACCGAAAAGAAAAGAGGGGGGAAAATAAAAGTTTGTGGTTTAATTTGGATTATCATGCGGGCATTAATTTGTGTAGAGCTTTAGCTGTGTGAGTTGAAGGTAATTTAATTCCCTCATGTTTGCTTTAATTCTGCTTTCGGCAAAACAAAATAAAACATCTCCATATCAAAGACTTTATTGCTGACCTGATTCTATGAGAAGTTTGATGTTGTTGGTCTTCAAACTGTATTTCAACCAACTTTAAAAACCAAAGAAACTCATTTTCTTTCATCCCAAACTCATACTAGCATGAATTAAAAAAGGGGATGGATAATAAACCAAACAATACTTATCAAAACAATATAAGATTAACTGAAATCTGATACATTTTTAACATATCCCAAGAATTTGGAAGTATTAATTTGAGAGAATACCAACAGTCTCCTCAATGCAGTCAGTATTGCATTCTGTTATCAAAAATAAGGGTTTTCCAGAAAATGAGAGACTACAACCAAAGCAGGATGCTTTGAATTGACAGCCAATTAAAAAAAAGTTTAGTTTGAACATGCTTCCATCCCAACATGAATCACTACTCCATCTGAGGGCTTTCCGGAGGTACGCGACCGTTCACATTCACTTCAAGGGTCAATATTCAGATGTTATTGAATATTTTTTCCAATGATGAGGGAAGCTGAGTGCAGGATAAACATCCAAACAGAGAGGCCCCGGCTGGAGTTTGAACCAGGACCCTCCACGTTGCCAAGCAACGCGGCAAACGACCACATCACCCATGACGACAAGAAATATTTTCCCCCTGATTCACTGACCCTTCAGTTTGAAGAATTCTAGATAAATTATTACTTCTCACAGTGAACATCTATCATTTGCTACTAACTTATGTTAACTCCACTCATTTGTACGGCAACCTTCAGCTCCTCAGTGTTGCTGTGCATCATGGGATGCATGTTTATGGCCGTTGTTTCCCAGTTGAACGGCCGTCCCTGTGAGTCCTGGCCCAGATCTGGACTCACCTTTGACTTTGCAGAGGCTGGAGCGGTTGTCTGTAGCATGATGGAAACGTTTAAGATTAGCATAAATCATTAAAACCGCTCCCGTAAAACTTGAGGGGCCTGATTCTGTCAGCTCCCTTCTTTTTGTTTCCTTGTTCTCGTCGAGCCCGAGTCTCTCCCCGCAGAGCAGCTTGCAGCGCTCTCCTCGGGGAAAGCGCTCCGCTGCAGAGGTGAAACGCGTGCGCTCAGCCCTCAGAAGATGAGTTTGGGGTAAAATAGATTAACTTTGATATTCTAATAAGGGGTTTTCACTAGGATCTAAAGCAGGTCAGGGCACGGGAGGATCAAAGACAAGCAGCGCTGTATGCTAAACAGGATTTTAGATCCAGGCACAAGGATGTTACAGTTCTCCATAGTTATGTTGTTTGTGCGGAATAATTATCGTTGTCAGGCAGATTTTGCATTACAGAATTAATTAAGAGGAAAAGTTTTCATTTCAATTCCTCCTGAAGTGTTTCATGAGCGGTTTGTAGCCATGCTAATGTTAGTTCTCAGCCAGTTCATTAGTGTTCACTCTAGTTCTCTTATGAGTTGTCTTCCGGCTGTTTATAAGGATGTTGGAGGGAAACATGCTAATGTTGCATGCTTTCTGTTGCCAGGCAGGTTTTTAGATTAAAACCGTACAAAATGAGGAAGCTGCAAATTTCATGGCCTCTGACCTAATTATTTTCAAAAGTCTTTTTGGTTCCTCTTAATCTTAAATTTAGCTCCCGAGGGCATTTAATATATGTGAATTGGAATTTCTGATGAAGAAAATGTCTCACTTAAAAGTTTTAATTTCTTGCTTTTGCAGTAATTTTTTTAAAGACTATTTTGAAATATGGATTAATTTTCTTAGATGGTAGAACATTTAGAAATCAGGTATGTGGCCCAAACAGGTCAACTTTTTTAATGTAATATCAGCTTCTGAGAAACAGACCAACATAGACCAAGAACAGCAAACTCTGTCAAAACATTTTAGAGAAACCATTTTTTTAATGAATCAAATGGTTTTGTGACAAAATTGTGACAAATTTTGACAGGTAAGCAAAATCGTGTTTCAACACTGTGAGTGGCATGTGGACACAAAAACTAATGTTAAAAGGAAAGTGAAAACTTCTGATTGAAAATACATTTTGACACCTTCTGGGAGAAAACTGTCTCTTAAATAGAATTCTTGGAGGGCATTTTAGGTAGAAATGTAAAAACATTTAGTTGTACACAAAGATTTTCTATTTATTATTCAGTGAAAATGGATTGTTCTCCGTTTGAGGTGGCAAAAAAACCTTGATTTTTATCCTGAAAGTAATTTGTGTTTGGAAATATGAGAGAAATATTTACTATTACTTGTTATTTCACAATCTGTTTTGAAAGTGAAAAGTTGCAAGAATGCCACGTTTTGAAAATGAACATCTTATTAAGCAAAGAAATTCCGTTCCCAGCTTCATGTTCCCCCAGCATTAGATATGCCGTAGACAAAATACACTCCTGCCTGCACCAAGATATACTGTACAGTCCCAGCCATGCAGGGCATTCACTCACTGACAGCCGGATGAAATTCTCAACAGCCTGGATGGAGGATGATTGTAGGGCAGGTGCTCTGCCGCCGTAGCTACCGGCGACCACATGATTACATCCTATTTACTCCTCCTTCACCTCGTCTCTGTCTTCCTCTATTTCTTTATTAAATTAAGAAAATCATACTCGCATCCTTTCTTCACCCTGTCCTCATTTTCCTTGATTTCTGGTAACACCCCTTTTCTTAAACTTCCTGTCACTGATTTTTGTCCCCGCTTTGTCTTGATATTGCTTCCTTACTTCCTCATCGTTTTTTTTCTTCTAATTAGTCCTTCTTGCCTATAATGTGCCCCTTCCTTTTAAGTCGTGATTAATTTATTAATTAAATTAATGTTTGTCTGTCTCCATCTTGTCTCTCTCTCCTATATTCTTCCTCTTCATATGCATTTTCCTCCCATTTTGTCCTCCACTTTTCCTGACCCTACAGAACTTTTCTTCTCTTTGTTAGCACTCTACTTTGTTTCCTTTTTTCACTTCCTTCCATCTTGTTTCCTCTCTCTTCCCTCTCATAATTTCTCATCTTTCTTTTGCGATTCTCCTCTCTCCTTCTATATTAGACCCCTTTATCTCTTCTCCTATCTTGTAACATCTTCCTCATTTTCCTTTTCTTATGTCATATTAATTTCTCACTGTTTCTACCACTCCTCCCCTTTCCTATTCCGTCTCCGATATCTATTCCTCTTCACCCTCCTCCTCCACACAAATGTCTTTATGACTAAGAGGGCGAGAGTGCAGAGGAAGAATCCAACAAAATCAGCTAATTAGCAGAGATTGCAGCAGCAGATGCACAGCGGAGGCTCATTTGTTATCAGAGCTCATCTACAAGCTGATACAAGCAAATCCTTTCAGATGGATTATTATTCTGCAATGAGCAGATTATCTTTCTGTCGTTCGGGATGTAGTCTTTCCCATGATGACAGCCAAACCAAAAGCAAAAAAACACACAAAAAACATTGGCTTTTCACTCCAGATCTGTGATGGAAATTTTCTCCAAAGAAGACTTAAAGTTTAAAATGATGTTGTTATAAAAATGATTGGACATTTTTCAAGATGCCTCAAAATTGATCTTTCTCAAACCTTTGATCACAAAATGATCATGGTAAAGTTAGGGTCTGGTTTATTTGGTTTAGCTCTCAAGATGACTTGTAGAAAAGAATCTCTAAGTGAGCACAAAGTATTTGCAGAAAATTCATAAGAGCGCGGTGGGATTTTGCTGGTCAGAGTAGAAATGAAAAAATTCAACTCCCACTTCTCCTCCTCAGCAGCTAAAACGAGACCTAACAACAGAATTAAATTACTGGAGATATCAGGCATTCCCTGTTTGCCGTCTGATATTTGCAATGTGTATGAGTGTATGAACAAACCTTTTTACTATCCTGAGATTACAGCTGAGAAAAAAAAGTATTATCTTGAGAGAAATCAAAGATATCGAAACAACTTCTAATTTTGTTTTATCCCCACGTCACTCAAACTTGTACATGATGAAAAATTATGATGATTTTTGTGATTTCCCCTCCATGGCAGTGTCCAGCATCATGGCAGCAGAGTGGTGCTGTGGCTGTTGTATTCCAAATACATTTGATTTACCGAGGGAGGTTTTATACCTACAAAGCTTCCCTTTATGCTCAACCCTTGTTGGTTTATAGATGGCGGTTAAGGTTTTATGTTCATTTCAATGCCAAGTATGACAGGGGGTTGAAGCACGGACAGCGTAAAAGAGAAGAAAAAAGACAGAAATAAAAAGAAATGTCTAGAACAAAATAACATAACCTGACAACCAGCTAAAAAAACTATTCTCTGACAGCCTCGCATGGAGAATAAACTAAACTGACGGTCAAAACAGGGCCTATTATAAGCTCGAACGTGTGTATGAACATGATAAATATGTGGTTAAGATCTTAGGTGAACTGTGCCGAGTGATGGAGGCACAGACATCCGTTACATTCATTTGTCTTTTTTTTTTGCTGATCTGTGTAATATTTTATACTCTGTACAATGTATAAAGAATATGCCCGCACTCAGCTTCTTGTTTACCTCTCATATTCAGTCTGTCTGGGTTATGGAAATATGACTTTACTCCTGCCCTTAAAATCTTTGAAAGAAAATGGATAAATAGCAGTGTCAGTCTACATTTCAGTTAAACACAATTTTCTGCCAAAAAAAAGCAACAACATGATCCCAAAGAAATTGATACATTTCCTTAGTTTAGGACGGTTTTTTCATAATACCTTTTTAATAGAATATCATGCTATCTACAGAATTGTCACTGTGATTAAATTTACATCCTGGGTGGATAGCCTATAATATTCTGCAATATTTATCACAATAAAAACATGTGCCATAAGTCAGCGGTATAAATACCCAGAGGCCAAACTCATTTGTCACCCGTCTGGAGCAGATACCCGGTACACTGACGTATCAGGAGAAACACACGGAACAAGCACAACAATGACTACCAGCCTGGACTAATGGTGGAAGCTGAAACATTCACATAAACCCAATCTATTGATTCCTGTCCACCAACACAATTTTTTGCTCCTTTTCTTCTGCATCGCACGCAGAAATAACACCCACAGAGTAAACAGCATTCTCCAAAACATGTGACACATCGACAATGGCTATTTATATCTAATTAGTTAAATAGCCTGTGTTTGGAGGTAAAATGGGTTGGAGGATAACAATACATACCTGAATGTCAGGTAGGAGAGCTCTCTCACTGCTCAGCTGCTCCCTTACACGAGGTGGTACTTGGTCAGGTACAAAAAATAAGGTGGTTTAAGACACGCATACTGTGAAATTGTGGACACATGAACCAGTGAAAGTCTTTCTAGAGGGCACAACATCCCATATAAAGTTTTCTGTTCAGACTATTTGACATTTTTCAGTTTGACTGGACTGCCAATAGCCCACAGACTAAGAACTAAAATGCTTTTTTGACAGTTATGATCTGTAAGCTGTGACTATTCGTCATGAAATCGAACTTCTGCTGGAAAAATGGAAGGATCCTAAAGGTTTTAGGTTAAGCATCAATATTCGAAATCAGTTGAAATAGCTATAAAGACCATTAAAAGGATCATAAAGATGGCTTTTACTACACAGAGCATAATTTTCTGTTTGGACCTAGGTCTTTTATGTTATTACATCCAGGTAGTCAAGGCTAATCACAAACCATTACTTCCTGATCACCCTCATCTTGACCCTGTTCTTATTATCCATCATAATGCACCCTTCCCGGAGAAAGCAGTAAAGAAAAGGATGCTCACCAGGATTACCTGATAAAAAGAAAGCCTTTTGCTGATGTAATTGGAGCTAAACCTCCTTAATGTCATAATAACTCCCCTGCTTTTACAATCAAAATTTGCTTCGATATTTGTGACTGGATCATTTTAATCTCACTCAGATATTGTTTTGCAGTTAGTGTTAAAAATAAAAAAGGAAAACAGTATTTTACCACGCAAATTGGCTAAGATTCATTGTGTAGTCTGAAGAAAGTAATGATAGCGTTTACATACAATATACCACAACAATGGGTCAATTTTTGATAGAAATAAGAACCATATGGTGCCTCAAGTTGGAGACCTGATGCTGGAGTAAACTTTTTGAATCATTGTTGTCGTCATCCAGATTTTCCCAGCTCAGAATCTACGATAAACGCCTAAAATATGCAGCGAGCACAACAAAAACACACTCTGCCTCACTAAAAGAGCAGCAGAGAGAGAGTGTGTGTCCATCTCGGTTTGTCACGCGTTGCTTTCTGCAGCGCTGACAAGCAGGATGACAGGTGGTCTCCCAGCTGTCAGGCCGGAGAGAGAGCTGGATAAGGATCTGAGCTGAAATAAGGCATAAGAACTGGTGGTTTGATGAGATGGGCGGGGGGGGGGGGGGTTTGCTGTGGAGGCGGCGCACAGCGATGATGTGCTCTCCTGGCAGACAGAGGTGCTAAAGAGCGTCTGTCACGTTAAACTAAGTCAGAGGATGCAGAAAAACGCGAAAGGGAAGTTTACAGACTCCTTCATTTATTTTAAAGGGAGCTCGATGCGCTTCGTTCAGGGAGGAGAGAAAGTTTCAGCCTGCACAGGAAGAGCTGAGAACTCTTCTGACAGAGGAGTAACTCACAATTCAAAAGTCATTCCTGGTTTGAATCAGTTTACTGCTCTTATTGTTGCGGTTTAAGAGTCTGAATAACAATGTCCTTCGGAGTTTAATGTATTTGCGTGTTCGGCTCAGTTATTCTACCCTGTCCGTTATGATGAGTGTAAACAACACATTTTCTGGATAGAAAAACAGAGGGCATGGAGGAAATAAACATATGTGTCAGGGGGGTGGTTCTTGACGGGAGGACTCAGTCGCGGAATGAGGGGAACAAGGTTTATTGTAACAAAAACCAGAGTCCAGACAAAGTACAAAGCAAAGCTGTGGAAAACTGTGATCAAAGTAACAAAGCAATGAGCAAACAAGACTGTGGCAAAAACTATGACTTGACAAAGTAACAAAATAAAGATTAACAAAACTGTAGCAAAACTGTGACTATGACAAAAACTATGGCAAACAGACCTGGCGTGGGGGAGACGACGGACAAGACGGACGAAAGACGAAAACGCACTCGCACAAGACAAGGGGAAACGAGGACTATTTAAACACATGAGGGAAGGGAATCCCAGGTGTACACAATAGGTAATCAAGGAGACAGACTGGGAACACAACAGGAAGTGCAAGTGACCTGAAACAAGGGGATGCATCTTTCAAAATAAAACAGGAAATGACAAGACAACATGGAGACAAGACCAAAAACACCAACATTTCCCCCAGGTGTGACAATATGAGCCAAATTTTTCTCAATGAAATGATGTCTTTTTGTCACTATTTTCCAGCAAAGAGTAATTTCTTTGCTTTCATGGTTTCCAGTGTTGTGTAAATGCTGAGATGAGCAGGGATGGCCCTACAAAGAACACACAAATTATAAACTACAATAAACAGATTTAATGTATGTGTACAATGAGTAGTTATTAAAAGATCATTGTTCAGTTCGAAGGAGAGTCACGATAAAGTCTGATCATTAATAAAATGCTGCACAGCAGTACTTATTGTGTTATTATGAAAAAAGCTTCAATGCTGGCTCTTAAAGGTTGTTTACGTTCCCTAATAGGTAGAAAACTGTATTTTAATTTGTGGGCTAATGAGCCCATTCAATACTCTAGCCAGTGCTAAGCACACAAGTAAATACAAGAAAAGAAGAAAACTGATGATCAATGCCATTCTGTTTTGTGTTCCTCAAAATTTCGAGAGATCAGTCATTTGTACTTTACTTTAGTACAGACGAGGCACATGCAAGCAAAAATTGAGAAAAAGTCCATTGTATCAGTTTTACAAATGTAAATACTTTCTGCCCAGGAGAATTACTTCGGATTCTGCTATTCTAAATAATTCAGGAAAGGATGTTCAAGTGATGCAACACATCTGGTGAACCGAATATCACTTTTAGGAAAAAGAGCGCGGCAGAAGAAACGCGCAATAAAAAGAAATTCAACTTCCAAGGTAGTAATTATAAGTGTTGCTACTGCATTAATCAATTCAAATGATTTGCTTCCTCCCTTTGCGAAAAACTGTGAAAAGGAAAAGCAATTTGACAGTGCAGAAATTCTCCAGCAGAACTGGATGAGGAGAGGTATAATTGCATGTTACACATTGATTGTGAAGTTAATCAAAGCAATAATTAAAGATGCATTTTAATTAGTACTTTCTGTTGAAACCCATGAAATAAACAAGTAAATATGCTAAATATATCATGCATCTGTGAGATTTACATACAGATACGCCATTTAACTTTCTGCTGCTGTTACATCATTTATGTTAGTATGTGACTGGTTGAATTGGTTTAGTTTTGTTTATTGTAATTCTTGTTGTGTTTTTTCTCTGCTGATCTGTCTCACGTAAGTCAGTAGTCACATGCTAATTCCTTGCCTCCAGCTGACAGCTAGCCTTGCCTGGAGCATGCCGGGCTTATTTTACACAGGTGCTACATCGCTTCCAGGTCTGCTGCCCGCCTGATAAACACATCAATCTTCATACCGGTATGAGTTTCCTCGGACTGCGAGATGAACAGGAGTTATCTCTGTGACACCACAGCGCAATATGGCGACAACATGCACGAACACACCCTGAGCTGGACGATGGGAGTTTGCTGGTTCAGTCGGGACTTTAGATTACACGCAGCAGCTGGGTCGCACACAAGCTGGATTAAAGTGGCTCGCATCCACAACAGCATCCTCCAGATGTGTTTTTATTTAAAGTGGAGGACAACTTAAATCGTTTTCAAATCTTTACTTTCTGCAGACTATGACCAGCAGCAAAAGTCTCGAGCAAAATGTTTTGACTGGGCCTAGAGGAGTCTGCAAAGCTGAGCATGAGCAATCGGCTCTCTTGCAGACTGCTATAAATCAATCAATCTAGTCTCTTTTTGTTTCTGTGCCGCTGCTGTCAGTTTCAGAGCCTGCATGTGAGGCAGTTCCAGTGATAAATGTTCGCCTCAGAAGAGACACTGAGCCGTGGTCACGCTTCCAGACCACACTCACGGAAAATGTGCACACTTGGGTGTGTTCCTGTTAATGCTGATCAAGGCCGATTAAATTAAACCCTGCAGAGCAGTTTGATGAGGTACTAGTTGCCATAAAAACTCAATCCCACGGCACTCAAAAGCTACATGTCAGAAATTGTCGACTTTTTTTTATTTTTGGTCAGGGTGAACAGCTTTAGAAATCCTTTGTCTTTATGTTTCTTCAAATAAAATTTTGAAGTTTTGTATAATTCTATGAGGAGACAAATGACGGATGAGTGAGATCAGCTTGTGTCCAAAGCTCAGCATGATGTCTACCCATAAAACTTTAGGCTTCCCCCTGCAGGATGCATCTTTCAAGTTTAAGGATCCTGAGATTTTAATCTGTAGGGAAACACCAGCTCTGCATTACTGAAAATTATGGAATGGTAAAATTATAAAATAATAATAAAACAAGGTAAACAGTTGAGATTTTATTTATTAGGTCCTGTAACAAATAGAGAACCATATTACTGTATGGAGGTGTTGTGTGTTGAGGTGAGAGCATAGAACCAATATATTTTGACATTATAAAATATGGTGACTGTTTCTGTGTGACATATAACTCTAACCATATCCAAATGTTGTGGTTGTGGCCACAGTGCTTATCATTGACCTGCAACTGTCCTGACAAGATAGTCTTGAAATTATGGGGAATGAAATTCATTTTATGCTGAATGGGCTGAATACAACATAAGATTAGCGAGGGACTCAGGAGAACCTAGATAACATTTGGCCAACTTTAATTCTTTTGGATTTGGATCAGAAGATGACAAAATTACCACCCATTAATGTAGCAAAAAATAAATCCATTGATAATTCTTATACCTACATCTCCTTTGCTTGTAAATTTCCATTAAGGTTTATCTCAACTGGTAGCTGTTCACAACTGCTCAGAGATTTGATAAATTCTCAATATGGGAAACGTGTCAGGTCTGTGGATGTGGATGTTCACCCAAGAAGGTTTCCAGACACTTCAAGTCTTCTTTCTGTCTGGATCAGCGTGTCTGCTCAATGTTTTAAATGGAAATATAATTTGTAGGATTACATTTTTATCCGGGCTTAGTTCCAGGAGGCATACTGACCCCCTCCGCCTGCATTTCCTTTTCCTGCTGCAGCAGCTGTTCTCAGCTGTGTCTTAATCTTGTTCAGAGGAGATCCCATGAAAAGCATCTTTTAGAACCATTCTGAGTGTGTTTACTCCCATTAGCAGAGCAAGTTGACAAACTTCATACTTCCACCCAGAGTTTTCTTTTCAGTGAAATTGTATCCACTTCTCACCCTCCCCCCCAAAACCAATTACCTCCTGCAGCTTTACACCCTGGCTCATAATCCCAGAGCCCAGCACATATGAGGCTCCTCTTTCAGCTCTGCTCAGCGTTATTCAGAGAAGAAGAAGAAGAGGATGAGTGTCTAGGGGAGAGCGTGTCCGATGAGACTAGAGGATGAGGAAATGAAGCGATTCGATTAGTGAAGCAAGAACTTGGTCGTAGGTCACTGAGGCGGTCTGAGTCGGACACCACTGACAAATCTGCCAGCTCGCTGTTAATGGGTTTCCTATTTTGGAGCCGAATTATGCCATCTGTCTGCTTGGCCTCGTTCTGCCACTCTTTGAAGGGTTTAAACTCAAAAATGCTTTGTGGGCACCGATGAGTTTTTTTTCTCTCCTTCCTCTCCCCTTTTTTCCCCTCCACAGACAACTCCATGCACAAAAAGAGATTTTGCAAGACTTTTTTGCACAAGTCTGGAAATGGGGGGCCTGGAAATGATAGAGCAGCGTTAAAACACTCGCAAACCATCAAGGCATCAGATCCTTAATATTGAACTTGCCGAAAAGCCTCATTTAATCTAAAGACACAGGATGAAGCAGACTTAAATTGCTCTTGGATCGGTCAATCAGGGGATCAAATCAATCAATCACCTAGGACAGAAGCGAAGGAAACCTGCAGCCCTTGTGTGCTTTCGGATGAAATGATTGCTTTGCTCTTTTTTAACACATTTTATGAATAAGGGATCCTTATCCATCATTTGCAAACATGTCAAACGTGTTTTCTGTTTACAGAACGCATTAAAAGCATTTAAGCTTTAAAGTTAGCTGAACGGGTCGAGTTCCCTATTAGCTTTATGGGATTCATGAGTGTGTGAAATTATTTGCTGTACATGTAGCCCACAAGTTATGTTACTTTTATTCGATTCTCTGTTTATTCAAATCGGGGTCCTGCCTGGGGGGCTGGAGCCCATAATAGCTGTCATTTGGCAAGCTAAACAGCCCTGCACGCTCACATTCACTCTGAGGATCACTCTGAGCGTGCAGTTTTTTAAAACAGGACAAAGCCAAAGTATCTGTAAAGAACCCTGCAAGGAACTCCTGTGAGGATTTTGCTTTACAGCAGCAAAACCAGCCGCACCAGTAACGTATGGCCCTACCCGGGGTCTTAAGTGCCTACAGAGATAAAAGTCTTCTATAGCTTCTCTAACAAGTGGATAATTAACCACCACCAGCCAAAGTTCAAAGGCTCTTTTAAACGTAGCTGTAAATGTTGGAGAGAAGAAACAGTAACTCGTGTAAGTTTCAGTTTTCTGATGGGCACTTAGACGTAAATATGCTGAGAAAAATAAAAATAGTAAATAGGCTGAAAATTCAAGTCATTTGTTTTTTTCATCTACTGCTAAATGCAAGACAAGAAAAACTATGACTCATACTTACTCATGGGGACTGAAAGAAATAAAAAGTCAAATGGACTGAGTTGCTCAATTAAATCTGCATTAAGGGACTCATTCAATTATCCAGAGGAAGCTCCTGCTTCCAGCCACGTCAAAATGTTTGTGTTGTCTCAGCATGCGTCTGACGGTAAATATCACCCAGGTCAGACGGCCCCGAAAATCAGCCTGTCACCATGGTTACACTGAGCCGTCACCAGGAAAAAGGTTGTGGTGCACACATATGTCTGTTTTGTACATCATGCCGCGGTGACAGATTCTGAATGGAGAGTAAAACACTTTTTTTCCTTCTACAAGTGTCGGCTTTTGTTTGTACGTGTGACACTGTGAGGTCCCACAACTGGCAACCCATTTGCTTTGCTCACACTGGTTTTCTTTTGTTGGAGGGTGTTTGATGTCTTGACGTGCGGGCTGTACATAAATCTCCTTTATTTATGAGGCCTCCGAAGCGTTTTTGTAAAACTTTTTTGCACCACTGTCAAAATGCTTTTGTTAAACCATGTAAAAAATTCGAGGCAAAGGCGTGTGGCTCTTTTGAGAGCATCGACCAAAAAGTACGACAGCCTCATGATGTCATGACCCATTGCTCATTGGATAAAATGGTCAAAGAGCTCATTTCACGTACACAAAATATAAAGACAGAAAAGTGGTTACATTTATCCTGCCATGACCAAAGGCAAAAACCTAAAAGCCACTTTTAAGGTCTTACCTATAGTATTTAAAAAAGAGACTGCTTGACATTTTTAGGCTCTGTTTGCACTGACTACCTATGGATATTTCTTGGGGAAACAGTCTAGTAAGTTCAAGCTCAGGGGAGAAACTGGAATGCACACTATTGACTCCCCTTAAACACCAGAAGACACTTTAATGTTTGAACGGCGGTTTTTAACCAAAATGACAAAAATGTCCCAGAAATGTCAAAAAACAAAAGAGCATTAGAACTTTGCAAAGTGTTCCCTGGCCACCGCTGGCTTTCTGGAAGCTGAGAGGCAGGGACTACGTGTTTCTCCTCTGTGAGTTTAATTTCAACATGTGCATTCAGGCTGGCAGCATGTGTGACTATGAATATGAATCTGTCTGCGAGCGTGTCATTCCCTCTCTGTCACTGGTAGGATCTCGTCTCAGGGCTTTGGTCGCCCGCTCTGAGAATAATGCTCGCCTTGTGTGATTGACAACATGCTGTTGAGCCGAATCCCCTGTCCCAGCGTACTTTGCTTCTTCCCGCTTCACTGCCTCATGCTATGCAATGGTTTGTGTTTGGTTTTGAATCCCACCTGATCGGCTGCATATGCCAGACTTCAGCTCCACAATCAAGCGCGGAAATAATAGAAAATAATTTCAGTGCCTGAAAAGAAGGAAACCTGAAGAAACCACTGATACATTTGCATGTAGTTTATGTGTATCAGAAACTATTTTTGCAAAAATGCAATTCTTTGCCACTCTTTTTCTTATATCCATGCACATTTGTAGTTCATTGTTCTTGCAGTTCATTTCACTGATGCAAAGATCTTTTCTACTGAGACTTCTGCTGAGATGAATATCTGGGATTAGACATGATAATGCTTACAGCTAAAATGAACCAAACATGAAGCTTGCTCCTCCCAAACTGGGATGTCTGGTCACTCTAGTTCTGGTAGTTTATGTCGCATCAGCAGTGAAGTAATGAATCTCCCACTCTAAACTGCCAGTCAGTAATGAGAGGTTCAGTCTGCAGCCACGGAAAGTGCATGAATATGTGTTTGTCGCAGCTTCATCTACAGCTGTCAGACTGAGGGAGTAATTTTAGCTGCAACGGGGTGCTGCATTTTTTCCTGCTGTCACCATCTGATCTGTGTCACAGCGCCTGTGTGTCTTTGAAAACTACAGTACCTACTGTAACACACGTTGTGTGGGCACATGTGTGAGTGGTACGCTCTTGAAAAGGCACCGGGGGGGTTTCAGAGACGTCACGGCTGTCAGAACTTCAATGCGCACATCACTCGTTTTGGATTCCAGTGACTGTGAGGACTCTGGTAGATACATTTCATGATCTTATCCCCAAACCAAAATGAACCGCGTATCATTAATGAGCTGTTTGGTGGTCCAATCCCAACGGTGAGGCTCAAATATGCCAAACAGACGCAGGTCCCTGCAAAGATAGTAAGACGTGCATATAAACACACAGACACTCGGAGGTGGTCGAGTGGAAGAACAATACGCAGAGTGACAGAAAACATCTGCTGGGAGAC
This sequence comes from Menidia menidia, assembly GCA_907169785.1. Lineage (NCBI taxonomy): Eukaryota > Metazoa > Chordata > Actinopteri > Atheriniformes > Atherinopsidae > Menidia > Menidia menidia. The sequence continues at coordinate 8,381,093 of CAJRST010005557.1, read as the reverse complement.
AAGCTTGTTTACACCTGGTCTCAGGTGTGTGTGCGCTTGTGTGTGTGTGTGCATCTCCCGTAGAGATGAAGGTGACATATGGTCCCGCAGATGGTGTTCCGCTGTGTGCATATCCAATGAGGTGGTGGCATTGCTATTATTTGTATGTGTCTGACATGTATTTGTACATGATGTGGAGGCTGGCAGAAGCGGGGATCGGCCTCCTGCAGCTGCACCAACGCTCTAGTCTAATGTCTGAGATGTACGGGCGTCTGAGGGTAGGACCGAGTGAGCCAAACACACGCATTTCTGTGTCCGCAAACTCATGCAGTTCCACACACGCTACTTTTGGCCACAGCTGTGCAGAAGCCTCCCATAGGCACGTCATGGATCCAAACATTTTGACTGCATGTGGTCAGTTGACGGGGGACCTGGTGAATTAATGCAGCACATTTGGACTTTCTTTAAAATTGCAGTGTACTTCTGTTCACTGACTTTAGTCTCTCAGGCAGAGGTGACCACGATTAGATGATGAAATAACTAGGGAAAAGAAGATAGTTACTGTTCCATCTCGTGTTAAGACATATTAGTTACTGCCTCACTAGCCCTACTCTTGGGTTTACTCTTATTCCATTTTCATATATTTATTAAAGCCCAGCGGACAAAAGTTAATGAGAGCCATTGAAAAAAACTAAACAAGGTCATTTTTGTGGAAATGTTCTGCTTTATGTCTGTGAATTTAGTGGGTTGCACATGATTCATTTCAAAGCTGCAGGACTTTGTGGTTTCGGTGCATGGCTGCCTATATAATAAATGTAGATTTAAAGTATATTTGTGTGAATGTCCTTAATTATCTGCACCTTAAATTTGTGCTCAGCTTCAATGACTTCAAGAAGTTTCTGCTTTTCAGTCAACATGTAGGTCAACCTGACCTTAGCTTGACTCCAGTGAAAACTCTTAACAATTTGAATTTAAACCGAGAGGATAATAATATGGTGTTTCTTCCAAGAGTTGATGGCCTCATTTCACCCAAACCTCGCCTGCCCTTTGTTTGTCTCCTTCCTTATTTCCTCGAGTCTTCTTCGCTTTTTCCTCCCGAAGATAATCTCTGCTGTCTGTTCTGTTCAAGTTCAGACAAAGAACTGGATCAGGGAAAAAAGAAGCCCATTATGGGGTCAGAACCTCATAAAATGGGACTGATTATGTACAGCAATGTGTGCACTTGTGCGTGTGCGGAGGGTAGGAGTTCCTCCATATCTGCCAGGACTAAGTCATAACAGTTCTTCAAAAGAAAACTGAATGCATGTAGCTTCTTCACAATCTCCCCAAGAGGATGTGATGAATAGGATTACTGAGTGATTCATAATGCGTCTTTTCAGTTTCCTCACTGATCTTAAAAGGCAAACTGAGTCCCGCCTCACCAGACTACAAAAATAACTATTGTCACTCCCTAACTGGCTGACAGGCAATTGAACCTTTGTTTGGTCTGTCACTGTGGGAGGTAAAGGTCAATGAATATTCACTCAATTTCCTTTTTATGGGCAATTTTCCTGTTTCGGTATGATGAACAGCAGATTCAGCTGGTCGGCAAATGTTCCAGTGGATGCTGCTCTCCGGTTCAATTTCTACTAAATGAACTACACTATTGTCTTTCCATGTTTCAGCAGTTGACACCTAGATAATAGTCCGACTAGAGTCCATTCATCAAAATTGAGGAAAATTGCCACGTTCCTTTAGCAAAGCAGCATGAATGGTAACCAATTAAAATGGAAGCATCACCTAATTATTTTCCATTAGTTGCTTTTGTCCAAAATAAAATGTGGTCTTTTGCACATTCAGAGTTAGTCTCAGCTGCTTTGTGGCTGGGCTTTTTTTTTTTTTTAAATAAAAATCATTTTATGTAGATATGGTAAATATTTTAAGTTAAAAAAATGTCACACATCAGGTGACACTGCTGTCAAGCGTGTACTGTTACTGAGCTAAGGAGATTTTCTTATGTTGAATAAAGCGAAACGGACCTTCTGCTGATCAGAGGCGCTGTAGGAATTCACAAATGCTACAAACAAAGGCGGAGACAATAGAAAGAGTATTCTCTAAGAGTAAAACTGAGAGGGATACTGCTTTTTCCAACAGGGTTATCATAACAATGTCTACTGCATTTTGAAGTCCCAGCTCTTTCTGTTTCAGATCCTTCCATTTCTCAAACTAAATCTGAACAGTGCTTCTCTTTGAATGGGCCTGATTTTTTTTTCATACTCTCTCCCCTCTCCTTTCTCTCTCCTTTTTTGCTCCCACTCGTTGCTTACCTTTTTCCTCCTTTCCTTCATTCCATGCTTCTTTCCCTACAATCTGTTCTTCCCAGCATGCACCTGCTCCACAGATGGCTCCCTTTCCATTCATCCCTTACTCTGCAGGAGAAGGAGAAGGGGAGGAAATGGACCTCTGTTGGTGAGAAAGAGGAGTGGGTTGAGTCCTGCTGTATGATTTACTGAACAACAGTGTTTCAACAATCGATGAGCTGCAATATCTGAATGTGCTCTGATTCATTTCTCAGTTTCAGGGTTTCATATCAGTGGATAGATTTTTTTCCTACCAGTATTACCACAACAATCAGTTCAATGAAACTATACAAAAGTCTGAAAGTTTTGCCAACTTCGATTCACAGATTATCGTGGGTTTGTCGTTTTTTATCACCGACTCGTTTTTGTTTTTTGCGGTTCTGTGTCATCGATCCAGCCATTTGCTATACCGTTTATTCCATGGTTGCAGGGGGCTTTCCCAGCAGCTATTGGACACGAAGCAGAGTACACCCCACACCGGTGTGACGGCCACACAGGGAGAAAACAGACAGAAAACATTCACCCCCACGAGCAATTGGGAATCTTCATTTCACCTGCATGCATGTTTTTGGGCAGTTGGATGAGAAAACCCATAGATGGACTGGGAGAACAGGCAAACTCCACACAAAAAGGCCCCCCAGTGCCCCCAGGGATTCAAACCGGGAACCCTCTGGCCGTGAGGACACTTTGCTCACCATCACAACAACCTGCTGCCCAGCTCTTAGTCACTCTGTGGAAAATAAGCCAATAGGACTGGTTTAATAAATTCCTAGTTAAGTTTAAATAGATGGTCTGTTTGTTTTCAGAAATGGAAAAACAGCAGGCTTATTTCACAGAGCAGATTTTTTTTAATGAAGCTTTATCATGTTAGCTGTGTAAAACCTCAGGGAAAACGATGCTGGAGGTTATTAATTGAAGCAACCCTTTTCTGTCAAGATTTTGTTTTTTTTGTTTTTTTTTATGTTTATTTCTCTCTCAGTTTAGGAAGCTTTTTATTCACTTCCTGTTTTATTCAAAACATTTTGCCCATCACACACACCTGCTCACTATCAGTCATCCCTCTTTTAGTAAATAGACACCTCCCATTCTTTTTCCATATCCTGTTAGATAAATGGCGTCTATTCTTTGGGGCCAACCTTGTTTGTTGGGGTTCAATTCTGTTCAGTTTCTAATATGTCCCTGTTTGCAGCCATTTGCTCCATGTCTGTTTGCTCTTGAATTCTGACGTTGTTTGTTCGATTTGGCCATAACTCACATTATTTTTAATCAATGCTATGAAATGACAACTTGTCTCGGTCCAAAGGCTGTTTTGATCTTTTTAACTGTCAATTGTTTGTATTGATAAGAAAAGAAGACAGTTATATCAAATGCTTTACTGTGTTGAAACACTGAATTAAGCTCAGACACTTGACACTTTGTTGCTGTTATTGAAGACGTTTAAATGTAATGTCATTTTCACTGCCTCTGCATATTGAGTTCCCTCTTTGACGGAATGGCAGTAGATGGCTACAAACAAAATAAATTGAACACAGATTGACAGAGCAGCTTCTCATCCTGTCAATATGAAACAAGATGGCATTCTTTTCTGCTTCTTCCTCAGAGCCAAATGCTGTCATCTGGTTTCTGCATCATCCAGACACTTTTTCACCACATGTCTGAGAAATCTCCGCTTCTGTCTCATTGATCAGTCCAATCAGCATCCTGTTCAAAAAGGCACGTCAGCACATGGTCAGATGAAATCAGCTGGCAGTCGTGAAAAAAACAAAAAAACACCAATTTTTGCTTTGCTTTGAGGGACATTTTCATATTCGAGTATCTGACCACAGCTGAATCGAGCATTTTGGGCATTATCTTCTGGGTCTTTCTTTCATTTGCAGTCTGACATCTTAATGGTCCAGATGGTGCAGGCTTCATCTCTGACTCCGACCCTCCATCCATCTCTCTCTGTCTGACAGATGACACTGGCTGCTGCTCGTGACACGTCGCTCCACAGAGGCTCCAAAATCAGCTGCTGCACAGACGCCTGCCTCATAATTCAGCCATTCTGGAGATGAATTCACATTCTCTGTATGAAATAAAACAAAGATGAACCGTTGCTGGAAAAAAAAAACTGTGCAGCTTCTCAATTGTAGTCTTATGTATTTGCAAAGTCTGAGCAGATAAATAAAAAAAAACAAAGTAACACCCGTCAGTAACACAGAACATTTCAACAAAGCCAAAAGCATGACCTCATTATCCTCCTGGACAAAAATGAAATGTCTGCCTAACCATTGATGTCAGTTTAATTATTTTTTGGGGTGACCAACCACTTGATGGCTCCTAATGTTTTTTTTTTTACATCTGTGTGCTTCAGATGCAATTTTCATTTGAAATGAGATGTAGATGTAGAAAGATGTATAATCAAATCATACTGTGACATTGGGATTTGCAGTATATTTAAAGACGATGATTTTTTATGTATTTTGCTTTTTTTTAAAGTTTATTCTGATAAATGTACTCGTCAACCATAGATCAGATTATGTGGTGCATGTAGTGCATGTGTGGAATATAATAGTATTTGTTCATTTATTTATTCATTTATTCAATAACAATTTGAATCTTGTGTTGGATGGAGGTAAATTTAATAAGGTGTACTATGTTTACTCCAAGCTGGGAATGTGATGTGACCAAGATGAGCCCAAACAAAGTAATCGGACTTCTGCCACCAAAAATGGGGAAAAGCCCTTTATAGATGTGTTTGATTTTCTATTCTAATACCAGATATGACATGTTTCACTTCACAGAGGGAAACGTAGCTCGGATGGTAGTTGGTGACTTAATTAAGGCGCCTTCTGCACAGGAGCAAGCGTTGTCAGACATCACCGTAATTGGCTCGTCGATCCGGAGGTGAGAAGTCAGGAAAAGGGGCGGTAATTTATTTGCTTAATATCTGCTGATACACCAATTGGTTTACTCATCAAGCTTATTTTAGACCATGATTTATGCCTGACTCTCAGAGTAAAAAAAGCAGTAGGTGGCGGTATTCAGATTCCAGCAGTGTTTACACTGCACTTAGCCGACTTACAGCTAAACTCAGGACCGACTCAGTTTGTAAAACCTCCCGTTGCTCGCCTGAAGGGGGTGTCTATTAGCATTAGCGTTGAGCAAAACCCACAACTTTGTGACTCGTTGATGTCACATAGTTCTTGAAGTTTTATTCTCATGTCATAATTAAAAAGGCAGAAAACATGTTGAAATTCGCTCTGCTCTGTCATTTCAGCTGAAATGAGGGGATCTTGTGATCATGAGGTCTCTCCTGCAGGTTGTAGAAAGGAACACTGTCAGCTGTTGAAAGCTAATTAACTGCCTCCATCAGGGGGCATCCCACCCATGAAGCCCTTCTTCCTCTTTCGCTCTCCTCTCTCCGCGGTTATCATCACCTTTACCTGTCACAGCCGTCCATCCGTCCGTCCTCCACCCACCCATGTGTAATTAATGCTAATGGGACGTGCAAACTGCTCATGAAGATTTGCCAGATCCATCCATCTTTACCTCCGTTTCTTTGGTTTTATATTTTTCTTGTCCATATGGCTGGGTCACACTGTCTTTTCTACTTCCCTCCCTTCCATCTGCAGAAAGGTTGGGTTTGTTAATAGCCCATATGGCCTCATCATATGCTGCCAGTGAATCCTAATGACAGGAGATTGGCATGCGTTTCCTTACTGGCTGCCAACCTGCCTTTAATAAAACCTCAACCTGCTGAATGTCATTAGAAAAACCAAAGATGGACAGCTACAGACTCACGTTAGGTGACGATACAAAAGTTTGAAAAGGAACAAAAATTCAAAAGGATCTAAAAACATTTGCTTATATTTTTTATGCTCAGTTATTTATTTCAGAAATGTTGTGTTTGCCTTCAGTTTCCTTAGTGAACAAATGATTTTTTGGAGCAGTGCGTGGGTCTGACCAGAGACACCTTTTGTTAACGTGTGCTGAGTGCGGTCTCGCACATTTTCCTGCCATAAAAGTGATCTCCTGGAGCACGATATGGCAGCTCTCTGCTTATTGGATTGGACCTCGCTCCGTATTTATGAGCATGTTTCTGAAGTTGGCAGCTTTTTGTGCAGCTGCGCTTGTGTTGAATATGACAGGTCTCCGCTGTGTTTGCTTTACTCTCCTTTCATTATGTGTCCACATTTGCATTATTATTTTGTATCGTTTAAGTTGTGCCAGTTGTTTTATGCGAATGCTGCATTCGCGTGGAGAAGTCTGCTGTGAACAGAGGACTGACAGCAGCTGAGATATAGGGCACTTGTGGTGTTATGTCACTCTGTTTTAATGTTCTTCCAGGATTCAGGGAGAGTAAAGGCTGCTGAAATATTTCGAAAGCTGAATAGTGTATTTCAACGAAAGAACATCGATTTCACATATCAAACTAAACTGGGTCTTACATTTGTTTTTCACTTATGTTTCACTACACGTAAATGTAAGAAAATAAAATAAAAATAACCTCTTTGCATCTCAAAGGATGAATAAAAGGACTAATGAATAGTAATTAGAATGAAGATGAGAAAAAGTGAAGGTCTAACAGTGAGTTGGAACAACCTCACCGTTATCAAGTTCATGCAAAAAACAAACAAAAAAAACATTCCTAATAACTGAAGTTCAGAACAGTACCGAAATATATTTAGCCGCCTCTTAAAAGTATCCACAGTCCAAACTGTGTAAATGCTATGATCCATTCACAGTCTGCTTGGAATGATCGGTCTCCTGGAGCCCGGTTCCCACAGCGGGACAATGGAGGGTGAGTAGCAGCCAAGGCTGATCATATGCACAATCAGGTGTGTGTTAACAAAATGCCAGCGAGGAAAGACAACTGGGATTATCTTAGATAGGCAATATGTAGCTGCCCACACACCTGGTAAAGGTCACAAGGCCATATCCAAAGAGAATGAGCCCATTGTTCTGCGGTGAGAAAGATTGTCTATGTGTGGAAAACATTCCAGAAAGTTGAGATTGTCCCCAGGAGTGTACGTCTGAACGAGTTTACCCCAAAGTCAGACTGAGCTATTCGTAACGACCACATAAGAAATGCTCAAAAGTGGCAGCTTAGTTGAGTTTCGCTAAATTGCCTTTTTTATTCTGGCCTGGCAAAGTACAATGCATGTGCTCTGCCTCATAAATCCTGAGATGATAATATAGACTGCCGTAAATGTGAACCACTGTGAATCCTCTGATCCACAATATTAGAACAATTATGATACATGGCCTATGTTGTTAAAGATTTTGGGAATATAGACATACACTTCCTTCATTTTGACAATATCACATTAACCAAAGCTTACGAGAAAAATAACCAGAAAATGTTTGTCCCATCACTGTACAGAAGTTCCACCTGTGAAATATTAGATTCCTTCTTTAGATTCTTTTCTCAGATTGAATCAAGTCTCTTTCAGCACTTTGTCTTAACAATCATTTCTTCAAGTGGCGATTCATTTATTTTTTCAATTTTTTTTGCACTAAAATAGTTGCAGCAGTTCTTCAGATCAATATCACGTCTTAGCAAATAACCGAGTCAGCAGATGAAATGTATACCTTTCAAAAGGCTTCAGGCTCCTGTTCAGAGAAAAAAACATCTCACTAGGTCCTGATTTTAACAAGCCTTCATGTTGGGACTAAAATGTCTCATGTTTGACTTGGATGGATGATTCCCATCTGAGAATTGACTAGGTGAGATTTTTATATTCCAAGCTTCTGGATTAATATACTTACTCATTCCCAACGGCTTTACTTTAACTTCTGCTATTGCTTTTGGAAGTGAGAAATTCACACTGTCCATTGTCTATGATCCACTTTATGCTTTTTTTGTTTTGTTTTGGAAAATTGAGTTCCCTGCATGCTGATTAATCCCAGAATCTCACCACAATTGAATAGTTCCATACAAATCAGATTTCCTGAAAAGCATTTGCTGTTTGTTTTAAATAATTAATTTCATGACAGCAGAATTTCACATTGTGTTCAAAATGAGTCTAATTAATTGACACAATAAACAGGAACCATGGAAACAAGTCGAAGGTCTGAAATGAAGGTTTAAACCACGTTTACAGCAACTGGTTTTCATGATTGTCCATGCAGAGATCTGCTCCTGTTGTTTTATATACTTATCATTACAGGCATTCACTATTAGTTTTTAACTTTGTCCTTCCAGAGAGAGTTTTTACATTACCTCAGAAACACACAGAATTACTGTTTTAGAATGTACGTAAATAGAGTAGCTCCAACAAAGCCTGAAAAACAGATTAAAATGTCAGAATAATAAAATCACTTCAGAATGTTTAATCTTAACGTGAGATGTTTTTCAACCCGGCCTGTTGTGGCCTTTTTCTTTATGTGTGGAAGTGCTGTTCAAGCACTGTGCTGTAAAGTCAGGCCCCTGCTTGAAAATAGCTATTTAGCTCCGCCAATACCAAGAAATGAGGTAAAAAAAGCTCCAGAATCCCATCAGTAAACACTTTTCATTAGATGGTGGTTATGAGTAATGACCACATTCTGAAGCCTTATCAAGTCCGAGATCCATAAGTGCTGATGCTCAACTGATTTTTTAATAAACTGGGAGTCAATTGCTGTGACTTTCTGACACATTCTGGTCTCTTGTTTTATCATTTGTGAAGATGCTGCTGGTAATCAATGGCTCCCCTACACTTGTGATGAACAGACTAATCAGAAAAATTATTGGATTCATTGGAAGAGTTAAGTTGCAAGTTAAAGAGGAGGAAACAATTGTGTTGGAAAAAAGTGATTGATTGAGCCGAGAAAAAAAGACAGGGGAAAGTAAAAAAAATAAAGAAATGCTAGCAAGGACAAAAGCAAACCTTTTGATAAGGAGGACAAGGAGAGAAGACAGTCAACTAGAGAAAACTTTGGTTAGAAGGAAATTAGGATGAAGGGGAAGAGGGGCTTCTGAAACTGTTACCTGGGAGACAGTTACCATGGCAAAAATGCGTCTGACCTCCAATCATCCTCCTCAGATGGTCTCCATCTGTTCTTATTAGGGACGGATTAACAAAGAATGAAAATATGATGGAGACACAGACCTCATTTTCTTAATACTGTTCAAGATCATTACAGAGAGAGGAGAGAAATGCTAATGCCAAGCTATCAGGTTCCATCTATGATGACATGAATTGTTCTGTTCTTCAGAAATGACATATCAACCTTAGTAATTGTTTATGCTATGAAAAGATTTTACTCAGTCAACTGACTGTCTGTCTGTCTGTCTGTCTGTCTGTCTGTCTGTCTGTCTGTCTG
>CAJRST010005557.1:8346294-8362226 GCA_907169785.1 Menidia menidia | reverse complement strand
TACTCCCAAACAAACTGAGTGTCCAGCTGCTTCCCTTGTACCCCCCCACTGAAGCCCTGACATCTTTCAAAGTTCATAATGATACTGAAAACTGTTCAATTGAGCCAATGCGATGTAACGATAGGGAATAAAATGCGTAATATTTGTTGAGGAAATATGCTACTGATATTAGCAAATTACTGTTTTTGTGGCATCCTCGTCCTTCTGACGCCATTCCAACATCTCCACATTGGTGATGTGATTATGCAGACGTCATCATTTATGGCAAGAAACATAAAATTCCCTATTAAGTCAGGGTGATGCAATGAACTAAGCTCTGCACCGCAGACTAATGGATCAAACATTATTAATCGGAACCTTTCCAATAATATTTCAGACACAAAAAAGATACGATTAATATCCTTTTATAGGCAGTAAAGGTTAAACTGATACATTTCTTTGGCTGTAATAAAGTGACATTTGTCCATTATTCATACTTAAAGTAAATGTTAGACCCAAACAAATGGTGGGTATGCCGATGCAAAATTTCCCTCAAAAGTAGCTTCCCTTAAAAGTACTTTATTCAGTGTTTGTGTTTGTCATTATAATCCTGAGCAATAATTGGTTTGGGTCTTTTATTTTTCAGTTTTGCCCTTCATTTCCTCCCTGAGTGCATGTCTATGTGTGTGTGTTTGTGTGTTTGCGTTTTGTGTGTATTACTGGAACTGCTGGGGCCCTGCGGCTGGCCTGTTTAAGCAGGAGGATCCTCTTCATTTAAGACAACAGCAGGTTTTTAAAAATTCTCTCTTAATACGGAGGAAGCTAATTGTAAAGAGTCCTGCTCTGGGTTAATCTTTTCTATGATAAGGGTTTTCTTTTTTACAACCTGCCTATCACCCTCATTGATGCATGTTGCCTTGACCACATATGGAACAAAATCTTAGAATGTAAAGCTGTTTCTTTGTTGGGCTTTTTGGCCTAGCGTCACTCGGTCTTAAATGTAAAAAGCTAGAAAACATTTGTACTTGTTGGGTTATATCTGAAATTTGTGCATTGATTTTGTTCAAGCATCCTATTATGAATGCTTTAGGTTTTTTTTATGGCAATGTCCATTTTTATGTGGAGAACTGAGGGGGGGCGGTCCATTAATCTCTGGAGGAAATATAATTGCGAGTTTTGTTTCCCCAGAACAGGAGCACAACATAGCAGAGATTTAAAATCGATACGTAAAACAGCGACACAGAAACAACCCATTTTCACGATCGGGGAGTGCTGGAGAGAGATGATGAGGACGGGGTTGTCTGGGTCTGATCCTTCTGTAATGAAACACCAGTCATGTCCTGACCTACTGCAACTTCAGGGGGAGATTTGCTCATCGCCGTCTCGGTTATTGATCAGACCGTCTGAGACCAAACGCTGAAATAGCACTCATAAATTTCACTTAGCTTTTTTGTGTGTGTCCCTTTTAGACGAGACTGAGGGAAGCCCTGCGTGATCGATCAGTCACCTGAGCATCCCTGTAGGGTTAAAGGGATAGTCTGCCGACTGCTGCCACGGTGTAATTCAACCCAGTCACCAGATTCATCTGCCGGGAAGGACAAAGGACGACTTCAGCCCTCTGGCCCTTTCCTCTCAAACAGTTACTTCTGGCAAAGTCTTTAATGAGAAACTGTTAGGACACTTTTCGAAATAACAAGAGAGAGATATACCAACAGATGTTCAGCATCTGTTCCAAGACTTGAATACACCACATATCTAAACTATGTGGATGCTGCAGCATTTGTGGTTTCAAAAGGGAAACGGAGTTTGGAAATGACTGGTCCATTTAAAAATGGGAATTGAAACGGTATGGTTGAAAAGCCCGCTTCCCCTTAAACACTGTTACCTTCTGTTCAAAGCCCCCGTTGATACGCCACTGAAATTGTTATCAAGGAAACAATTGTAAAAAATATATATATACAGAGAGGAAGAAACTTTCAAGAGTCAGAAAATCATCCTTAGAGTGCAGGATAAGACACTAACAACAGTGGTTAAACCCTCTGGCTCCCTTTTGGATGGCAGGACTCAGTAAGACTCCATATACATCCGGTGGATTGTACAAGGATTAAAGGCAAAGGAAGGCAATCCAAAGAGTTTTTTTTCATAATGACTAAAATGAAATGACAGTAAATTATACATACATTTTCGTCTTCAGTTTTAACTTCTCAAATACAATATACAGTATGTATATAATATTGTAAACCTGTATATAACACTTTTGGATCTTTATAGGTGTTGCTGACACAAAATGATCTAACCAGTTTCTAAAGGAAGCAGATTTTTGACTCGACATGAAAGTAATCCACTGAGTCCCTTTGTTAATATCAGTGCAGATATCCACCTAAAGAAACAGAGCAGAGGGGCACCGAAAATAAAAAGTAAAGTCTGAAGAGAGACGGATCTCTCACAGGCTGATGGCCAAAGATGGATAAAGGGGGAGTAATGATGACAGCTGGGATGAAATGGAAAAAAGACAGATGAGAGATATGTACAGGTTTTACAGCCTGCCGTAAATCTCCCTAATACTTTATCCTACAGAGGCAGGTAAAATTTACGGGAGATAAATGAGGTTGTAAGAAGTGAACCAGGAAAGGAACTGGAGGAGCTGGGGGGTGCTGCATTTCACTGTATCATTTTAGTGTATCTGCTTCCATCTTCACACCTCTGAAGAAGCATACGGACATTGACACAAATCTGTTTTCTTCTCTGCGTTTACCATTCTCTGCTGCTGTTCTTCAAATAGCTTTGATTCATTATTGAATATAATTTTAAAAGCTTTCAGAGCAATTTGAAAAAACAGATGATGCAATAAGTACAATGGGTGTCATCTTACAATCAAAATGACTCCAAATTATGACCAGCATCAGGATGATGCTCTCAACATCTACTTTATGGTGTCAGTTGTTCCTTATCAGTGATTATTCACATTTCTTTTTACAGCTGGTTACAACTGATTGTCTGATTTGTCTTGAAAATCAACATATTTCTATTGTAGATGATCACCAGCTTTCTTACATCCAATCAGCTGGAAGAAGAAGCTTTAAAATCCTCATCTGTTCTGGATATGTTTTATAAAAGGGTCCATGGTGTCATGATGCATCGGGTAGATCGAACACTTGCTGTTTTCTATTTGGACAAAGTTACAGCTGGAAACCCTTTATCTTCTCAGTTTCAGCTTTGCATTAAACTCAGCTTTACTCTGGGACACAACACACAAATTAATGCACAAACTTTGAGAGAAAGAGAGAGAGAGAGCCTGTCTAATTTTGAAATCACATTTGAATACTGCCCACTTGCATTCGTCTTCGTTTCAAGGATTTTATTTATTTATTTCTCCAAATATGAAACTCCCCCATCATCTTTTTTCATTTCATGATCATGATCATCCTTGTCACAATTCATACTCTTTATACATGGCTTCATATGTATTCTATTTATTTCCTTCACATGTTTTGTCCGTTGTCCTCTTTTTTTTCCCTCATCCCCTCACCTCCTTTCCACGGAGAGTGTCCTCCTCTTAATTGGCATTCAGCTTGTGTTTCACTTAAATTGAATGCCTCTGTCCATTCCACTGAGTGTCAAGCAGCAACTTGACAAGGCGACAAACCAATTACAGCCTGCAGACGATCCATGACGCATCCATGTGTCTCTCCTACTGTCCGTCACTTCACTTACTCTTAAATATTTCCCCTCAAAGATCATTATTTAGTTCAAAATGCAGTTAATCAAAGCAGATCTCCACAAATGCAACTGCTGCACAAAATATAACTGTCGTGTTGTTATTTTCATCAACAATAACACTAAGAAAGGAAGGAAATAAGGAAACTCAACTTCCCTGTCTTTCAGATTGTGCACTTCATTAAAAGTAAGCACAAAAAGTATCCTCTAAAAATCCTCTTTGGGGATGAAAATGTGAGACTGAAATGATTTTATTTCGACTTTGTCCTGTCCGGTATTTTAAAAAGACAAGACAGAAATACAAATGAAAAATGAGTTGTCCTCTAAAATCCTTGGTGGTGAAAAAGATGTGAGATTGAAACGTTTGATCAGAATTTAAAAGCATTATAGTAATTTGGTAGAGTAGCTCATTCACATGGTGCTCAGTCTAGAGCAGACATTTTATAATATAGATCACTTGACTGGGATTGAAACAGCTCTTCAGATGCCTGCTATTATGATGAGAGGCATTAGCATTCATACATCACAACCAGAGGATTGAAATGTCATCAATAACTGATAATGAAAAACATCATTTTCAAGATTGAACAGCAGGTGTGTGTCATTATTACAAATGACATATTTTGCACTTACCTAATAATGTGATATATGACACAAGTATGAAGGTGGTGAATAATATTTACAAGATAAAAACTAGATGAACTTCTGTCCTATAGCATGGTGCTTCATCCACAGTTAAGTCAAACACAGAATTCCAGCAAACTTGGGATGATTGGAAACATAATCTCTAAGATCCAATGTAACTATCTTAGAGAAGACTTTGGCATCTGTATCCCGTTTAGGAGATCTGCTTAAACACAACTTTAGATATGAAAATGCTTTTAGATTATGAAGATGAAACAATGTCCCTGTCCTGCATGAATCCTGGAAAACTTGGGCAAACTTTGTGGAAAGAAGAGAGGAAACATACATTTTTATTTTCTGAAATCTATAAACTGTTTTAAATACGAATTCATGAATCCAATTTCTAATTTCAGAAGCACAATGACATAGTCTGTGTCAGGCTTTAAAATAAGACCTCACACACCGTCCATAGTCAACAGGGACAGCCGCAAAAGGTCAAACTGAATGTAGCTATTGTTTGAATTGTGTCTGGGAGATTATTTTGTCTCTTACCTGATGTGCAGCCCTCTCACAACTCGAACAGGATTAAGTGGCTATAAGACATGTATGGATGGTTACCCTGTAAATATAAGCTAAAGCCATTTTATTAATTAGTTCACTGAATTTGCACATTTCAAAAGGTGGGCTAATGTGTCGAAAGGAGGCATAAATGTGTTGATTCCACCATAAGAGATCCTCGTGCTCTGTAGCTGGTCGAAAAACAAACCTGATTTTCTAAGATTTATGGAGCCATTTTACATTTAGGTAATATGTATGTACTTTTTCACAACTATGCATCTTTTATTATTAATAATCATGCGTCATACAACTAATCTTCATCTAAGGACCCCGATATCTTTGCAATCATGTAACATAATTTGTCTGGTTGCAGACACTTTTCCCCTGAACCTCACCTGATAATACATTTTAGAAAAAACTTCACCACTTTTAGGGTTAGCCCTATAGTATTGGTTTTGATGTCACTTATTGGATTGTTGCTATTTATCAATGCCAAGTATTGATTTCCTATTTGTATATATCAACTTGATGAAATCCAGAGGGAGAAATTTAGAAAAATAATAGTATTACACATCATTGTTGTTGTCATCATTTAAAAAAAAAAACATTTTCATTTTCTTCCTTTACATCACTCCTAAGCAGCCTCATAAACATTTATTTGTGGCTCGATAAAGCTGACACTTTTCAAACATCCATTATATGTTATGAAATGGCTGCATAATTTGTTTTTTTTCTTTCCGAATTTATTCTCCTGCAGACTCAAAAACAAAATAAAAACAATATTACATTCTACATGCCTAATTGATTTTTTTAAAGCCAAAATGGACATGTTTTAGTTTTAATGTTACTTATAAACACTGCAGGAAGGGTATGGACCTGTGTTTGTTAGCGTTTGAGACAAAGAGCCAGGCATCTTAAAGTAAAAGGTGGTGTCATAAAAACATGACGCGTCTTTGTTTTCATGAGAACTATTGTTCTGTGATTCTGCAAATGGGATTTGTTGACAAAAAGACTAACAGGTTTCCTTCCTTTCTTTTAGTTTTCAGCAAAACAAACTGACAGGCATGTCAGAGGAATAGTCAGTTGAGAGTGGAAAACTGGAAACATAAACTAGAGTGTCAGAGATGACATGATGAGGCATAAGACAGAAAAAGAGAGGAAAAGTAACAACACAACAAAGGCTGAGAGTGGCTTAGATGAAAATAAAGCAATGAAAATACGATTTCTCAGACCTACCACAGCAGCAAACCTAAACATGGGCAGAATGTATGTAATGGGATCAGGTAACAGCACTGAAATGAAAATGGAGACAACGGATTAAAGAAAGTAAAGAAAAAAGAAAGAAGAAAAACAAGAACATAGGAGGTGGTCAATACTGATCCTCTTAAATTTGAAGAGATCAATCACTCCCCCCATTAATAGTCGTATCATTAGCACGGCCAACCTTGACGCCACGCCTTGCTCTTTAATCATCCAGTTTAACTGGACTGACCTTCACTCCTCTTTTTATCTCGTGTCACTTCTACATCAGTTTAGATGGATGGAGGTGATGAAATATTTCAAAATGACGCACCTGACCTTTCCAAAGACATTATTTGTAAGATAATGAAAATGTTTAAGTTAATAACCGGCCTGGAAGTTTGTTTGATTTACTTCTCCTGTGAATGTGTGTGATTGGTTGACGGTTTGTGAGCTCCCGCAGCTCATTGGCTCCTGTCAGATTATTCCACCATGTAACTCTGTATGGAGGTGTTGCTGTGCAATCAGATGTTAGTCACATGGCACGAGATGTGCATGTGGCCCATTATTGAGCAGAAATAGAGAATTCCCATTTTGTAGAAATTTTAACGTCTTGAGATATTCACCTTTGGTATCCAAGTGACAAATTATTTTATCAAATGCAATTTTTTCATTTGAAAATACAAGTGTTGACCCACTTTTTAAAACCGTGCCTCCAACTCATTTGCGTTTTCATCCATTGACTGATTATGTCTGTTAGGAGGTTGACAGACCATGCTGGAAACTCAAAAAGCCTACTTTCATTAACACTACTTTATGTCCTCTTGTGTCCTCATGCAACTCCCAGTTACATTTTTTTATTTTACAGTTCTGAAATGTTGCACATAACTGTTGCACATAACACTCTGGTTTCAGAGTGTTCAAATGTCAAGGTTTACGGTGACTTCAGTGAGCTCATTGAATAAATAATGACTGGATTTATGCTTTCAGGCAGCTGACATCAACCCCAAAATATCGACAAGCAGAGCAAGTTATTAGAAAATACATTTCACTGGTAGTAACCTTAAGCCCTGCTTGACTAAATGAGAAATATCTCACCAAGGAGACGCTGTCTGATGAATGTGCTAATGGTGGAAGTTTTTATAGTATATATTTAATCGCCCTTCACCAACAAAACGGACATTGCTTAGTCGTCTTTTTCTCCTCTCCTGAGCCCTGACACCACTCTGCACTCTTTCATGTGTTCAATAATATCTCTTTTTCATCGCTCTTTTATATTTGATAGAGGGTGAAAAGGCAGCATGGACTGTGAATGAGGAACTCCATTTTCAATCATCTCCAGCTGAATCTAAAGTGCTCTTTAGCCTTTTGAAAAGTAGGCAAAGTGAAAAAATATAAAAATGATAGATACAAAGAGAGTGTGCGTGTGATAGCTGGCAGATCAGATACAGTTATTGTGAGGAAATGAAAGGGGTCTAAATTATTTTATTTCCACAAGTCATGTGTGAAAGAAAATACTCATTTAATGTTTCTACATTGTTTCTCAGAGCACAAACAAGATTTTGTAAAAGCTGTATGTGAGAAAAAAATGAAAACTTTGGAGCTTGACAGTCAATCTGAACCATTTATTTATTGACTGTGGGGGGCTTAAAGGTTGGGAAAGGCTGGGAGATTAGCCACTCGAGAGTCTGATTTGTTCATTTTTGTATAATGGGAAAAGTGTATATATAGAAAAGTGTTTTGATCAGATTTTTTAAATCCAGTACTTTTGTTGTTGGTACACATTTAGCGGGTTCAAGTACCTTGAACGCTTCATGAGACCTCAAACGCACTCTGACTTGAAGTTTACAATAGACACATTCACAATCCAGGCTTAGAAATAGTGAGATGATGCCATTGTGCATTCAACATTCAAACACAGGAGCAAAGTAGAAAAGCAAGAATTCATAGCGATACACAGGAAGTCAAAAGTTAAAGCTGTGGAGACAACTAAGGAAAGAACAAAAAAATTGACAATATTGTGAAGCTGCTTTATGACAAATGCACCTATTTTGTTGCCTGTGGGGAGAAGATTCAGGCAGAGAGGGCCTCTCACACATTTAAAATAACCACTTGAGGGAAATGAATAACATCCAGGTCTCTAAAGACTCATGAAACACACCCAAGGTGGAAGCTGTTTCCCATCACCCTTGAAGGTGGAGATTCTGTCCTGAGAACCCCCATAATGTGCTCAAAGCTGTGTATGCAGTGCAAAATAAGACGCTTTGTTTAAAACTGTTTAACCATTTAGTTACTATTTAGCGCTTAACCCTTCCTTCCACAGTACAGCAAATATTTCTGAAATATGAGGAAAACAAAGGCATTATGGAGCAGAGAAAGAGCTACCCTGCTACCCTGTGGAAGAACTGCCCCTGTGCCCAAAGAACATAATCCCCTCAGGCTCAAAAGTCCCACCAGTCCTCAAAAAGATACGAATATAGCTATTTTGCAAATAAGACTTTTTTTTTCCCCCCACTGTCCTTTCAGATCTTTCAATATTCAGCGCTGTAACCCGGTTTCTACTGCACTCCATCAGATTTTGCTGAGGCTGCATACATCAGTAACACCTCATATCAAACATCTGCCTCCGACGTGTCAGATTCCTCCGCCTGTGTGAGTGTCTCTGTCAGCTAGTGTGCATGTGGTAGCAAAGCCGGCTGTGTGTGTGTTTTTGTGAGTAATTAATGGCTCCAAAGTGCAAGACCACATACACACCCATGAAAGAAATATGTTTCCAGCGTTTCAGTGTCTGGGAGGGGAAGTGGAGCCACCCCAGTGTGAGAGTGTTAATTGGGCTGTGTCTCCAACGCATGTGCCATATGAGCAACACAAACTCAAATGTGCAGCTGCTTTACCGGACTAGCTACTGGTCCATTTTTGAATTCAGGCACATGGGGACCTGCTGGGTTCTAACCAAAGCTCAGCTTTCAGATTCTTGTGCTCCGGGGATGGTGGTCTAATTGAAACAGAGAGAGGAATATACATTATCCACATCACAAATATACTCTATGTAGACAAAACGTAATGCTGGTGAAAAATATCTTTACAACTCCAAAATAAAAACGTATGCGATATATTTAATGTTTGATATGATGTTATTGTTTAATAAGCATTTTGGATGGTGGGTGGAAACTGGAGTTCCTGGAGAGAACTCGTGTATCCACAGGGAGAGCATCCACACTCCCCGTGGAAAGGGCCACCAGCTGGGATTCAAACCGAGAACCCTTTTGCTGTGAGGCAACAATGCTCTCCAGACTGCCGCCATGCAGCCCGGCACAGCCTATAGTCTCAATGTAATTGATTCAGATTTCTGCACCCTTCTTCTCTGCACACTTTGCCGCCTGCCACTGCAGAGAAGCTGCACAAACAGGCAGAGCATAAATATCCATAATCTACCTGAAATGCTGAAAATTGCTGTTTTTCGGTTAATAGGTTTTAGTGCTGATATGGAGGTTTCCTGAGTGAAATAACACAGATAGTCATTCTAAACGTCTTAAAAACTAATTTTCTCAACCATTTTTTTTAAAAGAAGGAACCAAGTAGGGTTGTAAAACTCTTTGAGCAAAACATAAAGACATATATTGCACATTACTTTGTCTGTAAAAAAGGACAGGAGTATAAAATATGAAAAGAAACCGCAGTTGCCGCAGCATAATTAGAGGATTAGGTTCTTTGTTTAGATATACAAAGTTTGAATATACTAAAATACGTTATCTGAATTCAGTTGACTCTTATACCTATTTTTCTCTGTTTCTGCCCCGTCTGCAATTTTTTTTTTATCTTAAGACTGATTAAAAGATTAGAATCATGCAAGTTTCTTCTGTGTGCATTTTCAGAGAGGGAAAGGGAGAGGTTGAGGAAATAAGACAATATGTGGTTTGTTATCTGTACCAGCAAAAGACTTCAACTCATTGCTTCCCAACGCTGCATATTTTCCTCTTTCATTCAATTTAAATGTAAAGTAGGAGATCTGGAAAACAATGGAATGAACAAATGACTGAAAAAGTAAACAGTCACCATCAACATCATCATCACATTTTTTTGCATCCGCGTAAAATTAGGGGACGGAAGGTAAAATAGTTGCATAGAGGTGGAAATGGAAGCTCTGAGATGCGGCAGCTTGAAAGCTGTAAATGGGCACACCGTTTTCATTTTCTGGTTTGAAGCAAATAAAGTTGGCCTGCTGTTGTCAGAGGGCGATGAGGCCATTCTCAATGTGCTTTGAAACGGCCATTCCCAGACTGTCATTTCTGCATGCCTTACTACCTCCTGCGTGCTTTGGACAGATGTTCCTTCACACGCACTCCTTAACACTCCCAGCCAGGAGGGCACATCACCAGCAGAAAGTCCCTCGCTGTGATATGCATGTGTGAACACCAGCTGTGGAAGAAATTGGGATCAAATTGGCTGATCTCTCTCTTGAATACAGTTGGTGTTCATGTGTGAAACCGTTTTACATGTTGAGCCTGCCCTCTATGTCAAACACTGATAAGAATAATAGGGACTGTTTGGTGTTTGGTGTCCAAGGAAACTTTAATGCATGGATAGGCTGTGGATCAAACTTCCTGTTATGCCCGGTATGGGGGTAACCAAGGCACAACAGGAAGATGACCCAACCAAAAATGCACACTCCAAGAACTGCAATGCCTGACTTTTCGACATTGGTTTGACTGGTTGGGAGGAGAGGAAAAAAAATCAGTGTAAAACTAACTTTTACTAGTCAACAAAAAAAGCTTAGATCCCTTCATAATGGTCTGTTATATTCAAGGCCAGAAATCACACACAGCTTTCAAGTGAATAACAGATAATCTCACCATATCTATGTTAAAAAAAATAATTTTATAATAGAATGAACACATAGGTTTTAACATGGCTTCTTCACTTTGAACCATGGCGTGGCTAAAAATGGCTAAGCAATGCATGCTTTGTGCCCCGAATGGTTTAGGATTGATCATTTTGAATGCACTATGTCACAAAACTATATGTGTGATGAGCTGATTAGCTTTTTAGTATTTGCTATTCAAAAGCCTTGAACTATATAAATGTCTTTGCATCTGAAAAAGATGTGATGGGTGCCCCTACTGTTCTTCATTTTGGCTTAGAGTTAAATTTTATCAGTCATAACAGCAATGATAAAATAATAATTGGTCTTTTCTTTGAGTGAAATTTGAACATAAAGAGACTTTATATTTCTGGTTTGCTCCAAATGTTGTCAAATTAAATTTGATGGAGCGTTTCATTAATTCCCTTTATAATCCTGATCCCAAAGTTTATGAATCCAGTGTTTTTCCAACGTTAGATATTTGAATAAAGTAGAAAAAAACTTGGCCTTTACGTAGTAGATTCAATATCATTTCATCGCTGCTTTTTTTTGGTATCATAAAGATGTTAATGAAATAAAGCACATTAGCATGTGTGTGGTGTCTGTTGACTTAATGACTTTCAACAGATCACACATGAAGAAAAATGGCAATCCATCACAAGAAAAGCACTTTGCAGTACAATAAGGGGACAATGTTTAAAGTCAAAGTGGTTTGATCCTATTGGGAATTTGTTTTCATAGTGGGATCTAGTAGAACGTGAAACTTTTAACTCCAAGTGCCTGAAAAAGATGGAGTTTGATCGAACACTCGTTTTGATATACCATTAGCATCTGGAATAGCAATATTGTCAATATGCTCTATTCAAACAGCTGAAATCACTTTAAAAACAGCCTGTCAGTGATACATTCCTGCAGTGTCTTGGGGAACGTCAGACACAATGACTCCTGCAGCTTCAGTGGGATGGGATTAGATAATACAAGGCAGATGAATCAGTAAGTGAACACAGGATGACACTGAGTGAAGCAACTATGAAGTAATTCAGGACCTCCCAAGATGCACCGTGGCCCTGTATGAAGGGCTGCCACACTCCGCTGGGCATCCATATTAGATTCAGGCAGCAGCGGCAGTTCAATGAAACATGCAGCATGTTAAAGACAATCCAGCTGAGGGAGATTTGAATAACCTGCAGGAAACAGAAGGAGCAGAGTCAGCAGCTGACACCAGGAGGGTTCGGTTGATGGTTTAGCCGAGCTTCTGCAGAGACGCTATTCTGCACAAGCTGAAAACTCAAAAGCTCCCCGATACCCGTTTATGAAGGTTTTGGAAAGCAAAAGTTGTAACGAACATTTAGTTTCCAATTTCTTAACATGCACGTAAATTTCTGGAGGCTTGTTTGGAATGAAAGTATTCATGAAGACATGAGATCCACAATTTTAAGCTAAACGCAAAACAGATTTCTTAAATTAACTCTCGTGTGAAACTATTATCTGTCTGATTCATTATTGGGCGGTTTATCTCTTTTGCTCCAACTTTGGTCTGTGTCGATGATGGAAAAAAAACACTGAACTCAATGTTAGATAACTCATAATGATTTACTGCTAGATACCAGTAATATGAGGTTACTTTTCTTATTTGAAATCAAGACTCAGATTCATACTCAAACCCAGAGTCATTAGACAAAGACTTTAAGAAACTCTGTTAAACCTACATGACCAGGACCTGGATAGAGAAATATGAGCAATAAATGACCCAGACTAATGGGAATTTTCCATGTCATCATGAATAAATGGCTTCTGAAGGAAGAATTATTTCTATAAAAACAATGCAATAACATGGCTTGTTATTCAAACCTTGAATACCAAAATAAATTAAATAAAATGAAAAAAAAAAAAATCTTGGAATAACGAAGAACATGAAGACCTATAGAAATGAAAAGGGAAAGATAAGACGGTGAGCTGATGCCAGAAGAAAGAATGGCAGACACAAAAATACAAAAAAGCAAACCGACAAATGTTCCTGCAAAGAATGAAAGAAGCTGGAGAGCATGTAGACAGAGGATGGTGATTAGTGAGGGAAGGTTTAAGGCTGATGACCAGGATGGAAAAGTACTGAAGTGAAGGTGACAGACACAAACGAAGGGGACGGGAAACTAAGAAAGAATCACAATAAAAACAGGAAACAGAACAAAGAAATAAAATGAAAAAACTCAGAAAAGGGAACCAAAACTGAAGCCAAGAACAGGCAAAAAAAAAAGAAAAGAAAGCCTATTCCTATTTCTAATCATCAATTAATATTACATGCGTGGTGGGTTTAGGCTGCAAAGAAAAGAAGAACATGCAAACTCCTCACAGAAACGCCCCAATGGGAATCGAACCATAAACCCTATTGCTTTTAGGCGATGGTGCTGAACGGCACACCCCCATGTAGCCCTTTTTTGTTGCATGTTACAGAAATACATTTGCACACATCATCAGCTCCGTTACTTTTAATGGAATTTCTTCTCAAGGTTTTATGACGGATGATGGATTGTGAATTCATAAAAAATGGAAAGATAAATGAATTAATAATGAAAAGCTGTAACCCTGTACATCTCTGCATCTATTAAATTCCGTCGTTTAATTAACAGGTTTGAGTCAAGCAGTGTTCCTCGAGTCAAATTAATGGGCGCTTTGAGATGGAATCAGGTTTCCCAGTGATAATTAGGAGATGGGTGTTGATGTAAATGCTGTATAGCAGATAAAAAAGCTGGTAATTAGAGTAACTGAAGTGAATCATAGGCTTTATATGAAAAAATGTTAGGTTGTCAAATAGCATACAAACAAATGCATCTCCCACAGAGGTCTCTTACAGCCAAAATGTTGATTTAAAAAAAAAAAAGCTGCTGCTGTGCCTCCTTCCTTCAGTTGAGTCTTGTAGATTAATGAGATCTAAGAGGAGATCTGAGAAGAAACCACTTCCTTTAATCAGTTGCTTGTCTCAGCTGACAGAGCAGAATTGATGCTATTAACATTAATGTGGACATTGTATATAAACCAAAGGGGCTTCGCAGCATCGGCACTTGGAATGAGTATAACTCGGCCTTTTTAATATTCAGTAACTTGTGACATTCATCCTGCTTGTTAAATTCAAATCTGTGGAACCAAATATACATCAACACTGACCAGAGCCTTTAAAATCTGGATAAATTGCCTGCAGAGTGTGAGCGGCTTAATAAGTCGTACAAGCTGCAGACATTCATCTCCGAAAAGGAGTGTGAATGCTTTAGAAAAAAAGAATCACTCAGTGGTTTGTGTCTGCTCACGATGTGAGTTAATTAGTCTGTATTTACCAACGCTGTTCACCTACTTGCTGACAAAGTACAATTAGTAATGAGGAGTCACAACTTGTCTGACATCATCCCTCCTCCTCTTTATATGTTGGGGCAAACCCACTGAAAGACGAATTAAAGAAGTTTAAAATTGACCTAAAAAACACAGTTAGCCAGTGCAGTGAGGCTAACACAGGCGGATGTATTCTCTTGTCTTTGTATCTGTTAAAACTCGCATTGCCGCATTTTGCACAAATTAAAGATGTGACCGGGCGACCTGGTTAATTCCTTTTAATAGAGACTTACAATAATCCAACCTGGAGGTCATAAAAACATCGATTACAGATTCCATGACATGCCTAGAAAGGAGAGGTGTGATTTCAGGGAGCCGTCTAAGGTGACAAAAGGGTGACTTTACCACCATTAATGTGGTTATCAGCCCAAAGGGCAGCATCTATTTTTAAATGCGGTCTTAGAGCTGACAGATCTGCAGGAAGAGCATTTCTAGTATAATTGGGACCAAGTAAAACCTCTTTGGTTTTACATTCATTAACATAAAAAATTGTTTTCAGTCATCCATGACTTGATATCACAAAGATAGTCAGGAAGGCGCCGAGCATCAGACTAGCTGTTGGGGAAATAGACATGACAGTTGTCTGCATATAAATGGATGAAACTCACATGTGCATGAAGAACAGTTCCCAATGGCAAAAACTAACCCCCACCCCCATCCCCAAGAAAAAAAAAGTTGTTATTATTATTATTGTGTATTTTAACACATCATCTTGATGTTGTCTCTGCCCTTGATTGAATTATATTGTTGAATGTGTCGGATGTGGAGAAGAGTCAGATGGTCAGAAAATTAGACCTCTTGTCTGGGCTGCTGATGTATTTGTGACTTCACTAATGGATCACTGGCAGGATGCAGTTGTAGAAAAGCTCTGCTAATAAAAGAGTTACTTGTGCAGTGAAAACTGACAAAGTGATGGATCAACGAGCATCGACCAAGAATGAGTCATACGGAGTGACACACACAACAAGAATGGATGTATATCAGTGACATACAGCTTCATTTGGTGTGACTCCATGTTAATGTATAAAACTGGGCTGATTCTCTGTAAAATGGCACGTTACAAGAAGGATTCTTGTTTTGTCTTTACTATCTTACTCTGACAGGACCCTCAGAGAAAAAAAAAACTCTCAGCTGTAATGTGTTTATATCCTTATCCGTCATTAGGACTAATCTACATCCAAACTAAATCCTGATGATTAAATTCTAAACATTTGGACTGGATTTCATCAAAAGCAGCCTCACACTCATGG
Source organism: Menidia menidia (assembly GCA_907169785.1). Lineage (NCBI taxonomy): Eukaryota > Metazoa > Chordata > Actinopteri > Atheriniformes > Atherinopsidae > Menidia > Menidia menidia. Next base: position 8,346,617 of record CAJRST010005557.1, on the reverse strand, counting down.
AGCAGATTGATGAAAGTGGACACTGTCTCAAGTGTGATGGTTCTTTACGAATTATCGTTTGAAATTAAAAAAGCGAAGTGGTCCACATTGGATAGATGAGCAGATGGATGGGTCTGGTGACAGACACTGAGTCAGTGGCTGAAATGGAGATGAATAGACTCTGTGACATTTTCAGGAACTTTATTTTTTGACAGATTGTGCTGCAAGCGCAATTTATCTTCATTTTTGCTCCTTTGTGCATCCATTCATCCACCCATCTCCGTATCTGTCCATCTATTGATCCATGTCTTGATCATTCTTCTATCCCAGTTGCCCTTCAGGAA
>CAJRST010005557.1:8294244-8345894 GCA_907169785.1 Menidia menidia | reverse complement strand
CTCATGCTAAAGAGACTGTATTACAGAGACGGTATTTTACATTATCATTATTTTTTTTGTTTTGTTAAATCCAGGCAAACTGTGATACACGACATGTCACTGGTACATATTTTGGATAAACATAATCAACCTCAGAAAGCAGGAACTCAGTTAATTAATTTACTGTTTAATGCTTCAACATTAATTTAGGGCAAAAAAGTTAAAACCAATCGTGAAAAGATACAGAATTAGAAAAGCAGGTGCTAATTTAGACCTGAAATCTCACATAGTTAGAACAGAAAATTAATTCAAATAACAAAAATACAAACAAACAAGTCCATAACAAGACCCAAAGCCAGCACAAAGGTAGCAGCCACATAAAAACAAAAGCTGCACCAAACCCGGACACAAGATTTAAAGCTTCCCCCAAAAGAAAAACCAAACAGGTTAAAGAAGCCAGACAGACAGCTCAGGTACTGTACACATCACATGATATTGCAGGAATTTCAGCTGGAAGTCTGCTGACTCATTGTAAAGCCCCGGACCCTGAGAGAAATAAGAGCGAGTCAGCAGATTTAATGTGGCAGGATGCTGCTGTGTCAAATTTTATTTGCAAATTCTTGTCAGTGTGTATTGTTTATTGATCTCTTTGTGTTTCCACTTGCGTTGCTCAGATTGTTTGGCCTAAAGTACAGAGACATGATCAAAGTGCAGTTACATATAAGAGCCGATACGGGCTGTCACTGGGAGAGGTGGGTACATCCTCCACAGGTTAGCGCTCCATCATTGGTGAAGAAAACAAAATTTTGTGCTCAAAGCAGTGCTGACCGCCACACCAACGCCATCTTGAATACTTTGGTCTAATAATGTCTTTTAATTTTGAAATACCTTTCTAATGGCTCTACCTCCCATCCAAGTCACTCCAAAATAGTGCGTAACATAACAGTTAATGAAGTGGCCAAAACCCTTAAATCCCAATAAGTTAGAAGAAAACCTGGTATCAAATGGTGAGATCTTTCCTTAAATTTGGTCTCTGTTCATCCCATTCCCGTTTTTTGGAGGGAAAGGCTTGTGGAGCAGACACTGATTTGTTTCTGTCCTCTACATTTTCATTTCAAGGTGACTCTCCAACAAAAGCTGCTGGCATGGATTCACACACAAATAAACACACACACACACAGCGGTTGCTGCAGACTCAAGGGTATGCAATCTGATAAGAATTAAGATAGCGACACACACAACTTCATGCCTCAGCACCTAAACACACACAGAGGCACACACAAATTTGAATTTGAAATATGATTTGAGTGATGAGGTCCCCTCTCTCTTATTTTCCTTCAGACAGCAGCTTGGAATTGATTTGTATTGGGAAATACATACAATCATGTCCATAACAGATAATAATTGAGATAAAGAATGCCTCTCATTCAGATACAAAAGATTAAATTATTTGCCGAATTAGAGTAGAATAACCCTGCCTCTTGCTAAGGACTGTTATTTTCAGCTGTAGTGTGTTTGCTTCATTGTAGTGATAAATAAATTGAAACGCAGTGTTGGTGTGTGAAAAATATGCGAGAGCAAAGAGCGTGGGGTTGAAGAAGAACGATAGACGGATGGAGAAGGTGAAGTGGGAGAGAGGAGGATTAAGGGGAATAAAGTAGCAGCGACAGGAGGTCTGATGAGATCCGTCCCCTGAATATTCAGTGAGCTTGTCAGCAGAGTACATGAGGAGGACGTGGTGTGATCAATGCCGCTCTGTTAAAGCAATCAACAGAGACGATTTAAATGAAAAATATGATACGTGTAGCTGAAATGTGAAAATTCATCTGGCTGATTATTCACATTTTACTCAGCTTGAGTGTGGCCCCCAGGGCGGGGCACGTCCCTGTTTGCCCAGAACAAGTTGTGCACTGTGAATTGTACATTTACTTAAGTGGTGTGCAACTTTTGCAACTGTTGAATTGAAATTCCATGGAATCAGCGGCTTCAGATACGCTAAAACCAGCCATTCTACGTTGACCAGTTAGTGATCAGAGCCTCAACCTGAGGACCGCCTGGATTTTCTGATTGAATAAACACAGGCATGTGTGAATGGATGAAGATGTCAGTTAGTGGAGCTTATGATTCTACATATAAAGGCTGTCACCTTCAATCCAATTTCAATCCAATTGATAAAATCATCAGTTGAAAGCACGCTGGAGGGAGGCTGTGGCTGAGGGTTGAGAGCAGTTGCCTGCTAATGGGCGGGTCGATGCTTCCACCCCATGCTGAGGCCTCTTTGGGGCAAGACGCTGAAAACCAGTTGCCTGAATTGCAGCCTCATAATGGCCACTGTGTTGTGTGTCCTGTTGTGCCGGTCCCAAGCCCGGATAAATGGAAGGATTGCATCAACAAAGGCACCCAGCGTTTTAAAAACTCCTGCCAAACCTACTATGAGGGTCAAGATTGGTGCACCGTGGCGTCCCCTGACAGGAAAAGCTGAAAGGCTGTGACAAAATGGGAAAGTGTGCATTAATATTTGAAGGTTAGACATGTTTGGACAGATACATAAACAAAAAGAGTCAGCCCACATTTTAAAAAGTAACATGCGCAAAACTCAAACCTGAATTCAACATTGCCAATAGATACAAAATCAATCTAAATGATGGGAAACCACAACACACAAAGCTGATGTCTAAACTGGTCCATCTTCAGAGGTTTATGAAGCACGATGCAGCTTTTTCTTCCTTGGTAACTATGTTAAAAGACACATTGAATGGTTGTGGAAGAAAAATACTCTTTTGTTTCACAAGGTGAAGATTTCTGGTCTTAATCAAGCAGCTACCAGACTGGTGGAACTATCAAAGCTCGATAAAAAAATGGTCCAAAACATTTTTCAAACCCAGCCGGATAAATGTGAATCACCATTTTTGAGAAATAAGTGTGGTTGAAAAGACATTTTTAAATGAGAATGATCAGAGCTTATTTAAAGAACAGTAAAACTCACAATGAATTTCCTGTATACATATTGCAAAGAGAGCCTAGAGGATTGGAACTAAACTCTGTGGATTGATAAACACTTATGGAAGAGCTAAAAATGCTTCAGTTTGGTAGAGAGCTGAGCAATGAAAAAAGGTCATGCTGTCTGAAAAGTCCAGATTGTGTCCACTAGAACATTTCAGAAATGAAAATAGGTCAGACCTGAGCTCACAAAATCTGATTCCATGGAAATGCGGGTGGAAATCTTCCAGAAAGGTTTGAGCTTTATCCGTTTGACACCTCAGTGTAGCTGTCCATTCTGCTTGAAAAAAATGTTCATCAAATGTTGAACATATATGGTGATGACGGATAAGGTTGTTTTCATGTAATAGAGTAATGTGTAATAAAACTGTCGATCATTCTTTTTTCCTTCAGACAACCCGATCCGCTTGTATGTTTTTTAAATTAAAAGTCAGCAAGTTTTGGACATTTCTCTAAGAGACCACCAAGTTCAAATATTCCGATCCGAAAAATAGTGCTGCATGAAAAGTCTAAGCACACACGACACCCAGCGTATACAGCGGCATTCATTCTCATGTTTATAGAGTTGTTGAACATCTTGCAGCTGCTGCAACAATCAGTCATGAATAGTTCATATAAACTGTAACAGATGTGTTTCTGATGTACTCTGCAGGTAGATCACTTCATATCTGAATGTAATTCATCACACAGCTCAAAGTGAGAGCTTTTGCTCACACCAGATCTAAAACTTTGAAACAGCTTTAATCAAAAAGCTGATGAGAAACCTGCAAACAAATATTAAATACATACTATACCTACGCGTGCACAAGCTAATAATCCATCATTCTATAACTGTGAAGGGCACACATTTGTAATCTTAACATTTAAGGTTATTTAAGGGTTTTCAGTCAACAAGGGACTGATAAAATCTGCATTCATAGGTAGAGGTAGACGGCAACCAGGTTTGTTAAAGGTCCTTTAAATCCCATCTGTTTAACTTTAAATACATTTTGGCATTCATGTGCACACCCATGCATTTAGAATTTTTCAGGATATGACTGAACACAGGCCTTTTTTCTTCAGTCTGCAAGGTCAAAAAGTAAAGCAAGAATGTCTGATCAAAATGAAGGTCTTTTTCAGCTCTCTCATTCAGAAAACACTTAGCAATGGCAAAAATGCAGGGAGAGGAATGCAGCTGTTAAAAGAGAACATTGCCGGCTATTTGCTGTTACCTAAAGCTTATGTATAGGCATGTCGGAGTGGGTGAGATTGTGATGTACTGATCAGAAAGAAAACACACCCTAGAATAAAAACATCCGGGCTCAGGATTATGATCTAAAATGGGAAGCTTTTGAGTTGGTCAGTCTTTGTTTGGTCTGTTTTGCTGTATAGGGGAAAGAAGTGTCACAAACTAGATCAGCAGATTTCAAATTTGGCCAAAAAATGTCAGTCTTATAGAGATCAGTCCGTCTTATGAGTTACTCTCAGCTGTTTTTCTCTTAGCTAATACACAGGACAGCTCAATAGTTATCAGAAACATTAACCTGACATGGCGGCTTGAAATATACACATACATACTGTATGTGTAAGTGTATGATGTAATGACCAGAGTTCCCTCCATCTTTTGAAGGTTCAGGACCTGTGTGAAAAAATTCTGATGACATTTTAGTCCATACAAAATTCATGAAGAAATATATAAATATAACTTTTGAGGACTCAGACTTTAAAGCATCGCTGGACTCTGCTCTGCTTGACCGACTTACCTAACAAACTTTGCTGACTCAAGCTTTTGCCCATTAAAAAAACATAGCCCGGGTCAGAGTAGGCTGGGTGTTTACATCCTAAATCAGCCCATTTCTGCCACTCTCAGCATTGACCATGGGGAACAGACTTCCAGTTGTGGTCTGATTCTGTCCAACTTGAGTTTTTGGAATGATCTTCAGCAAGTGAAGTGTGCTGACCAAATAAAAACAATGAATATATCTGTTTGATTCATGTTAAAAGTCTGGCTGTTGTCAATAAGACTGGAACATATTGATCGATCACTTTAATTAGCGAATCACGACCATAATGATCGTGTACTAACTACAAAACGAGTTACCCCTGAGCTGAAATGCATCCATTATAGTGTGTGCAGACTAGTGCAAAGCGAGGCCTGTTGGCAGTATGTTTACATATAAAGTCAATGAGCAGCCACAAAGACATACCTTCTTTCTATGCAAATCATGTCAGTTCACTTGAGTTTGAACTCTTTCAGCCCGAGTGACTAATTTGTGGGACAGAGACTTGGTAAATGTATTCATGAATGAATTAAATCAATATGTGTATGTACTTGTGTGTCAGCAATCAGTTGTACTTCAGCTTGTGTGGGTAGGGGGGGGGGGGGTATGCATTTCTGTATGGAATTATGGGTTTGTTGCTGTGCTTTTTCGTCATTGTTTCGTCATAATTTACCTTATTAAAACAGCTGGCTGTTTCTTTGTCTGATCTTTGACTTACAGATGTTTCGGCTCTAAGCATCAAATAATTGGCATTGTGTCCATATGTTATCTGTGTAGATGAATGGCGGTTTTCTTGTCAGTATGTCCTCTTGCAGCACTTTTTTTTCTTGTTTTAGAGTCTTATTTACAGAAAAGGGAGTGAAATAAGTTAACATGACAGTAGTAATCATCAATCACACCTGGTTATCGTGACACCTGGTGAGGATGATTAGTAAAGCTCAGTCTGAATAGATTAACTAAATTTTTTCTCATATAGAGTCTTAAAACTGCACATGAAAAGCATAAGACAGTTGATCGTTGATAGCACAAAGAAATATTAATCCACAATATCAATTTATCAAACTATGTGGTTGATAAATTCTGCAGAAACCTTACAGGCACTGATTGTGATGAAGAACTCAGTTTGCATTTGGCCTAAGTACAGGTTAGGGTAGATGAATTATGTTTACCTATTAAGATATTGTGGATATCTCCTAAGCATCTGAGGTGCAGAAACCATAAGTGTGCTATTTTTACAGTCAAAGTGGCCAGCACAGACTCCAGAGTTCTTATGCTATTCTGTTCATGTTACTGCAAAGCTCTCCAGATGCCTCTGTCAGGGTTTGCTTTCAGATTTATCCACCAAAGACCTGAAAGTAAATTCTTGGCAGCTGTTTCACGACCTTGTGAAGCAGTGTGCGTTTTATATGTCAGCATTAATATAGATGAAATACCATATGGGCCATATTTCCTGCTTTTCCTCCCAAGTAGACACATTACCTTTCATCCTTATATAACTTGCTCTGATCTCCTCTTGAATTCATTACAGAAACACAGTGAATAAACAGATACACTACATACTCCTTCAGAGCAGAGGTTGATGTATTTTTTCTATCTATAACTCCGTGTGGCACAGATGGGGGGCCGTGCACGCTCTGGCAAAAGGTTTCCCCTTCAGAAACTCATTCAATGTGTGTGTTCTATGACATTTGCTGATGTGATTCAGTGTCTGTATTTCCGTCGCTGTTAAAAGTTCCAGCCCTGAGGGGTTGACTGTGTCTTGATTTATTGATTCTGTTCCGATGAGAGCGACAACTAAAAGCTGCACAAGTCGATGGGTGGAATGGAAACGCTCATGCATTTATTTATTTCATGCATTTCATTCTTTTCAGGCAAGGTGAGGAAGCCCTGCTCATGCTGCTATTTAATATTTGAGCTGAATATGTGTGCTGTAATCCCGTGTTTACATCTGATCAGGCTTTAGATAGCCACGATACTGCTGATTTCCTCCTCTGCAAACAGCAGAAACTTTGAACAGTGAAACTTGAAACGATTACACCTCGCAGCAGGAAGGATTCTGGTTAAAGTTTCAGCAGGGCCCTTTCTAGATGCAGTCTGCATCTCAACTTGGATTCTTTCTTTCCTCCTTCCAGTCCAAAAACAAGCATGAGAAAACATTATGCATTTTTCTGTCTGCGTTGGTCCTGAAATGCACTGACAGTGCCGCACATGCATGTTATCTGCTTTACCAGCTGCTCTTTTGAGCATATTTTCTTGATAAAATCATTCAAGATTCATGGCACTGTGCTGTAAAAGATCACCAAGAATACCCCAAATATCCAGTCGTTCATCCTTACTTCGAACTCATCAGAAGATTGATGTTTGTGTTATCACAAACTCAACAACAGAGGTGGAACCGAGGAGCCTGATGATCACATTTGCCTCCCGTGTGCCCTGACAGCTCCTGAATTAACTGGACCCCCTGCTGGTGCTGTTTCTGGATATGCCAGAGTAAACATGGCCAAGTGTTACGTGGAGGTAAGATTGAAGATGGAGACATTACAGTTTAATAAGGCACACAGCAGCGCTAACTCAAGCACAATCAAAAGCTTATTTCCCCAGACATTTGTAACCCTCGTATCATTTAATTTGTTGTTTTTCATAAACAGTGAGATGATGAGGAGGAGGCGATCTAAAGAAGGACAGACAGATGAACGGACAGGAATGCTGTGGAGGGGATTTGGTTTCTAATCCCAGCGCTGCGTGTGCAGCATCTCCTTTACTTTCCTTTTTCTACTTGGTTGTAATTATCCTGCAGAGAAATAAACTCAGTTTGTCAGCCGGAAATTTAATTGAAGTTTCCTCCAGGAAATCATTTTACAACGGTGAAAAGTACTCTGGAGCAAGCAGGCCTCTTATCATAAGTAATAATAGTTTTAGTAGTTACACTGTCAGCAGGACCAGTAAAAATTAGACTAACTTTTTCATAACAGCGGTCTTTACAATATATTTTTGATGGCTTCTAGATAATTTGTCTGCTGTGGATCCATGGTCTGTCATGGTAATAAAGCTCGTTAAGTTATTTTCAGAACAAATTGTGCAATTGCAAAAAGATGCACGCAAGAATTTGTTGTTTTTTGTCTTATTGGACCTAGAATCCATGATAAAGTTGAACCTTTTCAATTGATTTGGTGTGGCTACAGGAGTGCCAAATATTTGCAGTCCATATTTTGCTGATCCATCTGATCTATTGATTAAATTCATTAGTATATATGTTCTGTCATTTTTTATCGAGGCACCCCTAAAGAAACCTAACAGTGACTTTAGATTGAGGAAGGGCGGTTTAAAATCCGGTGGTCCCGCTCTCTGATTTGCTGGAATCAATCTATTATTATAATGAGGAGGGCGTGGCTCATGGCCGAACACTCCGGGCTTGTGAGGAACGCCTCATTGTGTCGTTTTGACCCGGAGAAGACGCACTGGCGCTCTGACTTTACCTCTCTGAGCTTGCGTCTGTGTTGGATTTATTCCTTTAAGCTCACGGTAGCTGGAAGAGGATTTCCCCTGCCGCGCTTAGTGCCGGGCTTATTTGGAAATAAGCGGTTGCAGTTTGGGATAATGCACGGGACTTTACGTTGGGGCTGGACGGACTGAGACTGAGCGGAGTCTTTGCAGCCTCTGCAGGGATGTGGACTCAGAGAGGTGAGTTTTTGGATTTTTGTTCTTATTGCTGAGGAAAACCCTGCGATCTTTCACCCGGTACGCGTGTGTGTGTGCGTGAGATAGAGAGCGTGCTTGCGCGCGTGCCTTATCCTTATCGTTTCTGCGCGCTACGTTACGCGTGGAGGTTTTGGTCGTGGTGTTTTTTGTGCTGTTCATTGTGTGACTTCAGTATATTTTTTATTTTATTTTTTAATTGTACTCGTGCGCTGTGGCATCTGGAGATTGACGGCTGTCAATCAGCTCATTGGCACGCGCGCCAGAGAGCCTCATTAACTCCGGTCACCTTCCTGCAGTCATGCTTTAACTTCAAGTCTCGTGGACTGAGCCGGACTGGGGCTGTTTTTTGTGTGCGTGTGTGTCTTGGGGGGGTCTAAGTGTGTGCGTGTGGTGGAGCTGAAGGCTTCCAGTGTGTTTGAAGTGCTGCGTTTGGACAGCCGGACCCGGTGTTTGGGTGGGTGTCTTTGTCCTCCCGCTGATTTAAGGGTTAATTTGCAGTGACAGGCAACGCTGATGTATCTCTCTGCGCGCGAGCGCACGCGTGGAACCGCATCCACCCCGGTCCTCCGTGATCCGGGCAGTCCTCCCCTCAACAGAGGGGGGCTACCTGAGCCAGGTCCAGAGCTGCTCTGGTTCTGGTTCAGGTCTCTGACAGCGTGCCGCGTTTACGCGCAGCAGCGGCGTGTCATTATTTCAATTATCCCCAAAAATCTAAATCAAATGCCACTTTATTTTAGGACCTCCTCTGTCTGTGTGCGTGTGTGTGGGCGTGGGGGGTGTTACATATAAAAACCTCCCCATAGAGACGACTTTCTGTGATGATTCTGACGGTGTTTTACTTGAGCTTAGGTTTGAGATTCCTTGCACCCAACAATCAATTCTTCTTTTCATTGGGCGATTGCATGTCTTTGAACAGATTTTTTACCCATTGGGTGCAGTCCACTGCTGTCACTCAGGGATAGCTGGCTAATAGGAGGGGTAAGGCCACCATGTTCTGCCCCCAAACATCAGATTTATCTGATCAGCACAGAGGTTTCTCTCATAGAATGGAAGAATGGCACACTAGCAGAAGACACATCTATTCCATTCTGTACCGACATTCAGATCAATTTGATATTTGATCATATTTATGACAGGAAAAAACAAGGGCTCAGATGTTTACAAATGTTCTGTTTTCATTCCATTTCCAAGTCAAAAGACTTTTGGCATAAAGTCAACAAAGAAAAAGGTCAAAGGTTTCGCTTTCGTGATTTCTGGGCGTGCGTGATACTTGGTTTTATTGCCGTCTTTTGGTGAATGTTTAACTTCCACTGACCATTTGAAGTCATGCAGTTCCTGATAACCTCATTATAAGAAGCTTGTTGACCTTGTTTCTATTCTTTCACTTACTGAAGAAGTAAATCGGTGCTCATAAGAGTTTGTTTTGTGATCTGATTAAAGGACGTTTTGCTGTCACGGAAGTCGGGCAGCACAACAGTGGCTGTCCTAGGTAGTCTCTCACTTCCCAAAAGAAGAATTTTAGCTCTTGATGGTGATATTTCTTTAATATCTGAGCATCCTTTGATTTGAAAAGCCATTTTTCTTAGGGGCATTTGTGTCAAAACTGCATAGCAAAACTGTAGTCCATAGAAAGTTAATTGATGCCAGGGGCATCAGATCACCTCTTTTTTTTTGCTGTTTTTACTCTATTTGTCAGCAAATTCTCTCCTTTTGTAAAGTGTTGGCTGTGGCTCTGAGAGGATAACAGCCTCTGATCAACACTGATCGGGGATTTAACAGGAAAATATCAGCGTAAACAAGCTAAATTGTCCTTAATTGGCATCGTTCAGCCTCTCATTAAGCGGGCCCCATGCAGATTGATGGGTTTGAACAGTTAATTCGGGAGGTAACGGAGCAGTTGCTTTGAAGGTCATCCTCCTGCTAGTTTGTGCTTTTTGTTTTTTTTTTCATTGCCGGTCTGATATGAGAAAAAAGCAACAAAAAAAAAAGCCAAACAAACACAGCCGTCACTTTCGGAGAGGACACGGTTCCAGCAATTAATCATCAATTATGGGCCGGATATTGAATTATTAATGTCAACATTGATGCTTTTTGGCAACAGAGTGGCCACGAGGCTGCAGGTCTGAGTCAGCCTGCAGAGCCTCTGCTGCACGCCGTGTCTGTCAGGAAACGCAAACAAGTTAATGCATGAAGGGAAGAGGCAGGGAATAATGGAGGTTAAACTGGCATTCGCCACCGTTTTATGAGGGAAATTGCTGCCTCCGCTATTGGAAGTAAAACCCAGACATAAATGTTTATGAGCTGATCATATCCAGCCGACAGAGTGATGCCGGGTCGAAGCATAAAACACGACCAGCTAATAAGAAAAAAGGCGTGACAAAATGCGTCTGTGGCACCGCTAACTTGTTGCGGCCGCTTTACAAACTCTACAAAATTGGCCGCTCGTCTGACACAATTCTCTGATGCAAATGATTCGTCCTTTTATCCAGACGCTCAAGTCTGAAAGTTAGTCCTGGGGGGCCTACGGGGGTCACCGGGCCTGTAGCCTGTATGCCGATGTCAGCCACCACTGCATGGGGCTGTGGGTGGGGTCAGATTTGCATATTCATGAATAAACATGCAGGGTTGCAGCCAAACCACTTTAAGACCATCAGTCTTACTCTGTATTCCTGGGAAAAAAACAGCCTTGTATCGGATTCATTGTTTGTAAACCCGGCCCTGAAAGTCCTAATGCTAGCTAAGTATTTGTAACATTAAGCTTATCACATGGTTCTGGGTCACCGCCCCGGTGTCAGCACTCATTACGTTTGAGAGCTGCGACACACTAACAATAAACGTCCCTGTCAGGGAATAACTATTAAAAATTCATGGTTATGCATAACAGATGTCGTTGTGTCATGACTGCGCAATCAAATCACCTTCAATTTAATCCCACTGATTTCGATCAGGATTTCATTTAGCATCTATTGATGGTGCTCCTTCACTTTTCTTTTTCTTTTTTCTCCCAGAAACAGCTTTTAGTGAGTTTGATCACCAAACGTCCTGATGAACTGACTGATTGCCGGTTGTGTTTCTCTCTTTGCGCCGGGTCAGTCCTCTGTGTAACACTTGATCTGAGCTTTTTTTTGCTGCTAATAATCCTCATTGTTCCGTGTCAGACTTGTTTATCTCCACAGTCACCACTTTGAGGTCAGAGATCAACAGATTCTTTGTTAGGCTCGCATTATAAACCAGGATTGACACCAAAACCACAAATGTCCCAGCGAAACCCCCTCACACATCCCCTCCGGCTCCCATTTTTTCTTCACCCCCCCCTCCTTCTGGTCTAGACTCCATCCTTTTTATTGTTCGGCGTGAAGGTGTAGCGGTTTAAAACACCTATTTGTGCTGTTCGGAGCCCATCTCGAACAGGCACCTTGCTTGTGGGGATCTGTCGGCAGAGCGGCGCGATCCGCGGGCTGCCAGCTCACTGCCGCCTGCTCATTGTGTGGGTTAACCTTGGGGTGCGTTTGGACACAATAACCTGCGAGTCCCCGGTGGGCGGGCGGTGAGGAGGAGGAGGAGGAGGAGGAAGCGGGGAGAATAATGTTATTCCAGCGCAGGAAGATTAGCCGCGTCTCTGTGAAAGCCTCCAAACTGCTGCATGTCATCAGCTATTATGTTCGCTGTGCAAATCTGTGCCGCGGGACTCGCCTTTTGTTCTAAGCCTGTTCGTCTGTGTGTGTGTGTGTGTGTGTGTGTGCGTGTGGACGCAGCCGAGGCTGATTGCAGGAAACTGCACAAATTAAAGTTTGTCATCATCACGGCCAAATAATTACCCACTGTTGTGGAGGCATATCTGTCTTGATGCTCTTTCCCTTTCATCTGGTCTCTCCACGGGAAACTTCCAGGAAGTGGGGGAAAGGCGCCAAAGAACCGAAAGAAGGAGAGAAAGCTATAAATTCATCTGGAAGGGAAATGAGTTGTATTGCCTGACAGTGTTGCGTCAAATCGAAATCCCTTTCAATCCCTTCAGAGTAACATCTTTTTTTTTTTTTGCATGTAAGACTACAAAATGAAGAGAATGAGGCCTCTGTTCTTCTCAAATGATCAGAAAATAAAGCAATACGCTACTTTAGTGTGTTGAAAATTAATTTAGTTTTACTGGAAATGGAGCATTTAAGGCTTTCTACTGTTTTTTAAAGCATACTTTTTGGTATAAAGGGGGGGGCAACATATAAATAAAGGGGGGAAGAAACTGAACTGAAAGTGTAAATGAATGATTTCTTTTTTGAGTTGTTGACTGCAGAGGATTTTGCACGCATGCTCTGCTCAGTCACATTCAGTCATTCATGAGAATCTCACTCCATAATCTGTAATGTAAGGCTAGAGTGCAAAGGCCTAACCCTAACCTGACCTGTGGTTCCCAGAAACGGTCACAGACTCGCTTAATTCCACCGTTTGCCTTTAAAAATGATGACACGCTTTACATAAAGTAAGTGGACAGCATTTACATAAATGGCAGAAGCTTTTATCCAAAGCGAGTTGCAAAGATATCAGAGAATGCGCCAATCAATTTAGTATTTTAGTGTTTTTCCCCTGAACTCCAGCTGCCCATCACACCCAACCACACTTTCAGATTCGTGGGGGGGTATGCAAATGATATCGACCCTCAGAATGAGAGTTAGAAATGAGTTAGTGGCCATGTCTGGTTTACAGTTAGCAGTCTTCAACCCGTCCAGTCAAAGATGGTAATGGCTGAGTTATTATGAGAGGAGGTGAGGTCGCACCGCCTCGCTGATGCCTCTGTGTGGATCAATAGATCACCTCTGAGGACGCCTTTTTCAAATGACTCCCGGATGGAGTTCATGTGAGGGATGTTTTCTGGTTTTGTGTGTCATTCTCCGCTGTCTGCCGTTTGATCCTGCACAGATTTTTCGGCTGACTGTAGATTCTTCTGGATGTGTTCCAAGTGTCAGAGCATCTTTTTTCTTTCCTCTCTCCTGCAGTTGCACATTATTTGCAGTTGGTGTATGGAGATCAATTGAAAATGCATGTCAATGGCCAGAAGAAACGGTCTTGCTGTACTTTAAAAAACTTTCTTTTTTTTATTACAAGTGCTCTTCACAGCCATGAGGTGTGAGGTTGTGTAACTGATTCAGGATGAGACTCAGCTTCCCTGATTCCGGGTTAAAACAATTGTTAGGTTTGGAGAGAATGATGAAAATCTCCTAAAATTCCCACTGCAAGTTCAAAACAGTGTGTGAACCTGAGCCTTTTTTTTCCCCACTCACGTGTGTTGTTGAGATGTGAAACAGATTTTACTCGGTGGTTAATTCTGCATCCAGTCGGTGCCAGAGAATTAGCGATGCCTGGCTGTTGGGATGTCCTTTTCTATTATGTACCAGCTGCACGTTTGGTTTGCTGCACGGGCAACTGGGGTTACAATTCATGCCGACCACCACTGAACGAAGGATCACTTTCCATGTTGCTCTGAACCTGTAATGGGATTGGATGGCGTGTCTTTTCCTCAACTCTTCCCCGAGAGAAGTCGGCGCGTTGGATCTTCAATGAGATGTTTCTTTCAGTGACTGCCGAGCTGGCTGAGTTAACAGGTGTGTTAAATACAGCCTCAGAGGCGGTTTTGATGGTCCGAGCGGCCGCAGCAGACCGGCTGGCTTCGGCCGGCCGGCAGAATCCAGCGTGAAGGCCAAATCGCCGGCGTAATCGGCCTGAAAATACGACTCCTGTCCCGAGGCCCGGGCTTTACTACCTGCTCTCCCGCCGCCTCCCGACCATGATATCAGACTGTAATTGTGTTTGACGCTGGCTCTGACAGATAAAGTGCCTCGGTCACAGAGGCCTTGGGTGCTGCCTTTGTGTTTTTTTGCTGCTGAACCGCTTTGTTGCTGCTCAGAAGCAGCACAGTGTGTTTTTCTTATATGGGGAAAAAAAAACTGATAGACGTGAAGCTTTTCACTTTGCCTGGGTATATTTAGACAGCTGCCTTGATTAAATATGATACTCAGAACTTATTGTTAATACTGTCAATAGTTTAAAGGACTCAGTTTAGTCAGGACTAAAAAGATGAACCCCATGTTGGGTTTTTTTCAGTTTTTTTGTTAATGGCTGAATAAATTTACAAAGAAGGAAAAAGACTGTAAATTCTATCATTACGATGAGTGCATTTTCTGTTCAAACACATGGAACACCCAAACAACAAGCTAAAGCTAAAGATATGGTGAGTTTAGTGCTGCCAGCGTCCTGCTGAGATGGTTGCAGAGGGAGCTATCAGCTGACATGGCGGACGCCTTAAACGCTATGTGGGTGTCCAAGGGACGTCCCTCGTTTTCTTGGATTGATTTGCGTTACCGGATGGAGTTTAATGATTTGATTGAAAGTTTTTTTTTAATGCAAACGTTGAAAAAAAAAAAAAAAGTTTGGCCGTGTTCTTTCACGATCAAACGAGCGGATCCAAAAATTCCCGCAGTCTTCCGCACATATTGGCCAGTTCTCGAGCAGCTGCTTGTTCTTGGAATCGCACTGTACGTGAATCAGATGATCCTCAGCCTGGCCGCCTCCAACTGTGGACAAGCCAGTCTTACGAATGTTTAGTTCCAAATTTTTAGAATGCTTCATTTAATTGGTGTAATGTTTTTTTCTGTATTTGTATATGGCTGTTTACAGTTATTGGAGAGAAAATTGGATTCTCTGTCTTGCAAATTGCAGGCCGCAAATGTGTCTTTGACCTGTTGGCTCACTCTTTTTGGACTATTTCGAATTGTATAATGAAAAATGTAGTCATTTGTAAAGGCTGAATCCAGGCAGTAAATGACAAAAGGGTTCGACTTTGTTTTGTTGGTTAAATCTGCCTTATGCATCTGGTCTGATGTTATATATACATCTCTAATGACTTGTTTTTGTCACATGCAAATGCTTCTTAACGGCTTGAATCAAGTCCTTAATTATTTGACACATGAAATCTTTTGGTAGCAAGGCTCTTTTTAGTTGCCATGTGTAGACAAGTTCAATTTGAGGAATGGTTGCCTTCATCTGTTTGAAGGTTGTAACCTGGTTTCATTGTAGTTTTTGTAGTCATCCTGTGACTCTCCATCTCACACAACCACAATGTGTTAATTAGCTAACAGCTCATTAGTGTGTGGTGATGCTCTGGAGATTTAAGACCTTCTTCCCAATTAAACTTTCCGAGATAATCTCCCTGCGTCTCTCACCTTTTTTTCCCCCGTTATGCTCTCGTCCTCTTTGCTGTTTAGCTCTGTTGTCCATCGTCAGCTTGATGTGATCATAACTAGATGTACTGTTGCTTATCTTCATTTGTTTATTATTATTTTGGTTAATAAATGTAGAGTTCCCTGAGACTTCATGCTGTGTGTGACCTTTGCCAGAGGAAAGGCAGTCACTGCTGTAGAAACCTTATTATTTACAGCCAATTAGATGAATATTTTTTGGATTTGTTTCTGCACATGATAATTCATTTGGATGTTATTTCTAACAATATTTAGTCCAATGATAATATTGTTTAATCACTA
Organism: Menidia menidia; assembly: GCA_907169785.1. Lineage (NCBI taxonomy): Eukaryota > Metazoa > Chordata > Actinopteri > Atheriniformes > Atherinopsidae > Menidia > Menidia menidia. Next base: position 8,329,927 of record CAJRST010005557.1, on the reverse strand, counting down.
CAGTGTCTAACACTGCTCTGTGCCATCTAACCTGTCTAAACAACACGTTAAACCAAGCTAACCCTGTAGCAATCTTACAGAGAAATGGTTTTATTAACTAAATTAGGCATATTTCACCTCCTGAATTGGCCGATGAATCTAAAGCCACTTGCTTTTTGTGCAGTCCTGCTTTTTGTGGCAGTTTTCCGGTTGGTTTTAAAGCCTAAGGGGGGATTTGCCTTAAATTTTAAGTGTATTTCAACTGCCCGAGCGTCCTTTGCCTCGCCACGCTTTAGCCAACAGCAGTGCATCACGTGCTTTCAAGCAGCTCCCGTCTGCTGAACTCCTTCAACTGTTTCCAACCGCCGGTGCATTAGCATAAGCAGGCTTTTTTTTTTTTTCATGGCCACTGACGTCCAGCTCCGGAGACGATGGGAGACGGTGCCGTTGGTCTGTGTGTGCTGGAGCTGTGAGAGGCTGAGCCCTGCTGGGAAGAGGAGCGTCATCGCTGTTTTTTCTGCGTTGGTGATTGTGTGGCTCACGTCAACACACCAGCCAAAACGCTGTGTTGTGTTCCTGTGCACTTAATTATCCCTGGTCAGCTCGCAGCGCTAAATCTCTTAGTACAATAGTTAGTTTGACAAGGAACACATGCTTGCTCTCCTCTAACATCTGTTTGCCGAGTGTCTTTCTCATTTCGTACTTAAAATGCTATTTTGGGCTCTGTTGGTGGCTTCTCCTTATTTCCTCTCGCTTCTCTTGTCTCATTTGCTCAGTGCATTAGTTTTTCTCTGCCTCTTAGAGAAAGAGGGGTTTGCATTCGAGCGGCAGTCACCCGTCAGCTGCCGGCAGCTGCTGCAAACCCATCCGACCAAGCTCCCGCTGGCCGCGGCGTGTTTGAGAGGCCGGGTCAGAAAAAGTCATTTTGCCCTCACAGGCACACGTCATCTTGTGAAGATGCATCACAAGAAGAAGTGTTGTTCAATGTTAGCTTTGTCATGTCAGTCCTGTAAGTTCTGACCCCGACTGCTTCCTCTGCTGCCATTCTGTGAACGCCCTGCCATGACTTATCAGCTTTCTTAACTAGCTTTAAAACTCTCTCGTGATTACACATTTGAACAAAACATCTGTAAAAATCAGAGTCAGTGTGTGAGTTGAAACAGCAGTTTCCATTCTTTATGGCAAAACTAATTTCCCATTGGAATAATAATATGATTGTCATACGCTTTTTGTAATTTGTGATATTTATTGTTATCCTGCATTCATATTTGGGTTTATCTAATTAACTGAGATAGCGGGATGTATCTGCAGCATGTCTTTTGATGTGAGGAGTTTCCAGACAAAGATTAGTTAAAGCTTGAATATGAAGTGTTATTTTGGTTATTTTCCTCTATCTTCCTGTTAGTCTCATTAGTACAGAGGAGTCATTCTGCTGCTGTCAGAAACCAGAGTGCGTTGCATCAGGCTGAACACACAAACAAACGCGCAGACACCGGTTAGCTTCTGCAGGCGAGCCGGAGCATCCAGGCGCTCCCAGGTTTATGCCGCGAGGAGGACCGATTTTTATCAGCTCTCAGTGATTCAAAATAGGGAAATGAATTACAAAAAAGACAGGAAGTTCTCAGGCCTTTTTTAATATTTAAGTGTGTTTGCGTGTGTGGTTCATTTCCATTCACTCTCCCAGTTTCCAACCTTCTGTGTACCTGGGAGGGGATGAGCGCGTCTCTCTCTGCCTTCCTCTCCCTCTGTGTCATTATCGCCGCTCTCCATCTACATCTGTTTCCACGCTTTTGACAAAACGCAGACTAACGGTGATGCAAGCTGCTGAAAACCCTTGATGGTTTGCGACATCATACAAAGCCACAGGGGCAATTGAAGAGTCAACATATTGTGTGTAATCTTAGGGGGTGGGGGGGGGCTGTCTTCCAACACATAAGTGGTCCTAAAGTGACAGCGTCTCGTCAATTGCAGTTTGAAGCTTCAAGATTAGCTTCAAGATCTCATTTTTAGTTCTTAAGGAATCCTGATATGCTCCAATATGAGAGAGGAGGCATGTAGGAGGAGTTACAAGTGAGGATACAATTTTCCAAATTTATATAAATTAAAATACATGCATACTTCGTCACAGAATTCATCTTCATCATGGAAAAGGCCTTAAAGACCGATCTAGCAAAAAATTTGATGTAGATCCTCCTGTGTAACTGTGTTGTTCACATTTTGACTCCTGACCAGTTTATTCTGCTGGGACAGATATACTTGTATATGTTGACTTCTGTGTACTAGTATTTAGTTATCTTTTCATTTCATGGTTCACTTATGAAGCTGCTCATCAGAGCCGCTCACTTCTGAATGAACAATGAGTTGTTGTTTTTTTTTCTTCTGCTGGCTCCTTGCTGTGTTAATTTATTTTCACCTCAGGTTATCACACGTGTGTGTTTGTAACATCTGAATCATGCATGAATGCTAATCAGCCCCTGCATAATAGATTAACGCCGGCATGCATATTTTACAGTAAAGCAGCAGTTCGGCGGGCTGTTTCTGTCCAGAGTCGCACGCAGGAGGTGTCCGTTGAGTGGGATTAAACACTTCTGACCTGTGTTGTTCTGCAGCACTGCGAGCAAACCCAAACACTTAACGCTGCAAAAATCAATGACCAGACTGAACCTAAGTAAGTTTCCCGGGAGCCCCCAGCTGAACCTTGCCACCGGGAACTTGAAGATTTAGACTTCTGAGTTCAAATTGCTGATGCTCCAGTAATGCAGCAGCCCACGCTGCCAGCTGCTGACACCTATAGCCTGTTATTCACTCTTCCACATCAGTCTTTTGTGTTCGACTTTGGAATACGCGCAATAAAAGGTCTGTTTATTGCTGCCATTGGGTCAGACAGTGTCTGGTGCGTGTCTGTAAATACAGCTCTATGCAATTCAGATTTATCTGTGTCGAAAATTAGATTAATAGACAAAATGAATGGCTCATTTGAGAGAGGTTATACAGACCGTATTTCTCTCAAATCTTGTGTGAACAATGCGATACGTTTGCAGGAAGCTCAGGGAATATTTCATCCCCCCCATCTCCCATTGTGATGTTAATCCGCCCAAATGCGGACCACTCAGGTTTAAAACTTAATTAAATGTGGAAACGGAAATGTTCCATGAATCGAGAAAATGATAAAAGACGACCGCGGGTGATATGGCTGCTTATTTTATTATTTCCCTTCAATCAGGCGTCTGTTTGCTCGCGGACCAGTTTAATTCCTCGACTCAACCTCTTCATCCCTCTCAGCTGGTATCTACACCTTTCAACGTGGCCACCTGCCAAACACACACTCAGTCTCACACACACACACACACACACACACACACACACACGGGTGACCTCTGTGTCTCTATCAAGCCTCACTTCCCGCTTTATTGATCAGCAGCACAACACAGCACCCTCCCTCCAGGTGTTTGTGTGTGTGTTGCAGGATGCTGACAGCTGGCTCGCAGCAGGCACAAACTCCCTGCTGCCTATGAAGAAAGAATCGATAAAAAGATGTTTGTTTTTTTTCATTTAGTGTTTGTTGCTCAGTGAAAATCAGGCTCTTTCCTATATAAATATAAACGTAGTCGGTTCGACGGCCGAGTATGATGTCCAGTTTCTTAAAAAGGTGATGAACATGAAGCTGAAGGGGAACTGCGGGCAGTTCGCTGACCACCTGTCCCAATTTCAGGCGCACAAAGGGAAGATTTGACAGTTTGAGGTTCACACGGCCGGCTGACATTTAAGAGCTCCATTAAAAAGCATCTTTCAACAGTTTATTTCCAGAGGAGAGAAAGACTCCTGGAAGTTTTCGTCTTTCCTCCTAAAAGAAACCTGCTGATGGGATGGAAACCCCTCATTTGCATTCAGCACGGCTGCTGTCGATCAAAAAGTTTGAGAGTCCCTCCGACAGACGCGGAGGAGCTTTGTGAGCCGCGCCACCGGTTCAGACAGAAAAGTGATTTGAAACGAATTGCTGCGCTCGGAGGAAATTAGGGAAGCGGAGTTGAGAAAAAGAGAAGGTGGCAGAGGAGAAGAGCTGACGAAGGACTGACATTAAAGTGGCTCTGCTGATGAGGGGCCCGGGCTCTGTAAACATCACCTGCTGCACATTTATCAGCAGAGGTCCAGACAGGGTCAGACCGGGTGAGGGCTGAACAGCGGCTCTTTTCATCATCTGATCTCGTTTGTTATTATCTGGCTATAAAGATTTATGCCAAGTATAAACAGAGCAGGTTTTCTCGGGATTTAGCTTCCTGGTGCAAGTTGGATATTTCTTGTTCTGTCGGACTGATGTCAAATGTTTGAAGTTATGGATGCAAAATAAGGTTTTTTGGTTAGGAGCTGTGCTTTTTGTCCCATTATTCTCCTTTTTCTCCGAGGGCCTGGACGGATGATGTGAGGTGCTCAAACGTGAGCCGTGCGGCCACAGCTCAAAAGGCTGAGGCAAACCAGATTAGGAGTCTGTGTGGGGACAGCTGGTCGACTTCCTGCTGTCAAAACGTGAATCGAATGCTCTCCGGCCTGCTTTCTGGGGACGGTGGTAGACGGCCGAATGCTCGCAGACGAGGTGTGAGCCTCACTGCTGAAAGCTTTTACACGCTACTGCAGCGTTTTGCTTCCTTTTTCTCCCACTTGATCCTTTTCCTATAAATAAATCAACAACGCAGCTCCTGAAGGATCACTTCAACACCACCCAATGTCCGGCTCTTGTTGGGGGGGATTTTACCGATTGTCTGAGTCCATGCAGAGATCAGCGTCATTGTACAAGCAACATGCTCCATCTTCTGTCTGTTTCCCAACCCTGGACATTTTGAATGTGTTCAACTCACAATTCAGATACAGTCTGGCTGCTGGAATTTCCAACAAAAACTGTCCTCAAATTAATTTCTTTAAACTCGCACAGTCACCAGACATCAGTCACCAGTTTAACAGGTTTAAGAGTTTGTTTAGAAATCTCTGTTGATGAGCAGAAAGCCACATCCTCTCCATTTTCAGGAGTTAGCTCCAGACATAGGTGCATGGTCCTTCAGGATGCTTCATTTAGAAGACATAAATATCCGAAATCTCGTCTTGTAAAGAATGCAGCAGTTGTCAGGAAGCGTGTCGGCTGAAGAGCCGCCGAGTCAAACCCCCAGCAGCCGAGTCTGGCCGCGGTATAATAAATGAGCCTCTTAGCCTTTGAAGGTCTCATTGACTCTGTTGTGGTTCATTTGGAGCACCGGGGAAAACAGAGCGATGAATGCAGGAGCTGAAGCCTTGAAGGATATTTGTGAGAATTGTGCGCACCATAGGGCATCATTTCTATCTCCTCATTTATCCTCATCTCTCATTTGCCCTGGGATGCATTCTTCCCTGTGTTTGTGACACATTTCTGCACACAGTAAAGGAATGCCACCCGAGAGCACGCTTATTTTTTAGGGGTTTTTTTGCAGACAGGGCTCTGTAGACTAGCAAATCAGATATGCTCAGGTTTCCATCCAAATGTCAACAGAATGGACGTACAGGAAGTGATTAAAAACACAGGCACCATGAGATGACGTAAACTAGAATGCACCAGTCAAAAAAGACGCAAATGTCATTGTACTGATTTCACATTTCCGGTTGTTTCTCAAAGCGAGTTCACAGCGGTTTCAGCTCAAACTCTTACAATTCAACTCATACATTTAATTTAGTAAGCCGGTTTCTTGTCAGCATCCAAAAACATTGACGTTTCCCCGTTTAATTCAAATCGACTGCGTTCCCCACCTAAAATGGGTATACATTTTTTTTTTCCACCTCAACTTAAGAAAATCTCACATTGTTATAAATGTTATTTCTCAAATATGCTGCATTTTTCAGGCAGAAAAACAGCCGAAAGCCAAGAAAGGCGCAGCTGAGAGTGGCAGATGGCAAACAGAAGCGGCTAAATTCACTCAACGCCAGCACAGAGTTACAGGATGCAGGTGATCCTTGCGATTACTGAATTGTGGGTGGCGGGTGAGGACATTCTTCTTTGTTTGCTGACTGATGGGATAAAGCGAGGCGCTCTCAGGTGTGATGAGGGTAGTCGAGGCAGCCGATACTGCGGAGCAAAACTGCTGCCCGGGTGTGACAAGATACCGGCTGAAAGGTGTTTTCATCCTTTAGCATGGCGGGCCCTATTTATTCATTTTGTGCGAGTATTTGTGTCCACGTCATCTCTCTTTCTCTGTTTTCATGTTCTGCCTGTCTGCGTTTTCCCACACAGACATCCATCCTCACTTTCTCCTTCTTCTTTCTTGTTGTCCTGTTTTTGTACCGGTTCTTCTTGGCTGCCCCCCCCCCCCCCCCCCCCCCTCCCCTTCCCCCTCTGCTCCAGCCTCCTTTAGCCCCGGAGAGTCACCCGGGTCCCCGGGAAATCGCACCTCCCAGATGAAGATGGATGAAACAAACTTAGCAGAGCACCAGCAAGTGATTTTCGGACACGTGTCCCGCAGCTTCCCTTTGATTTCTCTGCTCTGACCTTTCCCGTGTGGCGGGGGATATCCATTCAGCCGCACACCGAGGCTGTGAAGAGTGCAGCTGTGATGGCGTCCATCCCCAGGAGCCTCTGTCAAGCGATGAGGCTAAATCCTCTGTTATAACTGGAGGATAATTACATTATGACATGACATTTTGGACTAACTGTAATAGTCCGCTGGCTCTGAAAGGTCTGATGTATTTTCACATAATTTTGGCATCACTTTTCTTTAACATTTGAATTTGGATTATTCTTTATTGCATCATTTGAACCCAAATAGAAATGTATCTCATGCTGACGTACAAGTACGTAGCACGAGAACAGCCCAGCGAGAACCAACATTAAGAAAGATGGATCCTGGCAGACAATGAAGAAAATGGACACAGCCTTATTATTATCCCCATGGATCTGAACGAAACAAGATGAACAGCAAAAACGAGCAGAACTGTTTTCATTGTTTTTTAATTTGTGCTTGTTAACATGGTTTTCACAAAGCTGTAAAGTTTGAAAGCTTTCCGAAAATATAGCTAGTTGTTTGCTTGAAAATTAAGTTGGGGGCGGAGGGGGGCAAGGCTCTTCTCTTGGATTTCAAACACTTTGCTTTAAGGTCAGAGAGGAGTGAGATCCTTACTCCTTTAGCCCTGTTGGAATTCCTGGAGAAATGTAATCTAATCAACATTTCACCTCCAAAGCGGGCCGAGCTCCTCCGTGTTATTTTGCTCCGTCAGCAGGCCCCGCCTCCTTCAGATCAGAAACCGGTCGCGTTAATGAAGCGGCCTGTTCAGAATCTGTGCATGGACGCTGCCATGAATAGGAGCGTGGTACCTGGTGTTCACGGCTGAGCAGTTACAGAAACCACCGCGTCCTCTGAAGTGCTTCCAGATCCTGATTATTAAAAAAAAAAGACATGTACCCTTGACAATTCCACAGAAGTTGCTGTGGAGGAGAAACTTTCCTATTGAAGTGAAGGAATGTGAAGTATTCCGGGCGTCCGTGCTGCTTGGGAGATGCTCTGGCTTTCGTCCGCACAGCCACCACCTGCGTTTGTTTCTGCATGTTTTCTTGGCTCCGTTTTCTTTGTTGAGGAATGTCTGAATCTCTGAAAAATCCCATTCGATGCATAAAACAGATTAAGCTGACCTTTGCACGCGTTTGTGTGTGTGTGTGTGTGTGTGTGTGTGTGTGTGTGTTGGTTGGCTGACCTCCAAGCTACCGCAACCTACTGGCTGCCAAACATGTGCAGGGATGACTGCAGTGTGTTTCACACTCAAGCTGTGTGTGTGCGCGTGTTTTTGTGCGTGTGTTATTGTGCGTGTGTGTGTTTTTCCTGCCCTTTCATTTGTTCGCTCATCCTGCCTTTTTTTTTTTTGTTGTTGTATCTTTATCCACTTTATCCAGCAGCTTCATCCGGTTACCTTTTTTTCAGCCGCACAAAGTGCACAACAACCTCACAAAGAGCCGCACAAATGGGCTCCTATCGCTCTTAGGACCTCGATCAGCATAATGCGTCCTTAAATCGGGAGTCGAAAAGAGCAAAGCGTTATTGTCCTCTTTGTATCTCTTTTTGTAAGTTATTGCTGACAAAATTGTGGGACTTTTAAGGTCCTTTCAAAGCTCTCAAAAGATTAACTGAAGATATGTCTTTATCCCTGTTTTAACCTCCTAACAAGCAGTGGCTTGTTTCTCCTCCCGTGCCTGTAGACAACCGCTATAGCTTTTGTTGAAAACTATTTCAAACCACGGCTTAATTCTGACCAAAACCCGGTTTAACTTATGCCCTGAGACCCTCAAAGAATCCCTTTGAAGGTTTGTCCCAAAAGTGTCCTCACAAGGTCTGAAAGCGGGTGAACCTTTGTGCACTCGGAGCGGTGAGTGGATTAACCCATTTATTCATAATCTTCTGTGTGTGCTAACAAGCGGCAGCACATTTACCTGTTTTTTTTTTACCGCAGGAAACAAAAAAGAAAAAGCATTTGTTCAGGGTTAATTGGGTATTTGCTGCAAACAACGGCTCCCGCAGTGGGTTGGGAACACGTTGTTTTAGTCACTCACTGCTCTTTAAAGTGTCGTGCGAACGGTTTACGACTTCATTATCAATTCACTGTAAGTTTGGGTGTTGATGAAAGCGTCAGTTGGGACGATCTTCATGTGTTTTGTAAAAGGTTAGCATCAAGTGATCAGGTATGGAGGAGGTTCCCGTGCCTGATACATCTAATCTGTTTTTTGTATTGGTATTCTTTTTTATCAAATGCTTTTTTTGGTCCCTTTTTGTTCCTTTATTCATGTCTGCATCATCACTCTTTGTCTCTTAGGCCTTCTTTTGGAGGTATTTGCTCTGGCACATGGGTATTCCCACCCCTCTTGGACCCTTGTGCGCTTGTGTGATCCGTCCAGCTGATTCCACAAATGTTCAGTTTTTTTTTTTAATTCATTTTAAAAGATTCTTCATTGCACTTCAGGACATTTCCGACGCCATGTCAGGACAGAATAAGACAGCATAACCTGTTTTTTGTTTGTTTGTTTTGTTTATGTCGAGCCTCGAAGTGAGTTTTTCTTTTTTTTTTTGTCTGACAAAAAGGGTTTTTACTCATCTGTGTTGTCTTTTTTTTCTGTGAACTGTCACCACAATGTCTGCATTACTGCGTGGAGCCAGGCAGGGAAACGTGGGGCGCATGCTGATCGTGAGTGGTCAGATTTTTTGGGGCGGCAGCATGTGGAACACATTGTGAGCGTGTGCACGGCGCGTTCACCCGCTGAGGTTGTAACGCCGGAGCAGTAAATCTGCATGAGGTGACAGATCTGACAGCTTTCCTGCAGACAGCAGCGGCAGATTTACACTTATTAACCCGCCGAGGCTTCAGAGTGTGTGAGCGTGAAGCAGGACCGGGTGCAACTGTGCCGGATCCCCACAGCTTTTCATGCTCTGGATTAGATTCAGTCTGCTTGTGGAGTTTGGAATGAATTCTTTCCATTTAGGCGGCAGCAGAATGCCTCCTCACTGTCAGCACTGCAACAATGTTTCCCAGCATGTGGAAAAACCATGCCGGGGAATAGAAAATCCCAAAGTTTTCACTGATAATCAGCAGCCATTATAATTTCGGTTATTTTTTTGTCATGTTAATATAAGCAGCTGATTTTAATCAGGAGTTCTCCTCAATATATTTGACTGAAACCAGCCCATTTTGGCAAACTATGATGCTAGCAAGAACCTACCGTTTTAGAGATAGATCCAGGCCCCCCCCAACATCCCATATCTCATGTTCTCATCTTCTGCTTCACAGCTGTAAAGTACAGGCGGATTAATCTCCTCAACACACACAGCAGACATTATTTAGAGCGGATTTTTCTAAGGCAGTTTAAACAAAATGAGAAACGGCTTCTTTCCCCATTGGAAACCCCGACAGCGTGGCGTTTCCACAGTGGTGGAAGCTGGAATGGCTCTCCCCGCGACGCGTTCGGCTCCCACCGGTCCTGTCAAAGCACCAGTGACTAATTAAAGCAATATTTGGTTTTTATTGTTCATAAGCTGCGCTACGCCGCTCGGTGGAAGTGCGCACATTAGACTTGCTCCTCTGACTCACTTCACTCATTTTATTAGCAGTAACAAACACGAGTGCTCGCTGCTCAGCGAGAGTGCTTTCTGCTTATCTGCCCTTTTCAACAGCAGCCGTGTTTTTACATCCCCGTGTTACTTTTTTTTTCTCAAGAAAGAGTGCGTATCTAATTGCTCAGATATGCAGTTAGGCTTGAAAAGTGTGTCCATAATTGTTGTGATGATAGCAGAATCATCTTAAAGTCTCCAGTTTGAGTTATGCTTGAGCTTATTTTATTTTTGAGGTATTTGTGGTTCTTTTCCCAAATCTTGATTTTTGAGCCTTTTAACAAAGTCCTTTTAACTGTCCCGCGTGTTTAATTCCATTGGGCTGCCTCATTTAGTTGAAATTAGAATTGCAGCAAAGTGTTTCTATGTAAAGCCGGACATATTTTTTCAAATTTTCACCCAGAACAAACTTTGTAGCTGCCAAGAATTCATATCTGGAGGGGTTTTTCTTTTCTTTTTTTTTTTTTTTTGGAAGGTAGTGATTTCTGCTGCGGCTGGCTGGCAATCAAATCACAATCAAATCTGATTCAGCTGCATTTGCATGAAGCACAAATCTGGCTGGGAGCTTCCAGTGGGTGTGTGCCACCACACACACACACACACACACACACACACATTTCTCTTTACATTTCCCTTCTCTCTCAGTTTCAGTAAAGCGAAAGTCTTCTCTCCCCTGGTGACCTGGAGTTAAACCCTGCAACACGTCAGCGTGCACTCAGATGCTCTTTAGACTTTATTCTGGCCTGTTCTTATGAAGTCTTCTTAATAACGTCATCAAAACGCACCTGCACCAGGGTTGTGGAGATGTCTGCTCTCTTAGCTCTCACTCGCTGAAACCAAAGCAAAGCCGGTGCGTAACGCTCTGCCCTCTCACTGTGTCGTTCTCCTCAATTTGATTTGCTTTCCATTTTATTTGCAAGAGCCACAGAGGTGAAAGGTCTGCCTTTCAGGGCTAAGAGCTGACTGAAAGCATGTTGATCTGCACTCTCCTGGCAGGTTACAATTAAAACATGTATGCTGTAGATGAAATGCACTAGCGTCTCAGTCAGATCCACAGTGCCCGTTTCTTCGGTAAACACTGGAGCCACCGGTGAACTCAATTCAGGGCGGAAATGATGGCTTCATTTCAGTTCAAACTGTGGAAAACAAAGTGGAAAACATTGGGGAAACATGACCCCCTTCTATTATTCTGTTTAAGTTTTAATGACCCCGTGGACTTAAATCAGGCCTTATTCATTGGGAGCCAGCAGAGCATTAGTGCTTATCTGAATGAGCGACTGACTTCAAGCAAAAGAAAACAATGGGCCGATGCATCACTTCAAGACTTTAAGATTCTTATTGGACTTCATTGTTATAACGGACTAATTGAAAATTGCTGTGGCGGGCAAAGGCAAATGACTTTTTTTTCACAGGCTTCTTTTAACTATTCCCAGAAGAGAAAATGGTAGAACTTGACAGTTCCATTCTAGGCGACTTTAAGACAACACATTAAACCGCTTTGTTCGACTAGAGGTGGAAGGAGAGTGATGACTGGCTGTTCAGCAGAGCTGTGCATGGCACTTTGCAATTACAGCTTTTCTTCTGCATATCGAGCCATCGGAGATCTTTGGTTTGACATTGTTGAAGACGTCGCTTAAAAGAGTTTTTTCAGAAGTGTTGGATATGAAAAGAACAAGAACCAAGCTGCTTAAGATCTTTTGAAGGTTTGATTATTGCCTCATAAAGAGGGACTTCTGTGCCTGCTTTGGCTTTGGTTGTTGCATCACTGGATCCATCCAACATTTTGACTCCAAAATACTTGGAATCTGATGATAAAATCATGCTTTAAATTAACATCAGGGCCCAGAAGGGCTTTTTACCTTTTTTTAATTAATTGGTTTTATCCTAAAGCCAAATAAGCTAATGGTGTCATGATGTAAAACCATTGATTAAAGTGTAATTATGCTTCTTAGGAGTTCACACAGCTATCCTCTGTGAATTTTCTTTTTACTTCATGAAACAAAGAAGAATTATTTTCTGTGTTGATTGAAGTATTTACTTCAACAGTAATGGCTTCCAGCAAGTATTTGCAGCTGGCAGTGTGCCAGTGGTGCGTTTACTGACTGGCATGGGAATGTCCACAGTGCGTTTACTTGCTTTACGAAATATGTAATCAAAACAAATGAGACACTGGTTGAAAAATCGCGTCCTTTAGCTTTCAACTGCCTGCAGCAGAATGGAGCAGATAATTCCTGATGTTTACACCGAATTAAACAAAATCTCACTGAGTTTTTTTTTTTTTTTTTTCTCATGTAGGCTGACAGTTCAGGCAACTCGCACCAATCTGAGAGTCGGCAGGAATTGCACGTGTGAGTGAGAGAGAGAGAGTTTACAAAGCCTGCACAAGATTTTAATGGAGACAAATTGATTTGGTCTCACCTCAGCTGTTGTGTGAATTTCAGCATGAAAACGTGAGGCATGCTGGAGCGGTGGCTGTGGGCCGTTAACCAACCGACCCTGTTCATTCTGCAGGCCCGCCTTTTTCCACTTGTGCAGCAAGGGCTGCTGGGTAATGGTGTGTAGGAGCGCAGTCAGCTCACGTCAGCTGCGATTTTAAATGCAAAAGTTAAACGCAGAGGCACATATTATGGAGAGTAATGAGGCGTCAGTGACACATCCTCTCCTCTGCGGTTTGTTGTTTTATGTACTTTGTTACTGTGGGGCCGAAGGAAAAAGGACTTTAAAAACAAAGCCAATCAGGACTCAGGGAAAAGTGAAAGGATCCAAACGTGGGTACAGAAAAAACACGTGAGGTTCCGGAGTGCAGAAGCTGTCATTTTGACAAATGGAAGCAGTTTCTGTCACTTCGAAACTGATTTAGAAACGCCAATTAAGGCTGTCTGATGTTTTTTTTCTCATTTCCGACAGCAGCCATTTTCAGCGAAGGGAAAAAAAAAAAACTCCCTCTCCACACAACTTGCTCAGAACATAAACAACCCGAGGCAAGGCAGTGTTAGCTGCTTCATAAAATTGAAGCTTGTCCTGGAAAATCCAGGTAGAGCACCTAAAGTAATGATAAAGCAGTCATGTTCGCTGGTTTTAGATTTTTTTATGATTTCTAACAAGGTGACTTTTGGAGTTTTAGTGAAAAAGACTCAAACTCCGATAGCCCAAATATCCCTTAACAAGCTGCAGCAGGTACAGATGTCGTAATATCTGTTATAGTCAGTAACGGCCCTGAGGCCGTGTAACGGGAGAGGAAGTGAAGCAGTATGGACGTTTTTTTTTACATGTTTTTACGTGCAAAAAGAAAACAAAGAATGCTGTAACGGAAACGCTTTTTGACATTTCTCCCGAGGACAAAAGTTTTGTCTGACATATTCAAACACATCATAGCACAGGGATTCCCATCACCACCCGAGTCAACGAGTCGGGTTTGTCCAGGAGAAAAAGGTCAGGAAGCGTTTACTTCTATTGATCAAACATTTACGAACCCCAGGGAGACACACAGTATATGCATGCAGATGTGCACACCTAGCAGCCACACAGGGTCATGCATTCTGATCAGTGCTTTCTGCTACTACAGTGACTAATATACTCAATAATAAATGGAAGTTTTTCCTCTGACTTGTACTCTGGTTCTATCCAAGTCAGATTGCAGCAGACCTGCTGCAGAAACCAGCTGCAAGCGCTTACTTTACTGCACTAATTAGCAGCTAATTAGAGCTGAGATCAACAACAAGACATCGTTTTTTTTTTTTGTTGTATAGCACGATAAAGTGAAATATGATGCAAATGGTGTCAGAATTTGTGAAATATGACAATTCCTATGAGATGATTACAATCATATGTATTTCTCGCCTGGAGCTCCTAAATCCAAATATATGCATCTGCAAATGAAGTTACCCTTTTAGTTTCACACGGGCAAACCAATATACTGCATAATTCACCCTCAGATCTGCACGTTCGGTGCACAGCTACAAGCCACAGCTCCAGGACACAAAACACATCACGCTGTGTGGGGCTGCTTGATTCTTTATCCAGCATGTTGAATTTTCTTGCTCTTTTCCAGGTTTTGGACATGAAAATGCATCTAAACTGGCATATATGATGGATACAAGTGTGTATCTGTAATACATTTTAACAAAAAAACAACAAACTATTCCACATTGAGAAGGAAGGCATAAAGTTAGTGGTGTCTGTTAGGCAAAAACTTTAAAAATAAATTACATAGATCGACTAGATATAGATTTGTGTAATTCCTATATGTTTGTAGGTTCACATAAGATGTTTTCTTGATTCCAGTCAAGTCTGGAAATATCCCTCTTGTGCTTTTGGGCTTATTACATTTTGTATAAAAGAAGCCTTTGTTTAATATTTGGCCTCATGTTGATCCTCCACTGAGCCGCACTCTGATCCGAGCGCCCCGATTCTCAGGAAAACCTGAGCGCCCGTTTTACAGTTGATCCAGCTGAAGATAAAAAAAGACAGATTTCACACCTGACTTCCTCTTCCTGTCCCCTGCTTTGTCTCAGCAGATTAAAAGAAATGAGACACTCAAAGGTGGATGGACTGGTGGAGTCTGGACTACTCCTGGATTAGGACATTTCTCACCCGCTTTCTGACTCTGCTGTGAAGCTGCTTGTGTTTTGGACTGCCAAGAATTCCAGGTAAGGAGCCCTTCTCACCTTCCTTTCATTCCTGTTTTCCATTTTTATTTTGCCACCCCTATTTCTATCAGCCAGTTTGCGGTGCATCTCACTTAGGCAGAGTTTCAGGGGATGGCGGGCCGATAAACATTTTATAGTCTTACAGTTATTACAACAAATTTCTAAATTAACCGAGGACGAGGATGAAGGAGAAAAAAAAAAAAAGGTGACTGAGAACATGTTCAAGACAGACTTTTGTTGGATCTTTGTGAAATATGCAAAATCTTAACGGTTGATCCTGTTTTGTCAATACGTCACACCAATCCACAGAGAAATGAGTGAGCAAACACTGGGGGGTGTTTACAGAACGGGCAGTTTTTCTCAGGTTCTGTTCGCATGCACTTCTAGAGGTGGAACCCCCCCCACCCCCCATTTGCTTGGGAACGGAGTGGAGATCCCATGGGAAAAGTGAAGGTTAAAGACCTGCTTGAACTTGAAAGAACCAGCTCACACATCAGATAATATTCCAGATAAGAGATAAGAGCTTATCTATGCCAGAAACGGTAGACTCAGACACAGAGCCGAGGTAATTTGTGCGCAATGAGAAGTGCTTGTGTGTGTATGTGTGTGTGTGTGTGTAGGGGGGGGGGTGTGTGTGCTTTCCAGGGATTTAGATCATTAATTAATGTCAAGAGCACCTGAGGGTTACTAGTTTCAATGTTTTGGAACTCGCAACAGAGGTAAAAAAATTACTTTTTTATAGTATTTTAAGATATTCTGGAAAAGTTTTTCTTTTAAAAAGAGGAAGTGGAACTTGTGTGTCCTAAAAAAACATACTTGTGATGTTTCCTTCAGAATTACCCATCTCCTACTCACACACATATATTTTGTAAATTTTGATTATGCAGTTGAAGGATTTCCTTCTGACTTAATCCATACTGGAAGTTTCCACACATATATACTCTGAAATCCCTAACTGTTCTTAGTTAACATTCTGAAGTCTTATTGGTGCGAAGGGTTCCGTTCAAATGGGAACATTTCTGTTTAATACGTTTATTAACTAATGACTGGATCAAACGGCTTCCTTCAGAGGTTGCGTGTGATCCCTCATCAGGTTCCTCTGCTTCATTATTTCCTGGAAACACAGATTATAGATAATAAACCTGAGACCTCTGCTTGAAAAGGTGCAGCCTGAAGTTTTTTTTCTCAAACGAAGCAGCATTACAAAAAAAATAAATGGCATTAATTATCTTTTTTTCCCGAGACAATTCTTCTAAGATTGAATGTGAAACTGCCAAAATCTGGGACATCCAACGCAGGAATATGCAAATGAAATGGATGAATGAGGTGAAGCCGTGACAACTGTTGGGCTAACTTCATGTTTCACTGGGATAGTTTCTGTACCATGGCAGAGTGCCCTGCTTCCTTTATCTAAATGTCATATGAATCCTTTTGGCTCTGATTATTTGCCAAGTGCTCATTACCTTACACTGAATGCAGCTTTTGAAAAAGCGTTGAAATTGGATACGAGGTGACCTTGATCCTGTCCAATTGAAAATATGTTGATTAAACCTAACGTGATTCCACATTGAGTTAGACTTCCCTGTTCATAATGGCTCAGAAGTAGCTGAAACTGAGGATAATTGAAAGTAAAATAGAAAAAACCAACACTAAGAGACAAAGTGTTTTAAGAAAATGATTCAGTGATGGAAAGAGAGCATCTATGATAATGAAGAAGGGTCGATTTCAGATTAAATGCTGAGGTTGCAGTTGGGTCCAGGATGGAGTGAGGGCCTCAAAGCTGTCTCCAGTCTTAGTGTCACAAGCCTTCAGCCTGAAGCAGATCAGTGGGTTTTTAAGGCGTGGCCGGTCCATCACACGGCCACACACAGATGAAAAGCCACACAGGAAATCAGGACCCCTCTATATATTTAATGCACAATCCAACTCTTGTTTTTTCGTCAAATCTTTCCATTTTATTAGTTTTTTCACCATCTGTTCATTTTGAATCTTTGTTTTGAGTGAAAATGGTCAAATTTTGAGAGTCATTTTTAATATGTGACCCTGATGACTTTTAACTTAACTTAAAACTGCTTAAATATTGTTCGTATTCTTTAAAGCTCTCATAATAATGAGTGAAAAGCGTTCTAGGTCGATGTAATTTGTGTCATTTGAACTCGGTGTAATTACGGAACAGGAGATATTTCTCTCGGTGAGTGCTGGCTCTTTTCTCTCCAGAGGTAGCGGCTCGCTTAAGTGTCTCTGTGTGTTTTAAAACAGACATAATTAAAATATGTTTGCCGTCCCGAAATTGAGCATTGATTTTGACAGGAGCAATGACCGGCCTTCTATTTTTACCTCAGATCAGCTTTGATTCTTCTCTCCACTCAGAAACTGTCTGCTTCATGCGTTTGTTGTTTCAGTTTATCCTCTTTTTATTGGAGTGACGGCAGAGAAGCTGAAGTTGGAAGGCGCACAATGTCAAGCATAGTGATTTATAGTCTCTCTCTTTTTTTTTCTTTAGATTTTTAAAGGTTAGTTTGGACTTTGGGAGTAGGGAAATATCATCAGGAAACCCAATGTAACTTCTGCTGAAGAAGTGTTGCGGGAATTTAAAAGTTACTTTTGTTTTTAGCTGGAAATGTGAGATCATATCATAATATTTAGTAAACCATGAACAAAGCCACACTGTTTCCATTGTGACCTTTTTGCTTTTAGTTAAACTCCAGGCTCTCTATCTCAGTCAATTTTAAAGCATTTAGTCATTTTTCAGATCGGTGTTTGTTAATCTCCTCCTGTTTTTTTCTCCAAATTAGAAACACACACAATGCCTGTCATAACTAATGAGCTGAACCAGTACTTTCTGAAATGTTACCTGTGGTACATTTTGCAGGCTGCCCGAGCGTTGCTGCTTATTCTAATTTATTCTGAGAACGTGACAGAATGCGATCTAAGGTTGCCACTTGCATGGAGCAGATTTAGATCATTTACTACTTTGAATATTTGCCTGCAATAATTATACGTTTTCCTAAAAAGCAAAGACTTATTTCTACATGTTGATAATGCTCACTACTCATTTTGAACAAATGTACAGTCCTGACAACTGAAAGTCCACCAACAAAACTTGGTTTGCAGAACGTCCCTGTCATTGTAGAGCTGTGTTGGGATGATATGTACCGTAATGCTTTTTTAAGGTTGACCCTCTTGGCTTAAACGTTACTGTATAAAACCGCCTTCAATGACCGCTTCAGTTTTCACTTCCTGTGCTGCCAAATAAAAACACTCATCTGCAACCAAGACGCCAAATGCTGCCTCAGTTTCTTCCTCCTCCTTCCGCTCTTTTCCCGCTTTGCTGCGATGGAGAGACTGATGCCAGCCAGCATCTTGCTCTGACAAGGCCAAGAAATCCACAAACACCCCCAAAAAATTACCAATGATATCGGCTTCACACAAACTCCTACGAGCCCATTTGAGATGCCGTTTGATTCAGTCAAAAATGACCACGAGGGATTCATATCCGCGATGCTCCTGGAAAATTGAGAAGAAATTGAAATATTAAGTAGAGAAATGTCAGCCAACAGATTTTCAAAAGTTGGGAGAGAAAACAGTCAGAATGTTGTATTTTTGTGCCATTTTTATTGGCTTTTCACAGATAAAATTTGG
This sequence comes from Menidia menidia, assembly GCA_907169785.1. Taxonomy (NCBI): domain Eukaryota; kingdom Metazoa; phylum Chordata; class Actinopteri; order Atheriniformes; family Atherinopsidae; genus Menidia; species Menidia menidia. Next base: position 8,311,554 of record CAJRST010005557.1, on the reverse strand, counting down.
TTTAAAAATGAAAAAAAAAATTTTTTTTTTTTTTTTTTGCTGGCTACGACTTGGTTTAAATCAGAGCTCGTTTGTCTAAATGAAGAGAATTTGTTAATAGCATTTTATGTTGGCCTTTGAAACAGAAAGCCTTGAACTCTTATAGCATGTCGGTATAAAAAACATCAGACGTATCCGTGCTGTTGGAATCAAACATCGAGCCACGGCTTACACTTCTCACATGGCCACAGTTGTTCAGCAGACACCCACAGTTGCTGACTCGGCACGTCTTTCCATAACGCGCCTTTTCTACACTGGTAGAAAAGGGCGGCCTGTGGCTCTTTCTGAGCTCCAACGTCTACGTTCCACATCATGTGAAGCCCTCGTGCACTGAGCATGCTCATAACAGAAGTTGTTCAACGACCTGGCTTCCAAAAGCGAATTGGCACAAAAATGACACAATGCAAGAAGTAAAAAAAAGAAAGAAAAAAAAGCTTAGAAACGGGTGGAAGATTCACCAACAGAGCTGAAACTGACTTTACAGTAATGCTATGTCCCTTGAGACGGGGTTGCCCTCATGCTGCTGGCTTTAAATGCCGGAGCCAAAATAGCCCCCCTATTTTTAGTTGTTGCCCTACTGGAATGCAGCCATTATGTAAATATTCTTTTTTTTTTAACTTGGAAATCTTTTTGGCTCAGAAATGAGAGAAATAGCCACGGTCAGGCTGTGATGAGGGCACGCTCGGCTTCGGTAGCGTCCACTTTTATTTCAAACCCGTGGAGCAGATTTGCTTCACCCCAAACATGTGACAGATGAGAGGGTCCTCTGTCCTCCCCCCTGCTTTTCTCTTCGGTCAGGGATTAAGGCCAGTGGGGATTATCTGATCTCTTGTCTTGCTGAAGGCCTGAGGCGCCCCAGAGCGCAGAGAAATACCCCACACACACACACACACACGAACACACAACAGAAGGTCTGTTACAGTAGCGGTCAGATACAATGACAGGAGAGCAGAACCTCAAAGTGAAATTGCTGCGAGGTTCAGCTCTTCACCTTGTAAACACAGGGAGACGCAGATTACAGGGCTGGATAAAGGCAGAGAATTATGGAAATGACCCCTTCAAAGGTAGACTGAGGCGGAACACATCTTCTCAACACCTCAGTTGCGCAATCCAGAGCAGATTCAGACGGCTGGGCTCGGCCTCAGTTTTTCTGTGGCAGTGAAGCAGCGGATACTGGTAAACGTCCCGTTATCTCCCCGTTCCAGCATTCGGGCATTTGGAAGTTCATCCACTCACACAACAAGTTGCTCTTCAATAAGAATGTTAATGTTATCGTTCACACAGGCCTCGTGGAATCTCCTGTGTCGTTCGTTTAAAATGTCACTAGCTTTTTTTAATTGATTGATTGGAAGCAAACGGATTTGACTCCACCCTTAGCAGCTGAAGATTTAACGCTCTTTGTTTTCTGGCTTTTTAATTGAAACGTTATTAGTTACTTTTTTTTAAATGCTTCTGTTCATGCAGTTGTTGCAGAACTGAGATTAATCTTAGCCCATGGGAATGACACAAGGTTTCTCTGATTTTGACGAACAAACTTTTTTTTTTTTGCATGTTATTTTTTTTATTTTCTGTCTTTTGGAAATATATATATCTGAAATTGAAATTCTCCGCCTTACACCGCTGACAAGGTTGGATTGTTTTTTTTTTTCTGTCTGGCTTGCAGCTGCAAGTCGACATTTGGTTTCTCTTCAAGGGTGGACATGGCCTCTTTCCTGCGAATTTAAATGGCTGGAGGGGTTAATCACCTTGAGTGTGTGTGTGTGTGTGTGTTTTTTGAGCAGTTGGCTGGGTAGGGGTGGGGCTGCATGTCTGCCTTCGGATTAAATACGATAAGATACAGACCCTTCCTCCCCGTTTCCCCCCTGTTTGCTTCTCCTGAAAAATGCTCTAATGCTCTCTGAACCGTCCCCACACCTCTGATATATGACACTGTGTGCGCTCACATCAGTAACCCCACCCATTTTCCCTCGGCAAGCTCCTGCTAGTAACGGATGTCTGCTGCCATGTGAAGGTATTTTGCTGTCTTTGTGTGCATGCCCTATAATAGCCACCATGACATTTCTGTGTTTTGCAGATTTTTTTCTTTTTTTTTTTTCTTTTTCTTAAAGCAGTTAATTGGTCTTTAGATAGCCAAACATTTTGATATGCATGCCTTTTTCACTACAAAAATGCCAAAAATAAACAATAAACAGAACCACCATGATTAAATTGTTGAGCTCACAATAAACTTGTAACTGAATTTGAATTTGTAACTGCTCTCCACCTTTGTTACTCCAATGTTGAAATGGACAAAAGTGTGTTGACTTGTTGTTTATTGTTTCAGAGGACAGGGAAATCGTGTGCAGTTTCAGGAGTCTTATCCTGCCTTGTTTTCGTCCCAAGTTGGCCTTTTTTTCACCCTGAAAGTTATCTCTGTCTCAGTCTTTAGCCTGGTTTTCTGAGCATCTAAAAAAAAAAAACCTTCATCATGTTTCTGCTGCTTCTCTTTATAAGTGAAATTGAAGCAAAGCAGACAGAGGATTCAGGAAATACTAGAAGTCCTACCTCCTGTCGGTCATTTGTTCTTGGAGGTGACCCACATTGGGTTGCAATTATTCATTTATCTTTTTCTCCCTTCTTTTTTCTGACTGTGTCCCAAATTTTAGAGAGTCAGTGTTCATTGTCTGACCCAGAAAACCAGAACTGAGGAGACACTCCAGACTCTGAATGTTAGACATGCTACACCAGGGAGGGTGAAGGGGGGGTGTAGAAGGAAAAACATCATTATTTTGAAGGTGAATTTCAATGCCTCTGAATTGTGGTAGGTCCAGTCTGTTTGAGTGTTCCCATTTTGTTTTGCAAGGACATAAGAGGCTCAGTTCCAAACACTCGCGTGCTTGTTGCCTGGAGTTAAGTGGCTGGCAGTAACTTCCTGCTGGTTTATTTAATGACTAACAAGATGACTGTCTCCAGGGGTAAAGTGCTCATCCTAAAATTGGAAGGCCACCGATTTTGATCCAGAGGTCACTTGTCGCTCTGTCCACTACAGTGAAGTAATGGCCTTTTTTTTGGGGTGAACATCGGATGCTGATGACCAATTGAGATGGAGGAAACACAGTGAAGTAGAAATCGACATGGCAGAAGCTTAAACATAGTTTGGTTCAAAACCAGCTCAGTCTTATCGGGTCTTTTGCTGCTTCATATTACTTTTTGGCTGCTTATATTCGCACAATTTGGATTTTTCTCTAACCTCCGACATGTGATCTTGTTTGACTTTTGAAGAAAAAACGATTGGCCTGGGAAGCTTTTGGCTTCCATTTCTAGCCCCAAATATTAGTAAAAGGGCCACTCGTTCCTTTTCGGTTAGATTTGTGAATATGCTGTTTGGTGTTGTGTTCCAGGAGAGCAGCGCTGGTGAGATACGTGAAACAGGATTACACTTCAGGCTCATTAATGCGTAGAGAAAGCACACACAGCATTTTACACATTTTAGGATTGCGATTAGAGACTTAAAACTCTCTGCCAGGAACACTGACACTCTTGGCCTTCAAGGTTTTGAAAGCAGTGGAATTGTGGGTATTGCTAAAAGGCTCCTGCAGCAGCGTGCCGTTAGAAGAGCTATTTGGGGAAATCTGATTCAGATAGCAGTCAGGCCCAGATTCCTCAAATAGGGGGCGAGTATTTAAATCAGATGGAAATTAACCCGGAGATCTGCTGTGAGCTCAATCTGCTGCTGTTTAATCTCACATGGAGCACATCGCCTCAGTCTGGAAGCAGAAATAATGAAGGAAGATGACGCGCTGCGTCTGTTTCGGAGTCCCTTGAGTGACAGGAGAGGCAGTCAGCTGTCCGTGTGGAGAGGAGCTGTACGGAACCACGAGGGGCTCTAATCTACCAGAATGAATCTGATTATAAATCCCAAAAACATATCATAGAGAGACTTACAGACTGCCTGCAGAGCGGGGATCAGCAGCCAGACATGCTCTTCGGCTTGGCATGATACAAGAAGTGATTAAGAGCCAAAGCACCAGAAATAGCTCGACTTAACACATACCATGAAAAGCACGTGTTGGGAAAGAAGATTGCGAGCGGGGCTTTGAATCAACCGCCACAATACCGTTAGAACTCACGGGTCCAATCCAGTTAGGCACAGGTCGAGACTCTTATTTGAATAAAACTTCATAGTATTTGGACTTTTTATTTTTACCAGCAACCTGTCGGAAACGTGGCTTACTCTAATTCTCGAGAGGACTTGCGTAAAGACAACTGTCAAGATTCAAAGAATTTATTTAGCATTTTTCATTTGTGTTTGTGCACACGTCATAGACTGCTGCTCCTGCTTTTCCAAAGACGTTTGAGCAGGTTTTTCTTTTTTTTTTTTCCACATTTCTGTACGGCTGCAGCGACGCAGCCGGCATCGGAGGGGTTACAGCGGGTTTCTAAATACGAGCTACGAGGTGTTACGCCAGGGACTGACTCAGGCTCTCAGCTCACTTTCACTCCGAAACTGAATCATCCGGAGAGCTACCTGCTCAGCTGTTTGTTCAGCTTTCCCTCGCTCTTCCCCTCAAATTCACCTCTCCTTCCGCTCCCTCCGGCTGTAGTTTGAGCTGTGCTCTAATTCAATCAGTGTGTTCTGTAGCCTCAGAGTGAGAGATTGCATGTTCATTAAAAAAATCCTGATTAGTCCGAAAGACTGATTACTCTTTGTAACCATGGTTTGTGTGTGTGTGTGTGTGTGTGTGTGTGTGTGTGTTCCTGCCCATTAGTCTACCACTTGAAGCCTCCCTCCTGCCCTCTCATTTGTCTAATGGATGAAGACTTAAGCCCCCTTAAAACACAACGTGCACGCTCACTATATACGTGCACGATGATCCATTAATTAGCTTAAGTGGACCCTCAGGCCTCCACTTCCCCCACCCCCTTCCCTCCATTTTCCTTCTCGTCCCCTCTTCACCCTCTTTGTTTTCCTGCCATCTTCCTGGAAAACAACAACCCCGTCCATCACCTGCTCCCCTTCAGTCGATGCGCTTCCTCCTCTGGCCACAAAGTCTCATTGAAATGCAGGTGATTTATTTCTTAATGCGTGGGTCGCATCCGTCGGGCTCTGTGACGGTCCTCCCTGGAAGGTCTCAAGCTTTTTCCTGACTAATTTCTAATATTTGTCTCTAAAGGGCTCAAGGGCTTCAGCTGAGCAGCGGGAGCTTCGACCGTTTTATGCAGCATGTGTGTGTGTGTGTGTGTGTGTGTGTGTGTGTTGGGTGCTTGGCTTACAATTGACAGCAGCTTCATTTAAGGGAAAATTCAATAGTAGAAGCCATCAGGGATTTTGCCTCAGGGGGACTTTTCCTTTATCTCTGCTTCAGAAGGAGCTTGCTGAGCGGTTATTAGTCAGCTGGAATGTGGTACACAGAGACGGTGCTCATCACGGCGACCGTTTGTGAGTCAGTCCTAAGCCTTTTTGAAGAGGAATTCTAAAAACAGAAAATGATACGAGAGTATAAAGTGAATATAGACACAAACGGCAAATCAGAATTGATACAGGCCAATACATTTATTCCATTGTTGCTAAATTACACATTATTTTCCATCTTATTCTTTCAATTTTCATGTTTTGATATTTATCATGTTTTACACTTCCACATATAAAATAGAAAAATTACAAGACGCACAGTAAAAACATTTTAAATGACACAAAGAAGTCGAATTATTGGTGTTCTGATGGGAAATCAGACTTTTCCCATGATACCCAATACAATTCCCCAAATTTAGCTCAATTCTGGAAAACAAAGTTAAGATTCAACACTTAATGGTTTATTTAATCTGATGTACAGCCAGTGACGTCGTCTTTAGTGCTTTTAATGCGTTGAATACTTAAAAGGTAGAGAAAATGGTCCTCCCCACTCGCATGCACTGTCTCGTTTGGACATTTCCAATAAGTTGCACAAAAAAACTAAACAAAAAAAGAGTCTGTTGTGGGGACACATAGCTGTAAAAGTGGAGGAAGACAGAGATATAAGAACATATGTGCTGTGAGAAGACTTGGCTGTTGTCGGGCTGTTTTACAAGTAACTAGTTTTCTTTGTGCTATCCTCCCAAACCTAAATGCATGTGCACGTTGCCATTGATCTGATTGGAACCTCAGAGGACTTGTCTCTCCATCTGGCTTGAAAAATGGATTCATTAGGCGGCAATCTTTCCCGAAAAGTGGCTTTTCCACCATTAAAGATAAGTGCTTCCAGTGAAAAGTCACAGGAAAACCAAAATAGACAGATGCATTTTCAATAAAGAGCCCAACAATAGAAGAAACAAAATGCTGAAACAAGTTGAAATTCAGCCTTTCGGAAATGGAGAACTTTGAGGTCCACCAGTTAGATCCTGTCTTCCAACCTTACAACTTCTTACATTGGTCAACATAAGCCAAATTAACACATGGAAGTAGGTTTGTATGTACATTTGCTTGCTAAGAGGAAACACTATGGATCATTTTGGGGAGCGAACAACACGGTGGGTGAAAGCTGTTTGTGCTTTAGAGGCTAATGTGAACAGAGTTTAATGTCTCTGTGTGAAAGTGTAGAGCTCATCACCCAAGAATGTTGGGAAACTGGAGGACGCGGGACAAAGTTTATCGAGCCTGTGAAGAAAAAGCGGGCGACGGCATTCTTGAATGTCGGCTTATCTCTCCGCTCCCTGCAAGAACAACACTAACACTGAACACGGAGGTTTTTTTTATTTAGCCAGGGCTTTTTAAGGACTTCATAGCTCAGAGACTCAGCTGTGAGAAAGCATGAAGGGAGCTGAGGTCTGCCTCAGCTCCGACTCAGAGAAGGTTTGTTGTTTGATGATAAATTAAAAGACATTATTTTCCTTCCTTTCCTCCAGTTCTGAACCACTTTAAAGTTCTCAAACTTTTCCCTCTTATAACAGGTTACAGTTAGAGCCAAATACACATCAAACCTGTCAAATTTTGATCGAGATAAGTAAAGCACAGAGGAAATGAAAGAAAGGCCGAGATGACTTTTGCTTCTGAGGTGCAATTTTTCTTCAACACATTGTTCTTTGTTTTCTTTTCCATTTTCCTTTCTTCCTCATCCTCCTTTTTATTCGTCACATCCCTCTTTTTACCTGATCTTTGGCATTATTTAGTTTGACTCGTTTTCTCATCCTTTTTCAGATATTTATTTTCTTTGTCTTCTCTGACTTCTTCCCTTTCCCTATCTTTTCGTTTTGTCCTACTATCTCTCTATTTTTCAACCATCTTGCTTCCCCTCTCAAGTCTTCCATCCATCGTTCTCCCCTTTGCCTCTCAGAATTATGTTTTGCTCACTGCCTTCATTATTTCATCCCGAAGATCTTCTTTGGTTTTTCATTTTTTTGGTCTTCATTCTATCTTTATTTTTGCTCTACCTCCCTGTACCTGCTGTCATTTTTCTTTCATTCCTCATTACTTCTCATGTGTCCAGATTAATCTTTTAGGTTATTCAGATTTGACTGGCTCATACAGAGAATACACATTTTTCTCTTCTGACCCCATGTCGTCTCCTCTTCTTTCCTTATACTGTTTTATCTTCAATCCCTTCATCTCACTTCCTCTTCCTGTTCTGATTATTCTTTTTTTTACTACTACTCCTTTCTTCCCCTCTGCATCTTTTTTCTCCTTTAAGCCCCTCTCACTTACTTTATTTCCATTACTCTTGGTGGCTGCGGTTGCCAGGTGATTGTGACTGGTTGCTGTTGCCAGGGGGTTGCTAGGTGGTTTGGGTCACATGACTGTTTCTCTGTTTCTTTATGCTGAGTCACTGTGTTATTAAGCCATGTCAGTGTCTGTGCACCCAGTCGCAGACAGCAGCCCTTTAACATCTGGACCTGATGGAAATGGCCTCTAAACTCTCCACACGTCTGACAAACCACTTTTCTTTTTATTCTGCCTTTTACATCCCAGACTTTTCCTGCCCACGCATTTCTCTTCTTAAAGAAATTGCTGTATGTTACTGAGTAAAACTTTTAGATGCAATTGAAATATAGCAGAAAATAAGTTACCCTGAGGAATGGCACACATAGGTTGTTGTAAAGTTCTAGTTTTAGTTTGCTCCCAGCAGGCCTGTCTCTTTATTTATGAATTCAGGTGTTTGAACAGGTTGAAGGAAATCTTGTTCACAAGAAAACTGAGTTGCAACAGCTTTCCTCCTCAGAATGGCTGGAAATGGGTGGTATTAGACTACGAAGTGCTGATGACGCAATATTGTGTGTGTTGAGAATTAGTGATTTCCTTTCTGTTGGCAGTTAATAAACCTTAATCTTTTCCTCTGACTCCTCTTCCTCCTGCCTCCACTCTTTTAAAAAAATGTTTTTTTATTCCAGCACTATAAAAACAATCAACCAGAATTTTCAATTTATAATGCAATGAACTGATGATTCAAATGCACAAATATTTCAGATAGTCATCACATACAAGTGAAATTTCCAAAGAACACAAATGCATACGGATGGAACGGAAACACAGTATGGGACCGGCTGACCTCATTCACACTTGGAGCTCATTCATTTTTAGACATAATGTAGTGTCTGAATTGCAGCTGAAACAAAACAAAAATAATGTAGTTTTAATAAAGTGTTGACATTTTCCCCAGTCATCAGCCTTTCTTGAGCTTTAACTGCTAGAATTTATCAGCCTTTCATGTTTTGCCCGGGGCAGCTAGCTGTGACCGGGCCAGGTCAACAGAGCTAATACCGTGACACTTTCTATTATTCTATTATTCATAGAGAATCACCTCCAGGCTTTAGATCAATAATTTATACACCCTTCCTGCCAGGTATGCATGTCTCCATAATCTTATATTACATGCTGCTTCGGCTGCTTTCAGGTTAGCAGCAGTTGATGTACACTCTACGTTATGTTTCTGGAGACCGTTGAGAGAGATGCATTAACTTTAACTGTAAAAGTGCCACTGTTAAAGCTCCTTTCTGGAGTTTTTACAAGTGCAGTCTCAAAATAAACCGCTGCGCTGTTGAGTTTTACTTTTAAAAGTCCCTTAATGCTAAATTATGAAAAGCCTCCTCCTGGCTGCTCCTGGATGTTGCCCCAACTGGACGCTAAAGTTCAGCTGCAAGATTTCTTTTGTGACCCAGCCAGGCCGCGGAGCATCCCCTCGGACGGAAAATCATTCTGACATTTACAGCAAAGGGAAACGGTGAAGAGAAAGCAGAGAGTGACAGCATGAAGAAGCTGCTGTCACAGCTCTGCTGCCATTTAATCGCGACAGCACCTCGGCGCTTCCTGCTGTTGTTTGACGTGAAAACTGGCACCATGTTAAAGGTTTTTCCCCTTTCTTCTCCTCCTGAACAGAGGGAACAATGTGCACCGCAGTCCTTCTCCCTATTTTCAAGGCCATTTTAAAAAATCCTCTTCTTGCATCTGCAGACAACAACAAAAGTCTTTTTGGTTTCTTAACTAAGCTATTTGGCCTCAGTTCATAGGAGAAGACTACAAACTGCTAATACAACATCCCAGATGTGGCTTCAGATGCCCTTCACAAAGTCCAGCTCATGTCTGGATTGAGTAGAATCTTATCCATATTTTGAGATACTGATCTAATAGATTACCATTATACAAGAATAAACATGTTCTGAGTTTATGTAACTTATAATAGTATGAAAAATACATTAGCATGGATTATTATGTGCTAACCAGATGAAAATCCTTAAATAAGGTGAGTTATAAACATTTTTATCTTCATTATTCATGCTATTACCTTCATGCAGTGAAAGATCGACATATGGAAACATGGCTCAGATTCTAGAAGATGTCCATCACAGGAACAATAAAAAGTATTCCAACATATATATCTAATAATATCTAAGTAAACAAACGGGTAAAGGGATCCCCGCTAGAGAGATTCTGCAGTGAGGAGGAGGCTTCGTGTGGTAGTGAGTCATTTAACTCTAACCGGCGCAGCGAGGAGCATCTCAAATGAGGAACCCTGAAAAAAGATGTCGCTCATTTTCAGAAGAGTCCAATTATTGATCCGCACACAGCAAGCAAACCAACCCAAAGGGAACTGCGCACGCTTCTAAAATTGGGCTGAGAATTGTCCAGCCCATTATTCAAACCTGGGAGGAATAATCATTAACCATTGTCATGGCTATAAATTACGATCAAAGTCTTCTGACCTCAATAATTTATCATTCATTATCTGTTATTGGGTACCTGGTCTGATAGCTGCATTTTTCCCTCATGAGGCATCAATCGTTATTCTTTTTGAACATTGTTCTCTGAGATGTCACGTCTCCTCCTTTTCGTCCTCCTCTCTTCTCAGTTCTCCTCTCTCCGTGTCGCCGATGTTTATCACCTGTTGTATTTTTAGGCTGCTTCCTCTCATTAAGCGCCTTCTCTCTGGCTGCGTCGCTGTTAATTGTCTGTCTGATGTGTCTGTTTACCTGAGAGGAGGCGGCGAAAAAGGAGCCGATCCGATGTTTATAGCCTAGCCGGCAGTCGATAGCGGCTCCATCATTTCCACAGAGGCAGAGCCCTGCCGGGCGTGTTTGTGTGGGTGCAGGCACAGCTCGCCCTGCGGGGGACTCCATTATAGGGAGAAAGTTGCGAGTCCTGATAATGCAGATCATTAAGAAGACGGGGCGAGGTGTGCGGTTGTGTACACTCTTAAGCATAACTGATATTCCTAAGTCACCTAAAGTTAACATTTAGTCACTTCTAAGTCGAAATAAGTGATTCACTTCAGGTCTGACATCAGCTTGGAAGAAGTCAGATTTATAGTACGGTTCCTCTGGATCATCATTAACATTAATGAGGACTAATTATAGCCAATAGCCTGCAGCCTCAATGCGAGACGGAGCTGAGCAGCAGCGTGTCTGAAAAGCTGATCGTGGACTCATATCGAAGCTCAGCAATCGGACTCACAGAGCTGATTCCTCACAAAGCGCCTAATGGAACTTATGGAGGTCCTTAGTCACTGCTGTGGGCTTAATGAGCTCCACCTATTGATTTGCGGCGTGGGACTTTTCCCTACCCTGTCTACACAAAAAAAAAAAAAAAAAGACAAAAACAAAACAAGGTTATTTGTGTGCTTGCTTGTCATGTCTATGTTCTTCAGAGGACAAAAGATGGAGTCTTTCACCCTCTGAATATTAGCCAGGCTGCTAAAAAAAAGTGATTCTGCCGTTTGCCGCCTTCTCCTGTGGGCACACGCTGAAGGAGGGCAAAAGGACAAGTTTAAGGGTTGATGCCACTATAAGTCACCTAATGTGAATCCATGAATATGGATGCAAAAGCAGTTCGTTCTCTGAAATCATCTAAGTTGAACCATTCTTTTTTTGGGCAGAGAAACACTGTGATATGCATGTAAACTGTTCACGCCTCACATGGGCTCTGGATTCAGTGAAATTTTTACCAGCAATTTCAAACGACCGGCGAGCATCTCCTAAATGGTCCCCGAAGCAAACAAATGCTGGACTACACTGCAAGAATACCCCAGGTGTCCCCAGGTTGCTGCTAGTTATTGGACAGCGAGCAAACTTTGAGATGACTCATTTAGAACTCCAGGGAGCTCCGGTGTGGCTACCTGTGTTCCAGCGGGCGCTATTCAGGGTGTGAATCTGCGTCTAGCGCTCGCCCTGCAGCTCATATCAAACGTGCAAAATGGATTGGCTCGTTCGGAGGTAAATAAAGAAACACAGAAGGATCTTCTCTGAGGAAACGAGAGCACAGTTGCTTCATTCCGGGCCGATGGGGACGAGGGAGGAGTCGGAGCTCGTTCTGCGGCTGTGGTTTTATTGTTGGCCCTGATGGAAGAGAAAATGGGGGGGAAATAGCTGTAAAAGCTGACCGGGTGTGACTGCCAGCCCCCCCCCCCCCCCCCCCCCCCCCCCCCCCCCCCGTTCACCCCCAGTGGAGCGATGCCACCTGTTGGCTCGTACTGACATGGAGGTTCTTTAGAGGAAAACTTTTCTACAAGGGTAAAAGAGTTGGACAGAAACCAACCAAGCAGCCAGCAGATGTTCCCAAGCTGCCCACAACTGGAGAGCTGACATCTTTAGATTTTTTTATATTCTGTTTTGGACCTTCTGATTAAATGCTCAGCGATCTTTCAGTGCGTTATGCAGCTGTTCCGTTTATAATGCAAAGACTTAAATCCCATACTTAAAGGGAAAATCAAGCCGTCCCTTTTCATATAGCCTGTTATTATCTTTGAAGCGGTTGATTACACTGATTTTTTGTTTGCAAGGATCTGTTATTGAATCAACGGGAGATCTGCCGCAGCCTCAGAAGTGATAAAGGATGCTACATTTAAGCCAGAATGCACACGAGTAGCAAGTAAATGGCTGTTAAACAGAGTTATGAAGGTACACATGTGAGAAGGAAAAGACATCGGATTAGTCTCCGCAGACGAAAGATTGCGATGCTGTATCATAAAACTGATTTAAACTTCAGCCCCCTCTCCATTTCTTCTCTTCGAACCATCTCATCCATCATTAGCATCGACTCCCGTCTGAAGACAGATCATTAACATAATGGCTTCACAGTCAAATCGTCGTTACGAACAGAGCTGCTCTAATGGGTGTTAGTCTTATCGGGGCTGTTGTTTCTCTGTAATTTAGCATCGGAATAGCTCTGCAGCAGTTCGGAGCAGGTCCAGCTCAGAACGGGGAGGGGGGCAGGTTCAGGGACCTGCTGATAAACCGGCTGTCTGTGCCGCCTGGCATGCGTGTGTCACCCAGCCTCTCCGTGTTTGGGTGATGATCCCCCACTTTTAGGAACCTAAGGTCTACGGGGCCAATCGGCAATTCTGCTGTCCTCATTAGAGTGAAGGCCAAAGGCTAAATACTCAACAATAATTTGAGCCACCTTGTTTTTCCTTAAACTGTTTTATGAATTAGATAAACAGAGTTAGGATGCTTTTTTTTAACCAATGTATTGGTGAGATGTAGTCTCTGTATAAGTAAGAATATGTGACCATTTCAAGCTGATTTTATAAATAGCATTCCACTCTGCAGTGTCTATCTGTGGGGTTGTAATGCGTTAGAGTGAAACCGAAGGTAAATTGGTCTGACTGCATGTTTTTTTTTTCTTACTTTTTGCCGGTAGTAGACATTAAGTTATGCCTCATTTTAACATCTGTTACATTTGCCATTTTATCTTCTCTGATATCAGGCTGACGTAATGGAAATGAGCAATTTAACCCGACAGAAAACCCTCTAAAAGCATGAGACTGGAGGGGAAGTTTCGGAGATGAAGCTCATCTATAATGTCTGCAGCTTTTAGCCTTAAAAATGTAAGCGCACGCCGCCTTGGCGAGGCAGTGATTGCCGGTGGATCTGAGCATTTCCCTGTTTAAGCCGTCAGAAAAACATTCAGCTCTGACTGCTGACAGAAACACCCGCTGCATACATTCAAAATCCTCCTGTGTGTGTGTGCGTGTCTGTGTATGTGTATGTGCGTGTCTGTTTCAACACGGTGTGTATCTTGAATATAAATAAAAATAGTCCAGTCCATTGAGATATTTCTTGACCTGTTTCTTTGAATAGTTGCTTCTGTCTGAGGCTGCCAGGGCCTTTTCTCAGGGCTTAGGGTATAAACTGGTACCTAATGGTTTGTCCCAATGGTTTGGACATTTCCTGCCTAATTTGTCATATTTGGCCTGATTTTTCTGAACCCAAACTGGAGCACGAACAACATCATTCTCCCCAAACTCCCCCCTTCAAATGTATGTGATCATGCCAAATCTTTAGGCTCCAAAATGGTAAACTTCTTTGTCTTATTTCTAACAAAAGAAATGTGAAGTCATTTCACGCAGTAGTTGCTTGTAGTTAGAAAAAGGAACTTCAGATATCTCTTCTCTTTAAGCATTGAGCTTTGTTCCAAACTAACATTGTTTCCTCTTTTTCTGTGTCCATGTCTCAGCATTTTCTTTGTTTTTCCTTAATGGGCTGTGTTTAATCTGCACATCACAGGACATTGAACCTGATAAATGAAAGGATGCTCCTCATTCTCTCTCTGTCAGATACAAGCCATTTGTAACAGCCCTTGAATGGAGGTTGGGCTGTTTTGTGCTATGGTTCTGGTCCTGTATGGTCTCTTTTATGTAAAAAGATGGGCTCGATACTTGAAGTTTCCTTTGGTTTTTTCTCTTTTAGCAGCATTGCATGTCTGAAAAAATCCCCATATCCCATTAGCTGTTTTTGCTTTCATGTCATACAGATTTTTATTCGGGTTAATCATATCCAGTCATTTAATTAATCTTGCCAAACCTCAAGAGTCATTATTCCAAACCTCCTCTGAATGATACTTTCAGAAGTATGTCATCTCTCCTTTGGCTCTCGCTGTTGGTAGATGACAAGCATCTAGACTAAACTTCATCTTTTACATCAATCACTGGGGGGTTACGACACTCGGACCACACCTGTCGCTTACCAGTGAGCAAGGTCAGTGCCGCTACACTAATTATTTCAAAAGCCGCATAATCCAAAGCTGGTTCAGTTAATTGGCCAATAATCCTTAAAGATTCCAACTTAAATATTTGGCATTGTGTGTATAGAAAACATTGTAAATCTCTGTCACAGGATTTTGTGGCAACATGTGATGCCGCTGCTCCCAGTCTAGCCGAAAGCTTCGGAGAAAAATCAACTTTTTGGGGAACAAACGGAAAAACTTCTCAGTCACTGTCGTCTCTCCTCTTCAGCCTGACAGCGGTGAGGCTGCCAGCGCCGCTTAACTTCACTTCACTGAGTTTTAACAGCTAATCTGCCAGATGGTGAGCTGTACCGGAGCCGAGATGGAGAAACTCCCAGGTTAACTTGTCTGAACACGACCCAAATCAGCGAGCCAGCAGACAGCACACGCAGGTGGGAGGCTTTACTGCGTCCTTCCCACAGATGCCTCCTGGACAAAGGAGCCAAAAACTCTGTTTTCTAGTCAGACAGTGAGAAAAAGATCAATTGTTATGCCAGACTCTCTTTCTCTCTGCTATCTCTATTTTTCACTCTTTACAACTCTTTGTAAACCTGTGTGAATGATATTCTTCTTTTTTTTGTGGACAATCGGTCCTAGATCTTCCTTTTTTTAGAATTTGTTTAAACCTGAAATCCATCAGCCATTCACAGCAAAGAGTTAATGTTTTTTTACCCAGACACGAATCCCGTTATCGGCTTTGCTGGATCAGAATGAGGCATTTACAGGTGAAACATTTGGCTCGTAGAATGTTCAGTCACATCGATCGACTCTGTGCTGACGTTTGGATTAATAACAGAGTGGCTGCTTCGTCCTTTAAGTTTCTCACAGGACTTGTAGGACTTGTATTTGATAGAGATTGAAGCTAAAAAAAGCCCCCAAAGCCGTCAGATGCGGAGACGTTTGTCCCGGTTATGATGGTCAACACTGCTGAAAAGAATGATTTGTACAAGAACATTTCATTTAAAAAGGAGCAAAGTGTACTGTGTGGTTTTTGTTGGACATAAATAATAATAAAAAACATCCCTTTGTAAGTCACAGTTGTACTGAAATATTGAGGATCTGTTCAGTAAAGTATGCTTTTCTATAATGGTATGGTTTGGATCACAGAGAAGACCAAACTGTCTCTTAAAAAAGAAAAAAAAAGCATATGAGGGAAAAAAAGACTTTTCAGAATATTTTTTCAAGGCTGAGAGTAAATGTTTCATTTGATGAGTTCATTAATCAGCACAGTGAACCATTATTCTTCAAACTTGAAGCTTTTTTTTGTTCTGAAAGGTTTTCAGATATGTTAATGAAACATCTACATTTACTGGTGAATCCCAAATGAAACCAAAAAGCTGCCATTATGCAGTGCCTCTAAGAGAAGCAAAGAGGCTGGATTTGTTTTGCTCTGCATTTGTGGGTCCTCTGCTTGTTGTTAACAGTAAATAGAGTAATGGACTTTTGTTTGTTTGTCTGTTGATTGTTTGTTGACTTGCTGACTCTGGTTTGGGGAGCTGTCTCACAGTCTGAGCAGATGATGGTAATGAGGAGCAGAAACTGAGCGCCTTTTTAAATGCGGTGCCTCACTCTGAGAAATGCACAGAGGTGATCTCTTTAGGGGCTCCTGGCGGCACTCTAATCCTGAAGAGGAGAGGCCAAGAGCTGATTAACCAACGGAGGCGAGCCTCTCTGTGTGTGTCTCGCTTTGTCTTCAGATCTTTACAAATCTGATTTCCTGCAGGTTTAGACCGAGTGTCGCCGTCTCATCCCCGTCTCATCTCTTCATCCTTTATCCCTCTTGGCCTCTTTCATCCTTCCTTGACTCCTACGTCCCTTGTTTCCTACTTTTTTTTTGTCTTCAAGTTGATTCTTCAAGTCAATTATCTCTCTTCCTCGCACCATCCATCCCTCAGTTTCTCTCCCCTTTCTCCCCTCCACATTTGTTCTGGGTTGCCACGGCAGCCACAGCATGCCCATCGAGGGACGACAAGGCTGTCAACAAGACGAGCGTCTGCTAGTTTCAGTAAAGCAGAGCGTGTCCCCACTGGGCCGGGAGAGGGATGGAGAGGCCATGGAGGGATGCGGGCAGTGTTAAGGATCATCCAGTAGAAGGCCGGTCAGGACAGAGACTGTTGTAAACTCTACTTCCACTCTCAAACGTGTCACTCAAAAGTCTTGATTACTCCAAAGCTGATCAGGGCTGTGATTAAATGTCAGTGCAATTAATGCCTGTTGTCATAATCACAGGATGCATTCACTCAAAATTTCTACCCAAACTACACTCTAAAACAGCCTCTCTTTCAAAGCCTCCTTGCAAAGTTCTGCTCAGAGCTATGACGGCCTCCCGCGGGGTTTAAAGACGTTGTCTGGGACTGATATTAGCCATCTTCAGTCCAGGTCTGAGCCAGACCACCCTGTTGAGACTTTCCCTGTCCTCCTGAGTATCCACCACACAAACAGACCTCAGTATAGAGAGCAGGTGATTTCACCAGTACCATAAATGCTCCTGGCTGAGTTCTGGACTCTCCAGAAGACCCTCGCTGTATCGGCTTGTTTACTTTGGCCTTTTTCCTTTTCCTTCCGTTTCCTACAGCTGCAGTGTTGAATGATTTCCAGTTGAGACCTACCATCGTCCAACAAAGGAGATTGATGTATTTCAGTTCTTTGGAGGTAGCAGCTGGCCCTGAGGCCTTGAGGTTGGGGATTAGTTGTTTTGTTGTGATGGCTGGTGCTGACATTATGTCGATGAGATAATCAACAACCCCACAAAGACGGATGAACTAATGTGTGTGTAGAAATAGTTTGGCAGGCAGTTTATTATTCCTACTTTGTGCCTACCTTTC
>CAJRST010005557.1:8215879-8294234 GCA_907169785.1 Menidia menidia | reverse complement strand
GTGTGTGTGTGTGTGTGTGTGTGTGTGTGTGTGTTGGGGGGGCGGCTGCAGTGCGGTGCAGTCCGTTTATGAAGGCTGGGTTTATCCATACCCCTGATTCGGTCAATCAGGGGTATGAATGACCCCAGGAGGAGATCTCTTACTGCTAAAATTTGTAATTGGACCCCTACTTGATATTACCATTTTGTGCTGATCAAGCTAAAAAAATAGTACCCTGATCTTGCACTTGAAAACAAGGTCAGGACAGCAAAGGTGAATTTCTATAATGGAGTTTTCCTGTGACCCACTAATGAGGCCGTGCTACCTATTGAAGTGGACCGATCTCTTTAATACACTCTCATATACTTCAATGAAATAAATCAATCCCCTTCATGGGGAAAAGAAGGGAAACGGAAAGCTGAATAAAGTGGATTAAGCTTTTTTTTGTGGTTTTCAGCTCAAGCAGCTCCAGCTCCTAACAGACCAGAGGACTTTCAGAGCCTCAGTTAGCTGTTGGAATCCGTGCGTCGTTTTTTTTTTTTTTTTTTTTTTTGAAAACCTCCATCTCTAAAAATCCTTTTGCACTGGGGTCAAAGCAGCAAATGGAACCGGGTCCATCTGCCGCTCGCTCCTCTGTCCTCGCTGACAGACTCCCATGATGTTGCTAGGGAGACGACCGAAACTGAAGGGGCTGTCACAGTCACAATATCAGCAAAAGCGTCTTAAGATTTGTGAGCTCCAGCTGTTGGCTTTCTGTCAATTTATCATCACGTGCTCTGAAAAGAAAGTCTGAATTATTACACAAAAAAAACATTAAGTGTAATTATGGTCATTTAATGCTGTAGAAGCTTGGATTTCTTCATTCTTGTCTTAAAAGTAGGCTTAGGGGTTGTATTTTAAGGTTTCTTGACTATTTAACTGAACCTTTTGTGTAATCTTGAAGTGGAATTTGATGCAAATACTTCCATTCACAAAACGGAACCATGGAGTCCTGGCAGTTTAACTCATTTCCCACTCAAATGACAAGGAATAATGGTCTCTGATTGAATCTCTGTATTTTCCAAATCTGCCAGTCAGTTTTTTTTTTATTAAACTTGGTAAGTAATTAAGATATTGTGATTTATACTTTTTTTTAAATGCAGAAATCTACAGGCAACACCTCAGGCTGATTAATCAGGTTAATGAAGTGCAGATTAATCACAAATAACAATATCAGCTCTGAATAATTTCTTCCCCCGTTGTTGTAATTTGCAGTTTACTGAGTCGTACGGTGGTTTAGCTGAGATTTGAGTGTTTCTAGCGTCAGAGGTACAGATGTTTTTGTTTTTTCTGCGAAGACTCATGTAGCCCTGAAAAGGGGGACATTAATGGGGCTTTAGCTTTGGTCAGTTTGATCCCTGAACAGCAGAGAGAACAGATCAGAGATGACAGGATTACACTGGATTCATAAACACCAGATTATTTTCAGCCGTGCTGTATATTGTGGGTGTGTGTTTGTTATTTTATTGGAACCTTTTTCTGGTGAAATTGCCATCTTGGTGCCTTTATGACGACCTGCTTACGAGGGGTACGGCGGAAGATAGATTAATTTTGGCGTCGGATATAATCTGGTAATGGTCAGCCTCTCGTATTATTTATTTATTTTTTCAGCTTCTACAGCTTCTTGTGTGAGATTGTGTGATATTTTTAGGTGATGTTAGCATTATATTTATCCATATTTAATCTTTAATGTTTTTTGTCCTAAAGCGACGACAGTAGAGAAGCTTAACGCTGCTGAACAGTAATTGCTGATGCTGTCATGCTGATATCCATCCATTCATCCATTTTTATTGTTGAGCATCGTTACATCTGGAACAGTTGTGTGCAGCTCAAAGTTTTGGTGTTCCTGCTGTGAAAAATGTCGTTTTATAACCGCTGAAGGTGGCCACAGTTCAGTTTTCATTTACCAAAGAGCAGTGTGCTGTTTTTACTGGTGGACTTTGGCGTATAATGATTTTTCTGAATCGTTTTTAAAGGCAGTTTAACATTTCTGCCTCTGCCGTTATCTTCTACACTTTGTGCAGTGAAGCATTGCAGCTATTTCACACTTTTTTTTTTAGGAGAACACTTTAAAACAAAGAGTTTGTCCAGGTTTCCTTTAATTAATAAAGGTTAATACAGTGGCCTTATGGGGACAAACTTGTGCGCGTCTGTGTGTGTATGTATTGGCTTGTCTGTGTAGGAATCGGAACAGGTCAGCATTAAACATGTTTCCTGGAATTTCAGTTTAAATCTGTTATGGCTTTAACCTTATGTTACTTTTTAATGCTTTGTGTACATCCATATGCAGGATTTATGCGAATAGCTACAAATGCAAGAATCTCTATCCCATAAATGCATGCGTTAAACTCCTGAGAGGGTAAGCCAAGAGATGAACTTGTCCCCTTTAAGCTCGTAATGCTCGTTTTGTTTTCTGCCTTTTTAACAAAGTGCCCATAATGCCAATGAGTTCCTATATGAAAAGATGAATAAATAGATGCAGAAAAAATGCCTAATCAGTGGAAATGTAAACAGGAACAATCTTACAGTAGCTCTATTCACCCCACATGTAGACGGTGACTTTAGACACAGATTTATTCAGCAGTTTTAAAACCAGACCCTTGTTTTGTTCTTCTTTAGCAGACAGATAGGGGACTCGTGCAACAAAACCATGCTGTTATCTGGCAGAGTTTTATATAAGAGGAAAAACACTGAGCTGCTCAGCAGATTTTACACTTTTGGAAAAGAAATCTGTGCTTGACTGCCATGTTTAGTTTGAGTGCTAACATGAAAAAAGTGGGTCAGTGGATCTCTGTGTAACCACACATCCAGAGTAGTTGTTGAACAAACCTCAAAATGAGTGACACTTTTCTACTTTTGCCTTCAAATGGGCTTGTTTTTATATATATATATATTGTTAGATGGATGTAACTTAAAATAATAATAAGATGGATGTAACCATGTTTGTGGTTGTCCTCTAAAACCACGGATTCTGTAAATCCTCCATTTGTCTGCAGGGGTCTGAGTGAATCATCTCTGTGCTTGGTTTAATAAGAAATAGATTAGAAATAGGAATTTTGGTAAAGATTTCTTTTCATTTGTAGGACTTCAGTTCCAGGAAACAATTATGTGCCAACGTTATTTAATTGAATGTCTGACTCTGCCTAATGACTCTTAGCCTTACGTGATGAATGATTATTTGAAGCCATCTCTGAATCCAGAAAATTGGCCCTAAAGAAAAAAAAAAGCTGTAACAGGTTTATTTTGACGGTGACACTGCGTGTCGGATGTCAGAGCAGCACTTAGAGAGGCATTTGAAAACACAGTGAATCTCCAGAAAATGAGCCAAAAGTCATTTTCTCCAAACACACCATTGTGCCATGCTGTGTGCGGCCAAACCACACTGTTACACACACACACAAACACACACACAGGGACATTCAGTGGTGTCATCAGTTGATCTGTCTTTGTTAGCACTTCTTTTCAAAGTCGGAGATTCAGCTTGTTAGCCAGAGTGATGTCGCCCAGTGTGTCTCTTGGAGACTCTGCGTGGTTCTCAACCACACTTGATGTAGAAGAAGAAAAAAGAGAATCCTAAAGGATGAAAGAAGGCGGCCGAAAGAAGAGAAATTTGAATGCTAAACAACATAGAACGCATTTAGCGTGTTTTTTGTAAATGTCGTTTTTTATTAACACGAAAGTGTAAATTTGGAAATGAGTTTACTATTTATTTTTCAATCCATGTGTTTGATTTTACGTCCCTGGGCTGTTAAATGAGTGAAGCCTGGTTTATACTGGTTCTTATCAGAAGTTTATCTTTGATATGATTTGCTTCCATTTGATCAGATTTGCACATCCTGACTTATAAAGTCGAGCCAGTGGGTTGTGAGTTTTTTGGGTTCTGTCTTGATTATATTGGCACGTTAACAGAATTCAGCTTTGGCAGCTAATTTCCTGTGGAAAGCATCATCGATCACGTGAATACATAAGATGACTAATCTCGTCATTCTTGTAAAATAATAATGACTTTTATATTAGCGTGTGTGTTTGTGTTTTAATCTTAATTTGGTCAGTGGCACTGAGTGTGAACATGTGAAAAAAAAGATAAAATGTTATGAAATAAAAACAGACTTGATGATAATTTTGATTCATTATTATTATTTTTATTTACTTTCTGCTGAAATGCATGCAAACACATTTTAAGTGGGGAGCCCAAATCCTTCAGATGCATTTAGTGCACATATGCAAATAAAAGGTTGCATTAAGTCTAAAGTAGCAGCGAATTTATAGCCGCACTAAAAGAAACATGCACGTCCCCTTCTTAAATTATGCCAATTCAGAGATTTTCTGAAGCCACACGCGCAAATACACATACAAAGTCCTGGCTGTATTTTTGCAGATAATCATGCAAGAATGAGTGCGGCGTAATCCTCTCATCTCTGATCGCTTTCGTCTGCTGCCCGGAGATCAAAGTAACCGTCTAAAGTCCCGTTAATGTCCTGTGGAGGGGCCTGTCTGACCTTTTTTCTGCCTGTTGTGTTGCCCTCCTTACAATCTGACTAAATGAAGAATCAGACTCCTCACAGTTAAAGAAGGCTAATCAACATAATTTCATCCTGGCAATTTTAACCAAGTCCAGTCAGAGTATTTATGCTAAACATTTCTTTTTTCTGTTTAAGAACTAAACTTTTTATCATCAGTATCATCCTTGCTGCTCTTTATTCCAAAACTACAGCCCAACTGAAAACAGACCAAGAAATTCTCTTTGTTCAATAAATACATTGTGATTTTGCTGCAACATAAATAGTTAAAACCAGCTATTTTTTCGCTGACATTCCCGGTGGGGCGCCGCCGCCATCCCCTCAAAGATGGATCGGCCTGTCAGCTGACCACTGCTCGGCGGTGACGGGAGGCTGAGTGACAGATGGAGACGACACTCAGCCGCGACAGCTCCATCCTGCTGGAAACGGATCAAATCAGAGGGTTTAACTGAGATTTAAAAACCCGCCGCAGGCCGAGCTGTTTAGTTAGTCACTGTTATTATTTATCACAATAAGCGCTCTTGACGGAGAGGCACGGGCCATTTAAAATGCAACCTGTGATGCGGAGAGCAAGGGGAATGATGAAATGAGAGCTCGCTTTCTGGCTGAATATCTTCATGTTTTATGCAAACACTGATGTGACATTCTAAGGTTTACTGACTGCCACCATCTGTGTCATTTGGTGGAGGAATTAAACGCTGTAGACAAGGGTGACACCACGGAGCATAAAGCTGGAGGGAAGTTAGTGGAACATTGTGTTCAAAGAATAAAACACCACAGCTTTTAAGTATGTAAAATTGAGAAAGTATTAATATTAGCATTATTGTTTTTTTTTTCTGTTCCTGAATGACGGCAGCCAGACTTCTTTTTGGATCCTGAAGTCGTCGCCTCTTCCTTTATAAACTAGTTGGTACTATTGTGTGAGCTTATGTTTCACTGCGTCCTTGATGAATCTACATCAAAATTCAAACTAAAACTAAAGATTTAAAGAGATGTCACATTCAGTGCACAAATCTAGCTCTATAGTCAAGACAGCTAACTACACAAATGTCTTTTCATCAGTTAACGGCATACTGAGTTTGGGAAACTTCAAAGTAAGAACGTTAAATGTGTTGTGCTTTGTTGTGCAGTTGAAAGATGCTTAGCTTCTTCACATCCATTTGTGGATGTGTTTGAGGACATGGGTTTGACAGGGTTCTCTCCCCTCTGCCCTCTTCTCCAATAAGACCAAAGTAATCCTGGAGCCAGCTGACCAATAAAATGGCGGGGTGCCCCCTCCGCGCTTCCAGAAGCTGTTGTGTTGGGAATCAGCTGAACTCGATGACATTGATCCTACAACCTTGTGCTAAAGTGCACAAAGCTGGCCTAGTTTGAGTCTGGCCCTCTTTGAACCTTGTTGTTCTTTTTTTGCTTTTTAAAAAATATCTATATTTTTAGTTCGCTCGGCCCTTAGACCTTCAGGCCTGTTGTTGGTGGCTTGCAGTTTCTGACCTCTCACACTCCTTTCTTCTGCCTCTGCGTTCAGTCCGCTCTGTAGAAAGAAACTGGACTTTTCCAAGGGTCACTTTAGTCTCAACCTCATGACAAAATACAAAACCAGGCTGCACCAGACAGAGTTCTGTGTGGGAGCGACTGGACAGCGTGTGCAGCAGCAGAACCTGTTATTCATCACACATCGCTGGATAAAGGTCTTCTTTTTTTGTCTCAGAGGTCATTTTTTAAGGTTATACATTTGATGGGAAGAAAAAATAAATTAATTTAATGGAACCTGCAGAGCGTGTGATCTGATTCGTTTTCTGATTTCAGTTTCTTTATTAAATGTTAATGGTTGTGTTAAAAGCGTCATCCTGATTATTTTCAGTTTATTAGAATCTGGCCTCACACAGTGAAGCACAGAACTGGACTAGAACTGTTCTTTAGACTGACCCAGTGAAAGAGAAATAAAAAGGAACGAGGTGTGTGTTAAAGGTGTTGCATTGTGCTGTTCTGTGCCAGTCGGACATTGAGGCGGAAAGAGAAAAACTGAAAGATGTAAACAGGAAAATGATGGACAGAGCACATGTTAGAAAAATAGAAACACACCACGAAGACAGATGGAGATGACAAAGATGAATTGAGGACAGATGAAGTGAGTTACAGGATGTTCATTAGCATTGATGAGATGGAGAGTGATGGAAACCGGATGGAGCTGCATCAGTTGTAAGTAATGAGAAAAGGGAAAATGGAGTTCATTAATTCCTCAGGATGAAGACAACTGAAGTGAACAGGAAGAAACAAATGGGTAAATGAGTTGATTGCAAAACAAAGGAGATTTAAAGAGATTAACAAAGAGGGGGGCGGTTTAGAAGAGGAAAGAATAGTTGATAACAAGAGCTTTTTGGGTGTCTTAAAGGCATAATAGCCATGAGCGCTACAGCATCAGGATGAGAGCAAACGGAAACTGTTTTGTCCATAAATTTGGTGCACTGGAGCATTAGCATATTCAAATTTTATTCAATTTACGTCAGATATTTACCATTTTTGGGGTGATAAAAGGAGAGAAAAACTGCACAAAAGAGGATAAATATGTTTAAAAACGAAAAAGCTGGTTCTCATGATGAAAAAACAGTGAAGGAAAAGCAGAAGGGCTGAATGTAAGTGTACGTTTGTAAAAACGCTGCAGTTGACTTTTATTAATCCAGGAGAAGTGGAATTGATGTGGACGAGAGAGGCAGAAAGATGAAAAATAAAATTAGCGGCAGCAGTTTCAGAGGCCGAGGCGGACGGAGAGATTACTATGTAAGAAAAGACGAGCGAAAGCTAGCAGATGGTTGCGAGAGGAAGAAGGAGAGGAGGAGACGAGGCGACAAGTCATGACCTAAAGAGGACTCGGCTCATTAGCTTTCCATTTTTTACGTTACCATGGAAACGGCGGACAGGATGATCGGGTGTGATGAGGGCAGTTGTGTTGGACAGATCACATCTGAGGAATAATGACCTTTACTTAAATCATGGCCGGATAACTGAACAGTATCGGACCGGGGCTCAGGGACCAGAGGGTCCTATCAGACTTTCTGCGTGAAGTAGAATGGAGCAAAATTAATTAATGGGAAAAATAGGCACAGAATGTTCATTGGGAGCAAAATATAACAGCTACGACCACAAAGGCAAACAGATTTGATTGATTTCTCTAGTATTTCATTTTAAGAGTTTGGTTATACATGTATAAATGTCTGAAAAATATAACAGTTGTGACTTGATATGGCAAGAACTAGCAGGAGTTGCACTTTAAGAGTCCGGGGACTCACATAAACCATGTTTTCATTGGCTGTAAAAATAGCTTCCAGCTGCACTGAACACACAATCTGCAACATTGTTAGTTTTTGTTTTTATCTTAATTTCTCTTTTTTACCCCCCTGCACTTACAAATCCAGCCATGATTACAATATATCCAAAGCAAAACTTGACACTGTTTTGTATGCAACAAAGCAGCTAACGCTGGATCCTCAGCTCAAAACCCTCATTTGTGAACATGCTTTATTGTCTTTCAGCAAGATGATGATTAATGAACAAAGTTTTTAGATGGCTTTAAAGGCCATTAGATGAGCCATAAATCCCAGCTGTGCTCCTGCAGAGACTGAGCCACATTAAGGATCTTTAGACATCTGTTTATTAAAAAGTGTGAGCCGATTCTTACTTGTCATTGCTGTGTTGTCGGGAAAGCTCTGGCAGCGACAAAAATGATCGTCTTGCCAATAAAGCTTTTAGGGCTGCAGAGATTTGCTGAGATTACATAAAGTCAGAAAACTGGAAAGGAGAAGAGACATGGACGGTGACGCGTTGAATAGAAAAACAAAACAAAAAAACACCCTTAAAATTAGAGCAAGAGGTTAAGAAGTGGGAGGGTTAAACTGCTCGAGAGGACGGAATGGATAAATAAGATAAGTAAATGTCAATGTGGTGATGAAAGCAAATCCATACCAGCAGACAGACAGCGGCTGACAGTCACAGAGGATTAACCCCTGGTAAAATCACATGTGGGATTAGCGCGGGACAAACAGATGAAAATCTGCAGCTGCCCATTTGCTTGGTCATGTGTGTGTGTGTGTGTGTGTGTGTGTGTGATATGGATGATAGAGATCACCTTTGCTGAAAGGTTTAATATGTTTGGCGACTGAAACTCAAACAGGAGAATAAACATGAAAACAAGTCTCGCAGGAAATGACGCGACGCATCCTAATTGTGTCCAGGGAAACAGCTGACCATAGCCAATGGGAGGGTCTGGTTTGATAATGACAGCCATGTACGGCTGCCGCTGCTGATTAGAGCCTCCTCGTCCTGACTGATTGATTCGTTCCGCAGTCGGCTGTTTCCAAGACACCAAGGTGACGTCTTCAGAGGTTTATCACAGTTGAATTATTATGGCAAACAACAACAACAAAATGTCCAGTAGCGCTTTACCATCCATGAGCCTCACGCAGAATGCCGAGCTTTGATTTTCAGTTAAAAGGCCCTAAAAATACAAGGGTCTCGGTTCCAACCCTGCACTGGTTTTCCTTGCTGAGTAATATTTCAAGAACGGGACCTTTTCACATGCTGAGCTTGTGACTTCAAATCTGCTCACCAGATTCACCAATTTCTCAAGATGTTCTCATAATTTTGAAACCTAAGCAAACACTTTTGATGAAGATCAACAGGCAGAACAATAAGAAGATAGAAAAATGGTTATGCTAACTTTGGATTCAAATTTTTTCAATTCACATCGTTTCACATATTTATGAGACAGCCCTCAAGTGGCTCCAACACTATAACATTTATTTATGACTTTGTGAAGCACCGAACAGTCTCAGAACATAATAACAGAGATCACATGCTCAGTCCATCCCTGTAAACTCTGATTTAAAGACAGACTTTATCGTGATGGAGCAAACGGTGGGGATCCGATACAGAGTCTGAGGGAACAGCAGGTGGATTTATTAGAATTTAAACTTTTGAACTCCTTCCAGTAGAACACAAAATGCTTTGGCTTGCTTGCACAAATAAACCACCGGGGCCCACTTGGAAGCAGACGTCCTCCTTGTTTCCAGTACAACGCGTTTTCCGTGTAGTCACAATGAAAGCAACATTTAGGCACAGCACCCATCTCAGTTTCATGTGGACCTCTTTCTGACCCAACCAATCGCTGGAAACGGTGGAAAAAGCCGAAAAAAGCCGAGCTGCTGCTGATCCTCAGCGTTGATCGTTTGCCAGCGTGTCACATAACTCCCTCCACACCTCCCGCTTCCCGCGCCACTCTGCAGTCTCCCATGATCCTCCTCTGTTTGACCTGGTTAGGGGGGTCACCCCTAATTGGTGGCTGCTTGTCCTAATGGCTCCTGTTACCTCGTTAGGAGAGGTCGGGTCGCACAGAACTTTCTGCTAACAAGCCGGCCCGCTTTTGTTAAGTAAGCGTTTTACTTAACGGACTGAGGAGCCGGAGGTGGAGAGGAACTCACTCTCAGCTGACAGTAAAACTGAACGGGGGGGGGGGTGTTCACTTCTTCTTGTTATTCATAAAAACAAATCTCCTCTGATGATCCAACAAAGGCAAGAAAGCTTCATTTCTGCTTCATCTCTGCATGCATTATCCTCTGTTGGTTTAGTTCTTTATTTCTTTATGAATGAATTCTGCTCCATAAAACTGAACTAAAGCAAAATCTTAGTAGCTTAGATTTCTTCCATTAAAGACTACCAGATGAGAAGTGATCCAGATTCATCTGATGGACTCGCCCCGATATCATAAAGTGGATTTTCCTGTAAAATGAACATTTTAAGCAAAATTATAAATTTAAAACAAAACCTTTGAATTAATTTACTGAATGACTTTTGGAGCTCTTCTATTAAAAAAGATATTATTTACAAAGAAGAAAGGATGTGTTGCATTGCTGTCGGGGCCGACTTAAAGATTGATATCATGGAGCACACTAAATGTTAAAGTTCATAAAAAAAGTCAAATAACTTTTCCACAAAACATGATCAGCCAGTCAAATTCCCAGGACTGAATCGTCTTCTTTTGTTGTTTTGTCTTTTTTTTTTTAATGTCCATTTACCGGAAACAGCCACCACAGGAGAGGAGTTTTGCTGCTTCTTTGCATCGTCTCATTTAGGAAACACTGGACTGTTCTTCACTACAAATCCGGCTACAGTTTGTCCCACAGCTCCTGAGAGCCACAGATTTTTAAAGCATAATTTTTTCCAGTTGTGCTGACTGAATGCTACATTTCACCTTTGTGAACACACTCCATGATAAGCACTCCTGTATGTTTTTTAAAGAAAACAAAACGCGTTCCTTGTGTTGTTTCAGAGCGTCTGAGGGGGTGCTCCCCCGCCTCCTGACGGCTCGTCTTCATCACCATCATTGCCTGAACAGCTTGAAGCATCACCCGCGTGACGGCAAATTTTCACATGGTAGGTAAATCCACCCCTATTGTTGTTTTTCTGTTTTTACTTTTCAAAGTCACGCCAAAGCTCTTCTCTCAGCCATCAGTTTGTTTTGGGCAAAATTAAATTATAGAGGTCGGACATGTGAACGATGTGCAGGAAACCCTAAACTGTCCTGATGTCTGCAGTGTAGATCTGTCTCTTATGTAATCGCTCTCCTCTGAGCCAGCTGGTATAAATATGTTTCAGATTAACACAGACAGTTTAATCTGAGACGCCATTCAGCGGCAGCAGCGTGGTAATTAGATCAGTGTCGTCCAAGTGCTGTTTTTCGCACAGCCGCTGCCTTTGGTTTATTAGCCGAAATCAGTGGAAACTTGTTCCGAATGGCAGGAGTGTCACCGTCTGCGTTGTGAGGAATTTGTATAACGTCAGCGGCTGCTGATGAGTAGCCGAAACTCCCAGCCGCAGCGAAGGCATCGTAGCGTGCCTCCTTTTTGACTGATGCAAGCGTGAGCCCATTCGCTCCCCAGCAGCATCTCATTACCTCAGAAACAGCAAAACAAATAAGCTGCTTGCAGAACATCTGCTCTGAGTGTATGGGTGTGTGCGCCCCGATGTGTGCTCGGTGTTAGAAATCCATGTTTTCAGTTTTTTTTTTTCTTCACAATGATGTTCTATTTGCCCTTTTTTTTTTCCTCCACATTTTCCAGATCTGTGTGCTGCAGATGGAGGCTTTAGTCAGGCCTCTGTGGAAGGTCTGCCATGCATGTGGCTTGTTTGGGATTTAGCCTCACAGAAAGGTGAAAGTTCTGCCTTTCTTTGTAATGTCTGCGCAGCCAGTTTACAGTGATGGACTTAAGATAAACTCACTAGTGCCTCGCTAAGTTCATCTGCTGCTACAGATTTAGCTTTTCACTGTGGCTCGCAGAGGCACCGACACTAGGACGCAACAGAATAGCTTCACAGCTTTACCAACAATATAGAAACTACTGTTGAGCAGACAAATGACAACAGCACTATGGAAATGGGATGATTGGTTTTCTCCTTCAAGTACAGCATCTGAATGAACATGTCTGCTCTCTAAAGGAAGTATCAGCTTTGACTGTTTGACCGGCTGCAGATTTGTTCTGCCTTTTAGTCTTTTTATTGGACCATCTTTTATTTTTTTCAATCCGGTTTTCAATCTAAAGCCTCCTGTAAAATACCTTTGATACATGTTTTCCTACCTCAGCCGTCCTTGTTAGGTCTACTTGCCTCAGACAGTAAAATGGACTATGGTATGAAATTAATAAGTTTTTCAAGGGACTTGGAAGGGTTGGAAGGCAGAAAAATAAAACGTTAGGAATGAATAAGAGAAGAAGGGGACAAGTAGCTTCAATTTGCTGAAATTGTTTATTGTCCATCTGTCTCCATCTGATTTTTACAGCATCTATTTTTTCATTTGTTTCTTTTCTCTCAATCTTCTTCATTTTTTTTCTCTCTTCAGTTTCATACTTTTCCATTTGTCAGCTTTCTTTGTTTTGAATGCATTCATTATCGCTCATTCTTTCTTAATTTTTCACACTTTTTTTTTTCTAACTTTCTCTTTCACTCTTGCTTTAATTCACTCTCAATCACTGTTATTCATGGCTTTCTTTTCTTTTCCATCCGCTCTCATTAACCTCCATTCATTCATCTGCACACTTTGGTTTTGTTTTCCTCTCATTCTCATGTAAAATGTTTTATTCCCATGCACTTGATTCATTTGCATTCTCTCCGGCTGACCCGCGGTTTCCATTGTTCAGTTTCACAGATTTCTCCCTTTGTTCCTATTAACCCAAATTCACTGGGCGTCATTCACAGAGAGGCATTGATCATCCTCAAACATGCACACAGCTGCGAACATACAGACTTTAAAAAAGGGTCTACAGAGAAAAGCTCACATGTGATGCTTGATGCTTTCTTCAGACGTGCCAACAAGTGTGGAGGGTAAAGTTTTTCATTTAACATTTGTAGTTTCTTCTAGATGTTAGAAGAAGCACATTGAACCTTTTCCTCTTCATTGGACATCCGATGAGTTCCTAAATGTAGGGTCGATATTCAGTTGAAGCCACCACCCAACTGAAACATTTCACGAGTAGAATCAAACTCTCGTGGGAAGTCGAACGCTTTCTCAACGTTGCTGGTCTACTCAGAAAGCCGCTATCCCCTGCAGAACCTTTGTCTTTGATACAGTGTTAACAAAATGTATGATCTCGTCACCTTTTCCCCCATCCGGTGGAAATTGCCCTC
The DNA here is from genome assembly GCA_907169785.1 of Menidia menidia. Lineage (NCBI taxonomy): Eukaryota > Metazoa > Chordata > Actinopteri > Atheriniformes > Atherinopsidae > Menidia > Menidia menidia. The sequence goes on along the minus strand of CAJRST010005557.1, from coordinate 8,281,023 downwards.
AGCATTTCAGCTGGAGCCCTTTCATAAGGAGTCTGAGACTCCACCGTTTAGGTCCCAACTCCGGAGGGCGGAAAAGGTCCAAGTCGACAAAATTCTCAAAATGGCTCAGAGTTGAAGGAGACATACATTATGAGGAATCATGCAGCCATCAGCTGTTCGTACCTTTTGTACGAACAAAAGTAAGAATTTTGTTGTTTTGTTTAGACGGCCAAAGTTATCTGGTCCATTTCTATCTGTATAATGAAGGATTTTGGACTACTGTAGCTGTTCTATGTACAAGTTAAGGGATGCTACGGTGACCAGTAAGGCCAGGTGTATATTCATTGACTTCTGGCGTGTCAGATGAAGGATTAGTGAGTGCGGAGAGGATAACATTCAGCCTCTCAGTTTCCGTTCAGTCAGATGTTTTGACACAAATAGCAGCTCCTCTGGCTTTTTGGTAATCTTATGGCCCTTTCTCTGTTATGCAGAGGGATTCGGCTAATGCCCAGCATTAGATACTTTATCTTTGTGTGGTGGCCTGTAGGCCCGTAGAAAATGGCACACTGCGAATGTTTGCAGACCGTTCGTCTACATCAAAAATCTGTCTATCAGTTTTGTTTTTTGTCCATTGAGTGCCTGACAACTGTGTGTAGATTCAAGTGAATGATTTGGCTCTCTTCCAGATTTTTCTAAATTTCACAGTCACCTCAGACTGTGGATTGGAATGTGGCTCTTTCTTTGTATATTAAAGATGTTTACCATTTGAAAAACAGGGGGAGGTGTTGTGAGTCCAGAAACTGTTTGGCAGTATCGTTGGAGCCTTGCGGGGAATCGGAGGAAAAACAGAGAGCTGATTTCAAGCTGCATGAAATCAGGATTTCACAGAGCTTAAAAAATGTGTTGAAGTGTATCCCAAATAGGAGGCCTGCAGATAGATTACAGCTCGGATTTGTTGTGCTCCCGCCATAGTTTGATCATTAATACAGGAAACTTTCAAAGAAAGCAGACAGAAGCCCGAGGAGGAGAAGAAAAGAGGCTGTAATTATTTTCATTTCTCTATCTCCATTTCTAACTCTATCAGTTTCATTTTAGGTGGTCTCTCAGTCACTTTAGATCCCGTTAAATCACTTTGAAAGAATTTGTCCTTCAGCCTCACACTCGCACACGCATTTTTACACACAATGGGCAAAGCTGGCGTTTTGCCTGTCAGGATGAAAACTGATTCCACATTCTCAGTCTGGCTCTTGGGGCGCCCATTCAAGGCCAGCAGACACACGCAAACAAGCTCTCCACACACACCCTTAAAGGCACACGCTCCCTCTGGTGTCGGCACAGTTTACCGACATGTGCACAGGTGACACGCAGGACTAGCTTCCGAACACTAATCCAAACAGGAAAATAACGCAAAATTCAGGAAGGGGCTGGCTTTGTTGGAGAAAAAAAAAAAGAAAGAAAAAAAGGAGCAGCTCAGACCGGAGCCACAAGCTGAGTTGATGCTCTTTAAAAATTCACACTGAGAGATGGATCTGTCTGTTGACTGGCATATAAAAAGAATACTGACTCCGAGCGTAGAAAGAGAATTAAAGGGGTCCCGCGGTGACATCACAGAACGTTCACATGAGTCTAACAGCTGACCGAAGAATGATTGAAGTTTTTCACTTTTCACCCTTCTGAATGTGTGGATGGCACACCGACCAATCACACACTCTTTTCTTTCCCCTAATAGAGGCTGAATATGAATAATTCTTCTTGAAAAGCCCCATGTTATTTATTGCATGCAAATATAATAATAAATAATAATAATAATAATAACAGAACTGCAAACGAGATACAAACTGAAAACACACTGAATGACCGCCAATCCACCAACACACAGTTGATGGTCAGGAGTTGTTGTGCAAACCTATGGAGGTGCAGGTGGGAGGCTGCAGTTCAGGACTAGTTTAAGACTTCTGTGTGCTCAGATTTAGCTTATTTACACACCATCTCTGTTCATTATGTTGACTCCAGCTGTAGAAAAACATCTGCACTGACAACTAGGCTGTGTGTGTTTTCGCAGTAGTGTCAAAAGTGAGCTATCTCAAAAGGGTACGCAGCTCTGTGTGCCACAGAGGATTCCTGACAGTGGTTCATCTGCCCCACGCTGGTGTTTTCCCTTTTTTTTTTAGACCGTCTTCTGATCTCTGAGAAAAGCACCGATCTCTCCACGCGCCTCCTTTCTGGAAGCTGTAAATGACCAAATCCGTTCATTTGCCCTAACACTGCAGACCTTAATCTCATTATCACTTATCACCCTTCATAATAATCACCTCTGCTGCTTCTCTGACCCGTCTGACACCAATCTCATTAAAGCTTCAAAGTCGTTTTGACGTTCTCCCAATAACGGTTAATACAATTCCACTGGGCCGTGGAGGCCGGCCAGAATTGATCTGGCACACAAACAGAAGGCGGCCACTGACCGATTTCTGTCAACTGCTTAAATTAAAGGAGTTGTAGAATTTCAATACACTGTGCTTGTTCTACAGAGAGAGCCAACTTGGTTACCCTGATCACTTTGGACATTATACTATATATTTGAATACTTTTTCAGATTTTTTGCTGTTGTTCTTATCGGGTTACATTGTTTGTTTTTTTGGTCATGGATTATATTACCTTATAGCAATAGCCGAAACACAACACATTGTGTTGGTGTCATACAGAAATGTAAGAACAGTTTCGTCTTTTGGGGTTTAGTGTCTTGCACAGCGTTTCCTGAACACGGTACGGGGAAACCGGGAATCGAACCATCGCTGATTGGCCGACAGCCGCTCCCTCTCCTGAGCTGCAGCTTCCCCAGATGCCTCAGGCAGACATCTTTTATTTAAGTGTCTTTATGACAGTTGGTACCTTGACTTTACTGATGCTGCACCTTTTCAAACAAGCCTTTATTATTTTTATTTTTTTTTGTTTTTTGTCTGTGAAAAAAATTTGCACAGAAACATGTGATTGAGGGGAATTGTTTTCACTTCATTGAAAGTTGGCCGTTGCTTTCTTTGCCGTCTGACATTTATAAACCGGGGGTGCTTTTCATAATTCGGTGCTTGTTATGTCATCTCTAGAGGGGGGAAAAAGAGCACTGCAGGCGTAAAGAACAAATGAACAGATGTGTCATTTGTTGTCTTTCATCAAGCGGTGATTCTTTTTTCTGTGTTAGAGCCATCTCATTTTGACCTTTCATGGGAGTAAATAAAAAACAAAACATCTGTTGGCGTAATTGAGAGGATTTTTTTGCTTTTGTTCTTAGCATTTCCATCATGATACACCAATATATAAAAGAGAATTACACATTATTCACATTAACAAGAAGATGCTGTTCGTGGTGTTTTAAAACATCAAGAGCTTTGTCTAAACTGACTTGGCTTACGCAGAATCTGACCACATGGTGCTCATAATCTATTTACCGATCGTTGTATTTTCTTTCTTTGTTTCATATCATAAAAAAATGTGAATGAGTGTGCTTTAACTAGCAGATGGTCAGTTCTGCTTTGTATGGCAGGCGGTTTCAGCACCTTGGACAGCGCCATTGCTCACTCATCACAGCACACAGCAGTCGTTCTCGGTCTGCAAGGTAACTTTAAACTCCAATTCATTCATGCCTTTGAATAACCTCTGCTTTTAATCTACTTCATTTAGCTCTGTCTTCATCATTTACAACTTATTTTATGTATGAAGGCTTCTTAATGTTCAACACTTGCGCATAAATTCTTAGAAAGCTTTAGGCAAGGAATGAATTATTCAGAGAAAAGACAGCTTAAGGGCTAGTAATAAAGTAAGAATAATAAAGAAAAAAAGCCAAGTGATGTGTATATATATTCTTTTAGAAGTAAGGCATTTATACTGATATTTAACAGCATGTGAACCTGCTGGGGCAGGGAGTGTGTTAACCTGTCAGTCCCGCTCAACGATTCTTACACTGACGGGTAGAGACTGTCACCGAGACGGATCACACTCCCTCTTCCAGTTTGGTTCCCCCGGAGGACTTGTGCTGTGAGTCGCCACCACATTGAAGATGTTGACTAACAACTGACATGACAACAGACCACTTCAGACGGCGAGTAGACCTGACAAGAGTCCCACCGACGCAGCCCAAAGGCCCCCAGATACACACGCAGTTTCATCTTTATTAACTCTGCAATTTACAATTTTGCAATTTGAGTTTCTGCTATCGTGTTTTTAAATGTGTGACTTCATTAAAAGTGCGATTGCTGATCACAGCAGTGCTGTGCCGCTACAGGCAGACCGGTGGACACTGAAGGGTTAAACGTGTTGAGCTTAATGTCCTAACTCCCACAGGAGGGAGTGTAATATTGATTAATCCAGAAGCGAACGTGTAATTGATCACAGTCCGTCTGGTGGGCGGACGGCAGCGGCCGAACCAGATCAGATTCATGATCCAATCTTAATATTTTCCTTTATTGTGTGAAATGTAGCAGAGACTGGAGACCCTGTTTGAATGGGGTGTGATGTATTTCTCCTGCTTTCTAACTGACAGGTGCTTTCTGTGAGCATGTGGATGGTGTTCAGACTACAGAAACCATGCAAATAGCAAGAACAAAACAAGATGTTTCACCTAAATGAGTCGAGGCCGACTGATGAAGATCAATGCAGACTCGTATATTTCAGTTTGCATCCTTAGATAAAGAAAAGGGGGTTTCCTACTTGTAAGAACACAAAGAAGGATCCAATCTTAGGACAGAAGTCGGACAGTTTGAGAAATTTGATTGATTTTAAAGAGGTAAAGTGACATATGAATTGAAACAGTTTAAGGACGCGGAATAAAAGAGAACAAACAGCTATCACAAATAGAAACGGTGGAAGAAAAAGATTTCAATCCAGGAAAGAATAGTGAAAGCAGAGAACTAAACATCTCATTGAAGTGAAAACCTTTTTAGACACATAATAAGGGTTGTTTTCCTCGTAAAAGGTTAAAAGCTTGTATAACACCCCTTTGTTTTTTGTAGTTGCTTTGGAAACTGTAGAAATGTCAGATTGTTTTTCACCTTAATGCTCCACAGAAAAGAGCAAAGAACAAGCCTGTGGTCAGTAATCCCGAAATCAAATCGCACCAATCAATCACTCTGTGTGGTGTTTAGTTCCCCCGCAGTCCAAAAAGAGCTAATTAGTTCCTCCTTTAAAGAGCGCTTATTGGTGATATTGACATTTGTTTGAAGGGATAAATAAGCTGCTGCCTGAGGTGACAAAGCTGATCATAAAGATAAGGCTGAGGGAGGAGCTATTAAGAGATTTACTGAATGAAGTGAAGCCATCTCCTGTTCTACATTCATCCTCAATGCTCTATCCTCTAAATTAAACTTCCGATCAAATAATATATTATATTATATGTATCATAGGAGTGTTTTTATTGTCGAAAAATATAGAGCTGATAAAATCCTAGCTCCTCATTTCTGCTAATTTTTTCACACAAAAGACGAATTAGATCAGAAGTATGAGATTGCAGAGTTCGATCAATATTTGATGGAAAGGTCTAAAACTTTAGTATTTAAAATGAATAATTTGTAAGTAGAGCTATTCTTTGATAATATTTCTGGGGGATACTGCAGTCGTCAAATAGATAAATGTGCTCAGTGAATTACAATGCAATTAATCTCCTACCAAAATTGACTTTGGCCATTTTCTAATTTTGCACCGACTTTTGAGACATTCATCCTTCTGTTTATTTTATTTCGTTCAGACCATTCCCACAGTGACTTTGGTTGAGGTAGTGACAGATTGAGCAACATGTGAAAGAATGTGAGCTGAGTCGACCGGGCCATTGTGGAGTAATATCTTACCTGTGACCACTCCACACACCCACCACTCTCCCATCCGGGTGTGAATTACGTTCAGTGGATCGGGCATGGCTTCACACACCGGGTCTTAAATAAAGCCCAAAAAACGAATCAGGTTTATTTCCTCTGAGTTGAGCTCGGAGCATGTGTTTATATTTCTGTCTGTCTGTGGGACCAGTCATTCATTAGAGCAGCTAGTTTGTGTAAACCGTGTCTCAGTGAATGAGAACTGACATCGGTGCTGCTTTGGCTCCGAGCAGCAAATTAGTGATTTAAGCAATGAAACACACCTGCGCTTAGACACACAAAAGCTCGTATGCACAGACCTTTTTGAAAGGCTGTTATTACTGAGAGCTGTGACTCATGTCAGAGTGCCAAGTTGTATCTTTTCATTACTTGGTAGCAAAAGAAATATCTACCAGGTTTGCTTATGTCTTCTTTTTACATTTTCTTCTACTGTACTCTCAGTTTCTGCCATATCCTCTAACATTTTATAATTTACATTATTCGAAGATAATGTTGGTTACATTACAATTATAATACATTACCTATTGGTGGTTTAAAAACAGGGATCCGCTTGACAGAGTGATATGATGACTAAAAGGGAAAAAGAAAAACACCTGCATACCTTTTTTTTAACACACTTACACAATGTGCGCGCAAACAAAGCAGAAAATTCATGCAGATTGCTCAGGATGAAGGTTTGATCATCTCAGCTCGGACTGTACTTTACAGACTGCAGCTTCGTCAGATAAAGGGGGGGTCAGTGGTCCTTCACTGCAGCCTGTGCTGCGTGAGCTAATGCGCTTATTCCCAGCTGCATATACAAACACAGGAAAAAAGAATAATCTTCTGTAGATTGTGAAAACATCAAACCAAATGTAATTTCTAAGTTAAGATAGTTAGGAAGCCGTTTGTGCCAAGCTATTTCAGATCCAATGGAGAAAATAATGATTATTTAAATGTCTGGCTAGTTTGTGATGGATTTTGCTGATATTAGTAAAGTTTTTCTGGTGCCAACCATTTGTCAACCATCTGGCCAATGCTGTAGCTAAATAGAACGGACCAAACTTTTCACCAATTTCTTTAGAGATTACTTGTATTGTTTGACAAGTAATCTTTTTTGCCCAATGGTCAAGTAAATATTTTTGTCTAGTCCTAGTATACTAGTATCTGGTGTTCCTTCAGTTTAGTTAAGATTTCCACAGAATAAACCTTTGATTAAGTAACTGAAAGACTTAACTTTTAACCCAGAGGACCTTTGCTTTATTTACACTTGGTGCCTCCACACAGATGAGGTTAGGACTGGCAGAATGTCTTATTATCATACAGTATGCAGTGTTGTGTACAGCACAACTCGATTTCCCTGGTGTATGCTTGCACTCGGACAAGGACTGTGGTCCACTGATAGTAGGCGGGTTAGATCTTACGAGACCCAATTAGGGAGTGTTTGTGACTGACACGCTTTCATTAGCGGAGACATTCCTGCCATAATAAAACTACATTGGGCTGTTTGCTGTATACAAACATAAGCTCAACGCAACGAAGCTGACGATCTCGTTAAAGGGGAAGAAATGCCATCAGTTAACTTTTGACATGGCGCACTCGTTAACTGAATGAGTGGGTGTGTTCAGACTTCAGCAGGAGCCCATCAGATATCAGGTCCAATACAGCCTGGACGTGAAAGCTTGCCAAACCAGTACCTCTGATAGCAGAAGGAGGGGAAGTGTCTATGATTGCCAAAGGGAAAAAAAAGAATATAAGCCCTGCTCTGCTAAACTGTCAAGAGGAAGAGTGAAAGGCACTTTGTTAGCACAAGCAGTGAAATCCCAGAGCTCCAGAACAGGATTTCCTGCTGGCAACACATAATCGAATCTGTCTTTGCGGAGGTTTTAAAAACAATCCAAATAAGTATGCGTGTCGTCGTCCTCTTTGTGTTTCTTCTCCCCAGCTTGGTGCCTTCAAACTTTCTATTTGTGTTTATAAGATATGCAGATCAGTGTTAGCAGGTACCCACATGTGCTTTTGTGTTGTCTGAAAAAAGTGGCATTCAGTGTTTCAATTTTCTCCGCTTGGATTCTCTCCACTGCTGCATAATGTGGAAATCAAAGGAATTAAGATTAGATCGTGTTGTCATGATGATGAAACGACGATTGAAATGATTAGTTAGATTGAAATGTATGGTAAACTAAAGAAGTCGAAAAGGGATGCTGTACGAGGCGCACCACAGTGACATTTCCCTCTTTTTCCAGACCAGAGAAAAAAGAGGAGGAAAATGTGGTCTTTGCCACCTCAGGGACTACCTTTCTTCTTTTCATTTGTCACTTCATATGACAAAGCAAATGAGGGCAGTGGGGAGACAACAGCAGGGAAGTGATGAGAGGGAGGACGCAAAGAAAGCATGTCCCTCGTCATGCTTCCTTCCTTTCACTGTAGGAAATAACCTGAGGAATAAAGGAAGAAGGTTACGAGGGGACACATTAAAGTTTCACCAATTGAAATTAATGTCTATCTGAAGAAATGACGGAAGGGTAGAAGCGCAGGATCAGAGATAATGCCACAAGAAATCGCAGAATACCCTGAAATATAGTATTTTTTTATATAGTACAAAAAAGATATTAGAAATTAAGAAAAAAATAAACCGTTTTTGTGACACATTTACAAACTTTTCGTTGCGACTTTACCATCTATTAAGATGGCATAATTAACATTGCCAAAGGTTGGATTGGATTATTAATTGCCTGAACACAATGTGGAGTAAATTAAAGCAGTTTATCAAAACAAAACTAGGACAGATAAATTAACTGGAAACTGAAATAATTGGGGTCTTAACATGAGGCTTGAAACACCTCCTGTAGACGAGAAAATACCACAACAGGGACGATGAACACGGCAACAAAAGTGGTGCAACTTTGACTCCGCTGCAACAGTAAATTTGACATTTGATCGGATTCTGTCACCTGACCTGAACCTGCTCCTCACAAGATGCTGTTAGTAATTGTGAAACCCTTAATGTAATCTTGATAAGTGTGTGCTTGTGTGTGCGGGCATCTTTGACACGAGCAGTGCCATCAGTATGCAAATTCCTGCAATTGATTGCATGTTGTGCTCTGTAGCCTTGCAGGTTAATGCAGGGCTAACAGCAAGGCTAAATGCTAATTCCTCGTAATTTATAGCTACAGGCTGTTGATGGCCCGAGCAGGATGAGCGAACACTTTAGCTTTTATTTTCAGCCTCATTTACTCTGCTTTTTCTGTCTCCTCACAGCTGATGTTCAACATGACTTGCTGACGGTCTGGCCCCCCCTCCCCCCCACCTCGCCTCCACCTTCCTTGAGCTTTTCTGCGAAATGGCCCCGGCCGCTTTGCTGTCCTCGTGGCAGCAAGCGAAGTGCCTGCTGCTGCTGCTGCTGCTTTCTGACTGCTGCCCGTGCGAGTCGGCCTCCACCACGTCTTTCCCAAAGGACCTGGAGCCTCTCAGCGTGGTCAACTCAGAACGTGAGCGCCTCCCTCTGATCGGGGCCTTCACGGCACCAGTGGAAACAGTTTTATCTATGAAATTCTTCTTCTACTTGTATTTCTGTAGTTTTCTAAGTTCTCAGTGTTGTTTGTGTTTGCGTTGCAGAGTCGTACCAGTATCCAGGTTTTCATGGTTTGCCTCAGGACAACGACACGCTGCGCCTGGGCCTGGACTTTCAGAGAATGCTACGGATCAATCACATACTTTATATTGCAGCGAGGTCAGCGGACACGACCCGAATTCAACTGTGTTATCATATTCTGTATTCATAATAGCCTTAAAGTCTTTTCCATCAAGCTGCCTTTTAACAGTAATGCTGGAAAAATCCACTGCAGGTCAGCTTCTGCATGGCCCTCAAATGCCCTCAGTCGAATGAAGTATGACACAGTTTAATGAATGCATTGATTATTTGGCTGAGGCATAACATGACTACAGTTGTGTTTTACAGCCCCTTGAACCTTGTTACGAAGAGCTATTTGAATATATCCTGTGAGACAGAAGCCAGGGGAACAACACTACTAGGGAAAATGCAATAGTGACCTGTATCATTGTTTAAGCGTAAGGGGTGGGTTTGGCTTTTGGTCTCTTTTTATATCAATCCCACCTCGTCAGGGATTTAAAAATTTTCCACCTTCCTTGTCCGGAGCAGAAAATCAGTGAGAAACTGTGCAGGCGTTCCGCAGTTCAGGAAATAACAGGCTTTTGGAAATTTTTGTCCTATTGTTCAACCTATTCGACTATTCTCCTTCTATAGAATTTTCTAAAATACTTTGACTATTTAACTGACATCAAGACAAAAGTTTTATTAGATTTTTCAGTAAATCATTTGCACTAATTGTTTCACCTCACTCAGAGGGAAACCCTGGTTTGAGGGAGATTCTGGGAACGGATTAAGAATACAGACAACTCAAATAAAGCTTTAAATAGCTGGATATAAAGGGAATACCTCTACAAAGAAAGACTAAGACACAGCTGCCACTATTAAAACTTGCATTATGTGTCATTACAATGGTTTAACGCTGGATTTGCCACAGAGTTGCAAATGAATCCAGCCAAACAGGAGCATGAGGCAGTACAATAATCAGAACCCACTAAATATTCTGAGGTGTGAATCTGCACTGCGAGATCTGACTCTGTGCTTTGAACTCCCCAGGGATCATGTATTTGCTGTGAACCTGACGACGGCTTCAGAAGAGTTTGTCCCACAGCTGGTGAGTGGATTTATATGATAAAGAGTTTATTTTTGGATCTGTTGTTTCCACAGAACACAAACACATCGGCATTAAATATTCGAGATCTGAGGATGAGTGTGCCGCGCAGGTTTCCCAGTGGGATCCTGTAGCTGCTGCTCTTTGAGCGCTGATATCACGCTGGTGGAAAAACTTTTTTTTTCTTTTCGGAACAGTAATTGTATAACTATGAATTTTCAAGGTATAAGTCAAATACCCTGGAATAAAATATATTTAGCTATGTTTTTTTATTATTTTATAGATATTTGACAATAAGGACAGATTTAAATTCTCTAACAATCTTTACAGGAAATGCAAGCTGCATTGTGCGCTGAAATGTTTCAGTAAAAAAAATATTTTGCATTGAGTTGCAGTGTACCAGTGATGGAGCCCTGTGGCACACCGTTTCCATCTGTGCCTCAGTGAGTGGGCTGTAGTTTATTTTCCATGGAACAATTATAAATTTTAGAATGATACATTATATATTATAATTTAAAGTTTATTTTAAAGGAAAACTATACCCAAGATTAAAATCCTGCTTGGAAATTTAGACAGGAACATTCACAAATTTCTGTGTGTTCTTATCTAGTAATGATGCTAATTGCCGCACCGTGGCCTTGCACTATGATTTGGTCTGACATCAGCACCCTTCTCCAGAATCCCTGTGAACTGCATCACACCTGACGGCTGACAACGTAGCAACAGAGCCTTTTTACTTTTTGCACAACAGACGCAGTTAATGTCGGGGCGGAAGAACAAAACTACAGCTTGTAATATGCGAGGCAGCACAAAGGACACGCTTCCTTTGATCTGCACACCTTCTCCTCATCAAAAGGAAAAGGTTACAGGGTGGCTTCTGACAGTAATGGGCCTCCTGGTGTATTGTGGGATGGTGGACTCACAGCAGCGCTTTGATGTCAGTTGTTGCACTCGTTATTAAGGATTCAACCTCGGCAGTATAGTTCACCACTGCATCGCTTCCTGTTCTATATCCCTGCATCTTTAAATATTTTTACTTCACAGAAGGCTTTAAAGGATTACATGTGAATCCATGTCCTCGTATTCAGAGTTTGCAGTATCTTCTAAAAGTCCAAACGGGTTCTTAAACTGTTCTTGAATGTTTCTTCACACTTAAAAAAATATATATTTCAGTAATTGCAATAATCCCGTCATGTTTATTTTTTCTAAATAAGAAAATCAAGATGAGAAGGTTTATGGCTGGTGTGAAGTCTCTTTAATTCTAAGTCCTCTTTGTAGTTGTGAAGTAAATGAATCGAGAACAGCACGTTCTCATCACCTCTCCACGGCAGGTGATGAAAGCAGTTCCAAAGACAATTTGGTGTTAAGATGTTGTAGTGAGCTTCGAAAGAAAGGCAAAAAGTAAGACCTTTAACCTTAAGGTTTGCTTTTGTTGTCCATACAACATATTTTTGTGAACCTTTTGCTCAATTTAACAAATGAAAGAGAGCCGAGCCAAAGTGTGTCTTCAAGCATTTGACTTCCTTTTCAACTGTGTGCCGTGCACTCCCAGAAACAACGCTCTTCCCCAGGCGCAGAACGTAAACTTTCCCCCTGTGTTTCAGAAGCTGACGTGGCGATCCAAAGATGTCAGCAAGTGTACGGTCAGAGGGAAGAACAGCGTGAGTGGCAACTTTTCCAGTGTCCACCTTATGCATCTGCCATTTTCACAGCCAAACTTCGGACTCGTTCTGCTCTGTTTTCATTCTTGTGAAGACGAAACTTTATCTCCTCCAATATTTCCCTGCGTTTCAGGACGAGTGCTACAACTATGTCAAAGTGCTGGTGCCCCGAAATGACGAGACCCTTTTCACCTGTGGGACCAATGCCTTCAACCCAACCTGCCGGAATTACAAGGTAAACATGGAGTCTCTGGTGTCCCCAAGTAATCAGTGCTACAGTACGATAACTTGCTTTTTCCCACCTCAGTGAAAGATCTTTGTCAGTTAAACATTGCCATCGGGTTGGTATTTAGGCATTTCTATGTATTGAGTTTGAAATCAATGCATATTGATAGCCTCCAAGCTCCATTGGTGGGAAATACCTACAAGGTGTCATAAGTCTTAAAAAGTATTGAATTACCAGAAAAAGAATGCATTAGTCTGAAGAATATTTCATTCATTATCTTTCTTCTATTAGCTGTAGACGTAGATGGGATTTTGAAGCAGTTGATTCCTAAAGGTTAACAAGGAAAAGCAAATACACGTTATGAAACGTTGAACAGTGCGTTTCAGGTGCGTTCGATTTATCAAAAATCTAGTAATCGCAGCGTGGATTTACATGGTTTTTTCAGCTTCTCTGTTAAACCTTGAAACTTGGATGGAACAGTGTAAATAACTGTTGATTTCAAATATGATACAATCCTTGTTTTTTAATTAAAAAAGAATATTATTTATTATGTATTTAAAAAGGCAGCACTGAAACATAAGACATCTCATAACATGATCAAGTTAGTTTGTTAAATCCAGAGGTGAGAGGTCTTTTACTTTGTTTTTCACTTTATCTGTTCATTTTTTAGCTTAAAAGTCTTGTTTTTGTAATTGAATGTGTAACATGCCCCAAAATGCCTCATGAACACCAAAATAAACTCCAGAAAGCCACTATCTCGGGTTGTGCTCAGGGCTGTGTTCAATCTTCAACTGCTATAACAGAGCTGGAAGTTTGATTGACAGCGAATGACCCTGTTTAGCAAAAAGGATGTGTGCTTTGAAGCTTTGGTAAAAAAAAAAAAAAAAATGAAAACAACACTTTTGCCTGAAGATTGTGAGCTTTTCATTTGTGTTTCAAGAGCTTGTTGAAAAAAAGGAGATATGCAAAACTCGGGGAAATGGTAATTCCTTGTTTCTTTTTGTTTTGTAATTTTTTTTCTCCTCGTATGATGTTTCACTCAAACAATAGCTGGTAACTAAAAGACTGCATAATAACAAGTGAAAGCCTAAAAAAATGTATTTCAGGATTATTTCTGTATGCAGCTCATTCTCTGTGAAGAATGTGAAGAACATCATTACACCCATATTTTATTCTAGTAAGAATATCAGGTTACCTAATCTAATGTGTAAGAAAACTAATGCTGCTCGAGTAGAATTACTTCAACTGAATGATGGGAAATTTAGTTTTGATAACTATTTATATGTCCTTTTTCTATGGCCAAAAAAAAGTTTGTCACAGAGAATGCATTAAGCATTATTAAATCTTGGCTATGAGGTAGAAGCCACTGGCCCTCTAGAGGATTTCCTTTTTCTGATGTGCCAGACGTTGAGGGTCGTGCTGATCCCACATGGGCTGCAGTACATTACATGAGTGTGTGAGAAATCAAAGGTGAGTTATAAATATGGAAACGCTGTGCTCACATGAGTCATGGACGAAGCAGTGCGATTTCTTTGTGCAAAGTGTGCAGATGGGGTTCGGTAGGAACATTCCACTGTTGCAAATAGCATTACACTCCTGACGCTTTAGTATCTTTACCCATATGCAGTCTGTATGATGAAGAGGAATGAGTGGTGTTCTTTATGCTCCCATATTCTCTGTGCAGGCAGAGCCCTGTCTGGATTTTCAATGAGAGCCAATAATCTTTCCGGTAAATTTCGCTATCCTGCCTTTTCACTCTCTTCCTCTTGCAGAGGGAGAGCAGGTAGAGTTGCGCCCACTCAGTGACAGCTGTGGTGGGTATCTCCACTTTGAAACCAATGGTGGTCAGTGCAGCGTTACACCACTGATATCCTCCTGGGGTTAATTGCGCTCTCTTTAGTCCGGCTGTTGTTGCCCCCCAGCTTGTGTGTGATGCACACACAAGCTACAGCCCAACTCATCACATTCGATGACGGGGCTGACCACTGTGACGTCCTTGGCCAACTGTTAAAAACGAGGGGGAGGGGTCACTCATCACCACTTAAACGTTCACGGTCTAACCATAGTTGTCGGTGCACACACCCAGAAATGATCATTTTATTTGGCCGCTGCTTTCTGTCGTGAAAATAAATCATAACTGTGAAAACGTGAACTTTATTTTAAACGGAGCAGTAGGTTATTATAAAAAACAGTAACGTTTGAAAAGCTCAGTCCTGCTTGGGATTCTAATTCCATCAACTACCCATTGTCCACTCGCAAAAGGTCAAGCTGAAAGAGATTAAAGTGACAAGTGAGATGACACATAAAATATAAATAATAGTGATAATGACAATAATAGTAATGATAATGATACGGAACACCTGATTTGTATAGTTAGGACAAGATGAAAAAAAAAATTATTGAAGCAGATTCCGAGTACTTAGTCACATGTCATGAGGAAAGCATAATGGATGATTTAAAACCAGTGAGCGAGGCTGGTGGAAAGGTCAGAGAGTTCAGAACTCTCAGACTGGAAATGGGCTGCGCTTCCCGAGGGAGAAAACACAAGACAGGTGTATTTATGAGGCCTTCCAGCAGGCTAAACTCCCTGTTAGCGATTCAGCTAGCGTTTTCAGGGCGCGGTGAGATCCACACGGCCGCGGGCTGACAGTGAGAGATTATCAGAGCCCTATCGGCTCAGCTACAACATTATCAGCAGCATAATTAACGCAGATACCCAAATAAAACTGTCAACCTTTTATCAGTGTGGGTTTGAAAGCTGTCACAAATAAAATCTGAAGCCAGGTTTCTTTTCACTGGCAGGAAGTGCATGTTGTTTTTCTTGATGTCCCATAATTTCTTCAAACATTGGCAGCGTTTTATCTAGACTCAATTAGACGCATAAATACTTCAGTTTACTCTCTTTTCATGCAGGTCAAACTACTCTTTCATTTCGGTATGTGTCAATATTGTCTTGCAGGAGAGCACTGACATGAAGCCAGCTCCTGCTGACCACTGACACTAGCTGAATAGCCGTATTATTATCCTCAGTAAAGGCATGCTGTGGATAGCGTTTTGCACTTTTTCCATTAATAGTAAAGTCTGCATTTATTGGCACAAAAACACAGAGAGATTACGACTTTGGAGTTTTGAAAAAAAAATGTGTCTCTTCCTTCTGCTCTCAGATGACCTCCTTGGAACAGGTGGGGGAGGAGGTGGTCGGCCAGGCGCGCTGTCCATTTGAGTCCGGTCAGTCCAACGTTGGGCTGTTTGCAGGTGAGCTAAACCCAAATAATTATTATTATTCAGAAATCACTGTACTGTGTCCTAAACTGAACTGTTGTTTGTCTGTTTCATCTCATTTTGAGTCCTCAAAGGGACTAACAGATTAGATTAAATTATTTTCCATTTACAGTCATTCCCTCTACTCATCTGAGCTGTGTTTCACGGCAAAAAATAAACAAAAACGTTGCGTTACAGGAGGAGATTTCTACTCAGCCACCATGACAGATTTTTTGGCCAGCGATGCCGTCATCTACCGAAGCCTGGGAGAGGGCCGACCTGTTCTCAGGACTGTCAAATATGACTCCAAGTGGCTCCGAGGTATATATCACAAGTGTGCTGCCGTATCGACGCAAATAATTGCAAGGATGATCAGGTTTTTATCACTTCTAGTGATTGACTCCCCAAAGTATTTGAACCAGACAGCAGAGGTTTTTCTATCATCCCCTCTGGTGCCTTCATAGACCTTCACTGTAAACACTATGATGTAAACCTGCTGAAACCAAGCTTCAAAGTTTTAACTGGAGTTTGAGATGACTCCCTAAAAAAAGAAGGCCTTGATTAAGCCTTCTTAACCAGTGAGCAGACCTTTCTATATCAAGCCTGCTCCTGGATTCGTTCCTGAAGCCTTAACGAATTATTTTGTAGCAACCCAAATGAGAGCGCCCACTGGACTTACATAATGCGCAATATTAATAATGGAGTATTTTCACCAGTATTTTCATCTTTTTGTTTCTGCAGAGCCTCACTTCCTGCATGCCATCGATTATGGTAACTACGTCTACTTTTTCCTCAGTGAGATTGCAGTGGAGTACACCGCCCTGGGCAAGGTACATGGACGCTAGCAAATTCTTTCAACAGCAAAGAAGTTGTTCAAACTTTTTAAAGATACTACAGAACGTAAAGTTTTTTAATCTCCTTCCCAACATTTCTGGTACCTGTGATTTTTGCCGACTGCTAAAGATCACTTTGTTCGATGCTTCTTTCGGATATAACAGGCAACAAAATCAATAGTCTTTTTGTGGCTGGCCGGAGGTTTTTTGAGGAAAGTTGGGAAATAGAGGCATTTTTGAGTATGACTTAACAAATATGTCCCTCTTTCATGTGACACCAGGTGGTGTTTTCCCGCGTTGCCCGGGTTTGTAAGAATGACAACGGGGGCTCTCCCAGGGTGTTGGATAGATACTGGACTTCCTTTCTGAAGGTGAAGTTTTCTTAAGACAATGGAAATACTGCCCTCTGATCACACAGGAGCAAAACCGCCCTAACTCCTGGCTCTCTTGTGTCCTCTGAACGCGGGTGCTCAGGCCCGGTTGAACTGTTCGGTTCCTGGAGACTCCTTCTTCTACTTTGACATTCTTCAGTCTCTCACCAACGTGCTGCAGATCAACCAAAGACCGGCAGTGGTTGGAGTGTTCACCACTCAGGGAAACAGGTAAGTGTCATACTTTGAGAATTGAGTCCATTTTCAACATCTCTGTACTTGATTTCAAGAGAGAAAAACTTTTGAACAGCTGTGGGATATAACACAGAGGTGCAGGTGTTTAGACATCCATCTGTGGATAAGTTAGATTCGACATCTGTAAAATCAGCATCTGTGTGGACTCTGTAGTTGTGAAACTTCAGAAAGGTGTCATCTGATTAAAGAGGAAACACAAGACTGTGTGTGAGTTTGTGGTGTAAACACCTACATTCACTTCAGCTGGTATGAGAGCATTGCAATATGTTTTGTTTTGAGAAATGAAAGATGTGGAGATTCTTTTGGGGGCATATAGAGTTCAAACAACAGAGTAAAAACAGTAGACCAGATTCATTTGGAAAGCTTGATGTTTGCAAGGTAAGAGGAGAAGGCTGGATTATGGTATTTCTTTCAAAATAAAGAACCAATTAACATGTTTTTCTTATAGGAAATTAGATTATAAAGAAAAAAAGAAGCTTAAATGGCTTTATTGGTTTTAGGGAAGATGTTGCTTTGGACCAGAGTGGACATTAAAGAATTGATGGAAAGCAAATACTTTTTTCCCCCTCTTTTTTCTAGAAAGTGGAAGCACTTTGACCAAAGCGTGTATTTAGAAATGATGTGCTCAGATTTTCTTTCAAGACTTGAATTATAAATTCACATTTAAGAATCAGATTTCTGGTAAGGGTCAAATATTTTGTCATGATCAAGAGGGCCTTTACAGCTCCATATTTACTTTTAATACAAAATGCAGATTTAGTTTGCTCTGTTTTTCATGCTACTTGTGCTTTTCATTACCGTATTTCCCCGTCTGCTGCCTTTCCTTCTTTTTTCAAAGTACTCAGATACCGCAGGAGGCTGACCTCATTATTTTATAGTCTTTCTGCAGTGACAGTGTGGCAGCAAAGGGGTCAGTCCTCTGTCCGTATGTCTCAGTGAGCCGCCTATATTTGCCTGCTCTCAGTCGAGATAACATAAGGGCAGAATTTGTAACACGGTTTCTGCTGTGAGTCAGAGACAGAGCAGCAGAGAGCTCTGCAGCCCTTTACGATGCGAGAGAGTTTGATGCTTCAGATTTTTTTTCCTGATTATGACAGAAATCATCTGGCCGGGCTTCAAGCTATTTCTGACCGCCGCGCAGTGGGTTTTGCCTGTCAGCATTCTGTGGTTGCAGCTACTCGCTAGATTTAGACGTGACAACAATCAATAATGAGGGCTGTGGCAGAACCAGTTATATAACGTAATAGCTGAAGAGGAAAGCTCGACTGACAGAGGAGCAAAGAATGATGCTGAAAGCTTTGGACTTGACTGGAAAGATTATGTTCCTTACTACTGACTGACTTTGAATGGAGTTTAATTTTCCAACAGCCTCCTCTTGCAGCTCTTTGGGGTGATCAGTGTCATTTGCATGTGATTCATCCTGTCACCTGCCAGGTTTAATAAACACCCTCTTCAAAGTCCTCCTACAGGGTTTTGGGCTGGTGGGAAAAAAAATCCATTTAGGTGAAATCACTGTGACTGCCACCTCTGTTTTGAGGCTTTTCGTTTTAACAGGATTTTGGAGGCATGCCTTAGCTGATTTTGAAGATAATGACTCGGTCCTCTGACCTCGTGTAGCACAAAAAACACTCTCCGGTCACTCGTTATGCAGTTTAATTTGGTTACCGACTTTCTTTCCCAGTATCCCAGGCTCAGCCGTGTGTGCCTTCTACATGGATGACATCGAGAAAGTCTTCAATGGGAAGTTCAAAGAGCAGAGGACCAGTGACTCGTCCTGGACTCCGGTGCCGGATGAGCAGGTTCCCAGGCCCAGGTGATGCATTTCTGTAAACAAATCCAGGTTTACAACTCTTTTTTTTTTTTTAAGTTGAGAAGAACAATTTAAACGATTAAAGAACACAGTGATCTGTAAAGAAAATCCATATTTCATTCAGAAGAGAACACAGAGAGCATTGAATGTGTGAAGTGTGACGTTTTGCTTTTCGATGAAAGATATCAGCTCACTTTGAATTTGAGTAAGACACTTAAAAATGTGGCAGGTTGGCTTTTACCGCTGCGTTTGTTCCCCATTCTGTCGAACAACAGTCTGTAAACAGCTGGAAAAACAGGATGCACTTTATGGAATTAATCTTTGTAACGCTTTCCCCGAAAAACTTGTGATCCGGATGGAAGTGCACGTGCTCTAAAGCTTACCCCCTCAGTAGTGATAGTGTGTTTCCATATGTATTATTTGTAAGTTCCTCAGGCACTAATCCACCCAAATACCACTATAGATGCAGGCTTCTTATCTGAGGCTAATAACAAGGTAGATGGTCCCTTTTCTAATCTCTGAAAACAAATCAAAATTCAAATTAGACTTCACTGCAGTTTTTTATTTTATTTATTTATTGTAAAATAACTCTGATGATCTCTGGAATATTATACTCAATTTTTCCCAGCTCTGTTGGAATAAAAAAATTTAAATAAACCTTGCTACATGTTTCTTTCTCTCACCCACTGGTAGAGGCGGACAGTCTCCTTGACCTTTATTGTCATCATTTTTGCTTGAATTCCAGGCCCGGTACTTGTGCGGGCGATGGTCCAGCTTCAGACTACAAATCCTCGGTTCAGTTCCCTGATGAGATGCTTACCTTCATCAAATCATATCCTTTGATGGATGAAGCCGTCCCCTCAGTCAACGACCGGCCCTGCTTCACCAGGACATCCAGCAGGTATTTTACAGCACAGCGTCAAACAGACAAACTGACGGCTGCCGTTCACAGTGGGAGCTTTCAAACATCAACGGTAACTCAAGGTTTTCAAGGAATGAAGGAGGTATCAGATTGAATTAGTATCCAATATAAATCAATTAAAAGACTTTGCTATTGACATTGAACAGATGCCATTTTTGTTTTTAACTTTAGAAAATCTGGAAATTCTTCTTTATAAACATGCTGTTATAGATCATTTGTGTAGTTCACGGAAAACGAGACAAGTAGGGGTGCCTTATGAATTCAAATCATGATTAGATCTAACTCTACTCATATCGGGTTTATACTGTAACAAGGGGATTTATAAAACTCTGATACATAGCAAGAGGAAAATATGGAACATGCTGAATACACAGCAATTTTCAGCATTCTGACTGTTTTTTTAAACATTTATTACATTCACATGTTTAGATTACCGTCCCTTTGAAGTACAAAATGAATAATTAATCAAGTCTTTAGTCAGTTTCAGCTTTATTTCTCCAGAAAAACATAACCAAACTTAACAGTCCCAGAAAGCCAAGGACAATAAAGAGTGAAAGCTAAAAGTCAAAGTAGGAGTTTTCTAAATGACTGCGGTTCAGACGGGGAGTGAATCCTCCATCCTGACCTGAGGATCAGGGATAATCACCAGTCTCAGCTGTGGTTAGTCGTTAGCAGGAAGTTCTCACTTTGTCTTCATCTTCCACTGCTTCTCTGTATATTTGACCTTTTTAATCTTTGTCTGCAGGTTTCAAATGAGTTTCTGATGGAGTCTAATTACAATTATGAAATAGAAATGAGATTCTTAATTCCGTGTCCAAATCAGCCTCTGAGCTGGCGAAGTCCGAGCTGACCCAGATAATGATGCTCATTTTCAAAAGGGTGTTGCAGATCTGCTCGCTCTGTTGTGTAACATCGGTCGGATCAACACACACAGAAAAAAGAGCCTGGATTTCTTTTCATTCAGTGGCTGTTTTTGTGGAGAGTAGGAAGCTAATGATAGGGGCAAAGTAAAAACATATCTAATTAAACTGATTAACACAAATATTGAGGGAGATAAAGGTCACATTACTATTTTTTCTACTGTTAAAAAATGTATTATTAAGTTAAATATCCCCATTGTTGAAATGGTGCTATTTTGGTACAAATGACCTCTAGATTCTCTTGGTTCTGGCACCCTGGTTCTCAATATTTTGTTCATAGCATGAATTGACAAGAGGTATTGTGTAAATTGGAAAACAACTTTGAGAGGCAGCTGCTCGGCAGTCAGTGTCAGACAGTGAAAATGATTTTCAGAGTGGGAAAGTTGCTCCATGCTCAGACCTCCTAATTGTGTAACATTCTTTTCTCCTTAGGTCCAAACTGACCCAGATAGTGGTGGATGTTTCAGCCGGGCCCTATAAGGACAGAACAGTTATGTTCCTGGGCTCAGACGATGGCCGAGTCTTAAAGGTTTTGGCAAACACGCATCCAAATGACAGCTTTGGATCCAAACTCCTGGAGGACATCAACGTCTACAACCCATCAAAGTACTCCTGCTCTGATACCTGAAAGTGATATAAGATTTGGCCTCTTTTGTTTGGTGGTGACATTTTTTGCCTGTCTGTGTTTCCAGATGCAACGTTCAGGGTCAGGAGGACAGGAGGGTTTTGGGACTGGAGTTGGACAAGGACCACCATGCCTTGTTTGTGGCCTTCAGCAGCTGTGTCATCAGAGTTCCACTCAGTCGCTGCACCCAACACGGAGCGTGTAAAAAGTAAGCTCGGCAACCTGTGAACTCACCGTAACGCGATTAGACAAATCAGCGGTTTTCTGCAGAAGCGCGCCGTATCCCTCTTTGACCAAACACCCTAATTTAGCTTTCTGTTATCTCTGGGAAAACATCACAAAACACAAACAGGTGAATTTCTTTCAGCGTTGAAACGCGCAGCGTAATTTGGCTACAGAATCAATACTGCAAAGGCTGGTGTTTACCCGGGGAAATGCCGGTCTGAGTAGTGAAATACGAACAGAAAGGAACCGTATTTATAGTCGTCATTAGACTGAAAAGAATGGCGATCACGGCCCAAATTAGAGCGCATTCATCACTTGAGAGGATCGCGCGCGCGTGCACACCCATCAACGTTAATCAGGCTAGTTTTAATTACTGAGAGGGACAAATGAATGTGAGCCAGTCTGGTGTGGCAACAGCTGCAGTGGCACAGAGGCCTCCACCAGCTGGATCTCCATCATGAGAAGACGGTAACGAAGATGCTCGAGTGGGAGCACACTCTTTATATTCGCTGCTTTTTTAATTTCCTGCAAAAGCTGCGGACTTGGAAAACAGACTAAAGCTGTCTGTTTTCGGATTTAAGATGAGGCCTCGCTGCTGTGAAAGTTGACTTCACCAGAGCAGATTTCCGAAAGATTTGAGAAGGAAGATTTGGATTGAAATAACTTAATATGGGTCAAGGAATGCAGGCTTTTCCTGCCAGTATCGAAAGACAAATGTTATGTCTGTCATTCTAGTTTGATTTAAAATTAACTCTCCATGGTGATGGAAAAAAAAATACAGACTCAACAGAGTAGCTTAGAAATTTTTTTCTTATTAATTTTAAATAAGCATTTGTTCAGTTTGAGGAGTCGGGGAATACAAATGAGTAGATTAGCTTTTTTATGTTTAATTAATGAAACTACAGGGAGAGATTACATACCTAAATATAATAAAATGATTGTTTAGCAGCAGTCTGACTAAACAACCTAAAACCTTCCCATAAGGAGCAAATTCCCATCAGAAAATCTGGAAAAGATTCACACTGAAGGCACAGCTTTATTTTTTAAACGGTAAAAACGATTATGCTAAAGACCACGCTGTTTTTTGGATTCCCGCGTTCATTAAGCAGGTTTGAAAATCCACAGTAGAGTTAAAGAGCAACAATTAGCCAGTCAAGTGTTTAAAGGAACCCTTAATTGACTCATGCAAATGACTCACATAGACCCTCTTTTGTTTTATTTAACCTTCCCTAATTATATATGTTGTTAATTACTTAAAAATTTGTTCTGTTCATCGCATATTTCAGGCTGCTGGAGTGTAAAACGTCCATGCTTACCAGTTAACAATATAACTTCAGTTGGGCTACAGTAATAAAGACACGTTAGGCTGTAGTTTTCAATTGAGAATTAAAGGTTGAAGTAAAGTAACTCTTCTTCTGGTGAGGGAACAAAAGACAGCCCTCTGAGGAACTGCAGTTGTCTGCTCACGTTTTCCCTCATTCATGTGCTACTTTTGTCAAGTTGTGCTAATGGGAAGGGGCTTGTTTCAGTAGGGGGAACGAAACCAAATATTTTTACTCACATTTTTGCAACTGGCTTCATTTCCATGTACCCCCGACAGACGAAAGGAACCATTTTTCACAGAATATGAGCACTCGCAGCAGCTTTCTGTCATGTGGCACAACACTATTAGCATGTCTTTGATTCTTCTTCTCGTAGTGTGAAGTAAACCTGAGAGCTCACAAGGCTTCCATCCATAAACACAGACTGATTACAGCTGCTTGTTGTCAGCCACGCCGAAGAAATCAAAGCCAAAAACAACCATGATTGCATTAGAAATTGAGAATTTGTATTCAAATTCAATACTCCATTCGTCTTTTTTCCAACCAACATGTCTACCTTGAACGACTGATAATAGTGGAGCTTCTCTCTATCTCAAAGCTGTTGGCCACACTACATCTCGTATTTTCACAACGGTGTTCATTTAAAGAAATATTATCAGTACATTTCACTGTGCTCAGGTTCAAATAGAAATAAAAAAGAAAAAGTCCCAGCAGGGTTCAGAGATGGAAGGTGTTTTGTCTCCAGGACATTTCCTGTTCTTTTTCCCATAAATCACTGTGCTGTGCTACACTAATTGTGGGCAGAAGGCAAAGTTTATTTTGCATAGCCAAAGAAGGTAATGATCTAAGAAATCATATTAAATTTGTTCCATGGGTGTTCCGGCGTACACTTCCTTAAAGGCACAGGATGACCAAGGTGCATCACTTTTCTTCGTGCTAGAATTTCTCCTAACTTTAGGAATTTGCTCGCATACTCACAGTATCAGACATACATTGACTTGCGCACAAATCTCTTGTTGTTCTTTTGCTTTTTTGTTTTCATGATGAACCCTACAAGGTGACTGAGTGGTTTCATGAGTGAGTACTCTCACAGTGTTTTGGAGCTGGCCTGAGCGTGAACTCTCTGTTTGGCCTGTGAATTGTGTGGGCTTATGTGTGCAAGGGTGACTGGCAGAGTGTGAATACAACCGGACCGGTAATGGATGACGGGGTTTGGGACTGGATGAAGGGTGTGTGCTCGTGTGCGACGCTGTCGGGGAACGGAGCTGTTGTTTGTGCCTCATGCTAAAATGGCTCCCTGACAACGGCTGATGTGACAACTGGGTAGATTTGCTCGTGTCTGTGCGTGTCTTGAGCACTAAAGGAGACGCTGGGGTTGTGTGACAGCCATCCGCGACTGAACACAGAAAAAGTGGAGGTGTCAAATTATTGAGACACGCTTAATTTTAGATTTGACGTGTTGTCTCATGCAGTGTTGACATATCTGCCACATGAAAGGTCCAGAACAAAGTATGCATTTCACTTATTGTAAAAATCAAGATGTTCAGTCAAATAAAAATCTCTCTCATTTTTTTTATTTTTTATAAAGGGATTCCCACTTTAGTTGTGGTATTAGTCAGCGCCAATGGCTAAGTTGGCCATTTTGTCAATAATATTTACTTCCGCCTTCAAAGTTAGTGTAATTTTATCATATTGAATGTATTTTTTTGCAGATTAATGGATAGATAATGAATAAATAACAGAATAACAGAGTTTTTGAGAAAGACCATTTTGGTGCTTAGCAAAGACTAGAATAAAAAAAAGAAAAGAATGACTCCATCCTTCCCTTATTTGTGTCTTTCCAGAGCATGCCTGGCCTCTCGTGACCCATACTGCATCTGGCTCCGCACGGGGACTTGTGCCAACATGACGCCGGGCTTCAAGTATGTGTCGATTTCCTTTCTTTTTATTTATCTCCCTTTCTGTGTCTCTCTTTCTTCCCCTCCCTCCACTCAGCTATCATCAGTCAGGCAGCCAATAAAGCTCCGCTCGGTATATCTGCTCCAGCTTCTGAAGGGTCATACATCTGAAAGATGGAGATCTGATGTGCCTTTCGCACTTTCAGCCAAAGAATAGATGGGCGAGCACAATGGGGACAGATGTTAAAAAGGATGCCGGCTGGAACGAACTTTGTGGACCTTGTTGATATAATGCCTTCACGGTTAAAGTCTGTTGATTTGTTGAGAGAACAGCTTTCAGCGGTCTGCCCTGATGGGAGCAATGTGCAAAAAAGAACCGTTTTAATTGGCTCCTCTACAGTTATTTCCTTTCTATTATCTGACACTATCATACAAGGTCTTTAGACCCTTCGTGAAGACTCCGATGTTGTTCAGATTTCACCTCAGTCAGTATTTTTACATCTATTTTTTTAAACTGGCTAGCTGTTTTTATGCATAGGCATGACTGATGACATATATTGAATATGTATTCACCATTTTATTGAACAATTGATCATTTATTACTTTAAAAAACTGATTTAAAGTAGTAGCAACCTGGCCAAGGTGAATGTGGCATCATCATATACCAAATGGTTCAGCACAAATCCCTCAAACCCCCAAATATACACATTGTGGGTATCTTTACATGGACACCAATTATTTGATAATAATCTGGTCAAGGTCTATCTTAATTGCATTAAAAGGTCCCTCTAGAGTTTTAATGACAGCCTGTAGCAAACTGCTACCTTCCTTGAACTTTAGTATCGCCAGGCCTGATTGGAAAAGTCTATGTGCTTTTTTCCTTAAAGAAATCCCCTCCCCCATTTGCTTTGTCCTTGTTTTAGTAGAATGCTTGCGCCCCGGTGTGCAGTCCAGAGCAGGAAGGCCGTGGAGACAAAAACAACAGAGTAACCTGAGTGAAGGAGAGTCATATTTTTCCCCCTTGCGCTCAGGACAGAAAGGATATTATATTTCACTTATCTGTGATGGAGGGAGAAGAGTCCCGGCGATGCCATGCTTCTGGTTTTCAGATAAAAATCAGGCTCTGTGATCACTTGAGGACGCAGCCCACTCGGATGTGCGGAATCAGCCTGTTGGCCGGCCTTCCAACCATTCATGTGCATCTGGCTCTTGATCACTGATCTGTGCTGTTGATCTGCAGATAACACAGCCAACGTCCCCGCGCTGAGAAGTGCTGCGGCAGCTAAACGGGGATGTTGAGCAAACTAAACTATTTGTCTTGTATTTCATAGATGGCGCGGATAAAAATGTCCTCCTACACCATTTGCTTCCATAGTGCTTATCAGCCGTTTCTGAGTCTAAAGCAGGTGACAGGTTGTGACCTCCCTTCTGCTAGAATATCACTGATACATGAAGCTATAGAGAAAACGGCTACAGGACTTTAGCCTCCTTCCAAAATTGTTTGCATTTAAAGTCTAACATGTTGTACTATTACTGTGTTTCTAATATAACCTCATTAGAAGCTTTCCGCTTCACTCAAATATGAGTGGTTGATTAAACAGAAATTGTAAAGTTGGAATTTGCTGGCCCGTTTCATTTTTCCCGCGTCAGCTTAAGCAGTCCGAGTTGTAATTCTACGCATGACTGAGAATTCAACAGGAAATGTCGGGATGCACTGACACATCCCCGTTAACCACAGAGCTTCTCTAATTGTTACAGTAATGTGTAATAAACAGTTTCTCTAAAGGACTTTTAGTCCTGCTTCATAGTTTTGCTGGTGAGTCATTCTCACAGCAACATTGTTCTCATCTTCTCATCAGTGGTTTTAAATCCTGCACGTGCTTTGCATCTTGCTTAAAGACAGACGCCTGCACATTAATTTACTCCTGTGACCCTTTCAAGGGCTCCACGAAGTGTTTACTTATTCCTTTCTGCAGCTCCCGCTGGGACTGAAGACCTGCCGGAGCTTACTACCAATCATATTTACGGACCAGGAGACGGCAGTTTTCTCTGAGGTTTTAGAGCGAGCTATCCCCTGAGGGGCAAATATGAAAATGATATCGCTTCCATATGCGAAGAGAGGAGCAGCGGCTACATAAACAACACTACTGCCGCAGATCGATCGTTATGAAGTGTTTTCGAGTGGGCCTGAGTTACATGACACTGAAGTTATTGATTGAAGGGTGGCACGAGGGACTGCATTTGATTCGCCGAGCTACGACGTGCTGCAACTTGTTTTTGTGCGAGCGTTTCCAACCCCCCCCGCCTGCCTCAGCATATCAATGGACTCAAGTGCAAAAACACAGGAGGGATTTCATCTTAAGGCTTCACTCGTGTTTAGAATTCAGAGTCAAAATCAAAATCTTTTGAGAGTCTGGAGGAGAGCATAAAGGCGTGCCTCTGCAGGTTTCCACTCATTAAGCGCAAACGACCAAATCATACATGATTAATGTTGTCACAGTTATTTGGTTTACAAACCGGTGAGATGATGTTCTCTGTTCTGACTCCTATGATTTAACTCGTGCGCGAAACCGATAAAAACATTAAGCGGGCCGCTCATTCCAGACGACATCCAGATAAATGATTTTCACCCCTCTGAAGCCAAGAATAGAAAGTGTGTTTGGAATGTAAAATTCAGAAAGCCCCCTGTGACAATAATGTTTCTTATTTTTGTAACATTGGGTGTGAATGAGAAAGAGACTGCGTTAAACTGGGTTGTGGAGCTCAGCTGTAGAGATGGGGTGAGGAACTCCCTCCTGAAGAAGTTCTCAGTGGAGCGGGGGTTCCTCCTCACAGATGGAATTGGTTCCTGCTCAGGGTTTCTTCCGATTGCCTCTTTGGGTTTTCGGTCACATCCATATCTCCTTTTTTCCTGGTTTAGGAACCCCTCATTATCTCTGGGCTGCCCTGCAGGACCTTTTATTTTCTCAGCCCGACCTTAGATAAGCGTAAAATAAAGGGTGTATGAAAGATATACAGTTATAATTGCATTGCTATCGGAGAATGTTGTCACACTCCTTCTCTACGTGCTGAATGCACAGCTCTGTGGGTCAGTGTTGAGACGGCTGGTTTGGCTTTATGTGCACGTCCCTCAGCCCCCGCCGTGCAGTGCAGAGTAACTGCTTTCTCTCTGTCAAAATTCATCTCACAAAGAGAAGGATTAGACCAGACATGGTGTTAGTCTGGCATATCTGCAATGGGGAGCTCTATAAGCTGTCGAAAGCCTCCGAGTCAGAAACCTAGCCTTTTCTTTACTGCGGTTCTGCCCTCTGACGATGCAAAAGAGAGTCGTCTAAACTGAGTTGAAACACTTAAATGAGGCTGACAAAAACTAAGAGGCCCAAACGATGCCATAAATATTTACTGCTTAAATCTATATTGTGACTAAAGGGTGCACACTCTTATTATTAAATATATGTATCCAAAATGTTTAGAGACAACATTTTTTTGCAGAGCATTCTTTCAGTAAAATATTTGTTCACGTTGTGCATACTAACAAAACCCACTTTGGGAGATGAAGTCGTTCAGAGGCTCCTGCTGGAATGCTGCGTGATGAAAAAGCTATCGCTGAGAGTTTAAAATTCTGTCTCCGTGGGTCATCCTTTTGTCGTATCAGACATATGGCAGGGCCCATCTTTAGATTTTCAGCTCGTGTTTGATAAATCTAATCAGTCTCATTGCTCCAGCACATCCATCAAATCAGAATCCAATCAATGTCAAACACAAATATTCCAGCAGACATACATAATCCCCGCATCGATCTCCACTCAGACTGAATGTGCTGCTCTACCCAGCTGACAGCTCTCTGCATTTGCACGTCTCCTCTTGATCTGTCTCTTCTTATCGATCCATGCTAAGACTCACCGGGGCGGGGGGTATAGCTCCATGTCTTCTTTTCTTTTCTTTTTTTTTCCCCCCCTAACACGTCGGCTTTTTGTAAACAATTGGTTGTCTGGAAAAGTCATCTGGAAAGTAAGAGTCACATCTGCTTACCTGCCACCACTTCTTTTCGCCATTTCTTCACCTAAAACCTTCAGCCAGAAACTGGAGTGAAAGCTCACTTGCGCCTGACATGAGCGAGTTGATGTGGAGGGAAAGTAATGTGTCACTTCTGGTTCAATCACAGCATTTCTCCTGAATGCTGTGACAGGTTTAGTCACACAGGTGAGACAAGATGGTTATCATTCCCTCCCAGTTTGGAGACCAGGCTGTATCTGCTATTAAAAACCAACCTTGAGCTATTTTAGAAGGTTGCTACGGTATGGCACAGTCATAAACGTATGCGTCTTTTTCCTGCTGCATGAGATAAACCACGGCTTATGACTTCAAATCGTGGCTCCAACTATGGTTGTCTTATAATAGACAATATATAAAAATGTTTGAAAATCCTCAGTTCAGAAGACAATAGCAGGTGGCACGAGCCAGTTTCACCATCATGAAGTTTTTCTTGTACTTTTTTAGTTTTGCACCTCGGCTGATTCTCTCCGTCTTCATCCAAGTGTGAAACAGCAGAATGAAATCAAAGTGGACAGGAAACCAGGATCTCGGTATTTCTCAACACCTCTTCCTTCCTTTTGGGTTAGAAGAGCTTCTGCTGAGATGATGAAGCACGCAGCCAGTGCTTTACCGCTCCGCTTCCTTTACTTTTAGAATAAGACGTAACTCTTCAAATGGAAAAAGAAAGTCAGACTAAGTCGAAGGAAATCACTCACCTCCACACAGACGCAGGAGATGATAATATCTTTACGGGCTGCACAAAAGACACAAAAGCGGTATTTTTAATACAGACAGAAGTGAGGAGAGAAAAGAGAGGATATGCTGCAGGAAGATTATAAATGGACAGGATGAGCAGGTGGAGATATGAAAGAGACCAGAAAGGAAACTCAGAGGGAAGCTGTGATGCAAGAGGTGGAAAGGAGGCAGAGAGACAGCAAAATTTATATCGAATAGTTACATAAAAAAGAACATCTGTGTCAGGGTTAAAAGAGGTAGATGTAAAACAGGTACATTTTCGTCCTGAGATTCGGGCTGTAGAAGTGAAAATATTACAAAATATCCTTCTAATTGAGGACGTTTTCTTATTGTTCAGGACATCTTTCTCGCAATACAAGATCTAAATTCTTAAAAAAGAACTAGAAAAATAATGCATAACATATTCAGCTCCTTTATTTTTCCACATAGGGGTAGGGACTGTATATCTCACTCTTATTAAAATTTAATTCCAGAGGGTGAACATAGTGTTTCTTAAATGCAAAGAAAATCATCATTAATGAATGTTTAATTGCTCAAAACCTCTCTCTTTTTTCTGTGGCTTTGGCTTTTTGTCCAGTCCCCCAGAAGGCGATGCACAGATTAGAATAATTACTTTCATTGCTTATGTAGGGGGAAAAAATCCTGATGAGACAATACTTACTTTAATAGCAAACCAAATGGCTTGGAGGCTAAAGGTTTACACTTTAACTGAATAGACTAAAGAAATATGTATGCTTCAGTGAGACTGAAGAGAAAAATTAAAACAGTGACCAGAGAGCAGCATATGAGGGAGAAAGATGAAAGAACAGTTCAAAAGAGAGTGATGGAGGGAGTGCAGTTGTGGTTATTTATTACAGCGAGCAGAGCAGAAAGATTTGAAAGAGGGACATTAAGGAGCAGCGAAACGCAGACGTGACTGACCTCCCTGACGAGACGGGGAGACTGAAATCGCCACATGTATCCGTTAGACTTTTCAGGTTTGTGCTGTGCAGGCATTTTCTTTGATAAAAAAATCGGAATGTGTTACAACATTTCTGGTAACAAAAGAGGCCGACGGTCGAGGTCTCGGTTTTTGCCCCTAGTGCTCTGCAAGGCAGCAGAGCAAAAGTTTAGACGCGTTGGATGATTATGTTGTATTAGCGTCAGGGACGATCACGTCACAGTCAGGGAAGTCTCAGCATTAACATCCCAACCTCCGGCCCTCGTTGCTCTCTGCGTCCTGCTTTTCCATCAGAGACATAGTAGTTGTCTTTGTGCCTTTAAAGAATGCAGGTTTGGGAGTTTGGGGAGGTTTGTTTGTGATGTTGTGAATCCACATTACTGAAATTGCATAGAATCCGTCTTATTCTGGACCATTTTGTTGGAAGTTTCCCACCGTTGTTTTCAACCAGACATATTCAAGATGTTTAACTTTTTGTTTTGTTGTGAAATCATAATAAGTACAGAGATCCACCACAGTCTGACCTCAGTGCAGCTGATGGAAGCATAAATATAGAACGGCCTTCGCAGGCAGAGATGTTACTGAGAGCTTCAACTGACTGACAATCTCTAAGCCGGAGTGAGTTTTGCTTCGCAAAGTTGTGCTGATAAGTGGAATATTCCCTCTAGGGAGAAGAGAGGGTTGTAGGGATGGTTGGTTAGCTAAGAATGGATGGAGTTGGAGAGAAAAAAAAAAAAGATAGCGGCTCATGTAACAATCAAGACAGAAAAGGCAGATAAGAAACTGCAGACTTTTAAAGAGACAGAAGATAAGCAGGAAGATGGTGGGAATGTTCCTCCCCTATCATGTGGAGTCCAACCAAGAGTCAAAATTAGGAGAATTCTTTAAATCTTTTATAAGTTCCACAGCCACTCATAAGACATTAATGCAAACCAACTCCAAAGGTCAGTAACAACTTTCAAGCTCTAAATATGAAGCATCCCAAATGTTTTGTGGTGTTGCTGCACTTGCCTTGTCAACAGAAAGAGCACAGCCAGTGCCCATCAGAGATTTACCACATATTCCTTTCAACAGGAAATTTGTTAAGCCTAATTTCACATCTCATATTTGATTTCCTTCACTGGGAATCAAAACTAAATTATCCCTAAATTGTTTCCCAGTCATAATTGGCTCGGAGCCTGGACTTCCCCTTAGGTTACACAAGCTCGTGAAACACAGGAAAGAGTCCAAACAAAATGGCACTTTTCACCCCCCCCCACCTCGATTATTCCTTAATCACCCTCACACAGCCTAAATCTCTCATTTCAAGGCTTTAATAAGTTCACCAAATCTCTTAAGCATATCCTGTCATCTTCATATTGAACTTTCAGGGTTTTTGTTTGCAAGCGTCTCTGGTGCAGGACTTTCTCCAGTGTGAGGCTTAAGCTCAGCTATTGGCTCGTCCACTGATTAGAGAGCAGAGTTTGCTGAAAACGGCAAGAAATGAGGCACCTCACCCTCCTGTGCCGCTCCGCTGTAAAACCTCATAATGGTGTGCCGAACTCGACAAAACAAATGGAATCTCTTGTAAATGAGCTACACTGAATTTAAGGCAATAAAAAAAGCTCAGTTGTTGCAGACTGATTCTCCTCATGACTTCCGCATCCTCGATGGTTATTGAATGCTCACCGAATCATGAATGAGTCCGGATAGAGGTCCATATCAGGTTGTAAGTCTTTCAAATCTTGATTTGGATTCACAGTAATCAATAGTGAAAGTCTTCAGTCAGTTGATATCTGCTTTTTCACAAAGAGAAACCCATTGTTCAGTGATTCTCTGTGAGTTAGCACTTTGCAAAGGTGAGAAAAAGAAAAAATAACTAACAAGAAACTTCCAGCAGAGCAAGTCTTTGAGATGCAGGGATAAAAATCAGCAGAACAGAAACATGCAGGTCTTTTATTAAGTCTGAATAGGAAAAAAATGAATGGAGAGAGAATAGATAGGGGACAACGCCTTTGCAACCAATGTGCAAAGGGATAAATAGATAAATGAAATAAATGGAAACAGCCCAGATTAAAACTGCCTGACTAAATAACTGTCTGAGATGGCAGCAGTAAAATCACATCTCAGATCTTCCCAGAAATAAAAAAGAATTCCTGAGGGAGAAATTGTTATAGATACTTATTTATGGTCAGAACAACAGCTTGTTCCACTTAATTTCCACCCAGAAAACATCATTTATACGGCCACCCTCTGGTAACAACACACACCCTTTATTATCCCACTTAAGTGTCACTAACTTACTTCATTGAAGTCTATGTCACGTCATGAACTCTTCATTTATGAAACGGTGACAACATGTTTTATAAAAACCTGCAAGTCCTTAGTATGCGTGGATTCAAGCCAGCACAAAGAACCCGTGAATGTTTTTCTATTTACCGGAAAGCTCCTGCAGCCATGTATAGTCACAATTACATTTCACAGCCCTGCAAACCTGTTAACGCCTCCGCTGTAGAGCTCCAACACGGAGAACATGAAATCGCAATTCACCGGCACTGTCGTCTGATAACTTGGCAGTATTTTATACAGAGTGGGTCTATTTTCATCCCCTCCTCCAAGTTGCTTCCTGCTAGATAAGCGAGGCGTTCAGGTGCCTGAGAGCATTTGGGATATATAGCAGCTCACTGCCGCATCAGCCTCCTCCTGTTTTCTCTGTTTCTCCTCACTTACATCTCAACCCACGCTGAAGGAAATGTAACTTCAACAGAGAGATGGCAATGGAGAGAGAAAATGAGCAATAAGGGGGGATAAATATTGGGTTACTCAGGGGGTGGAAGAGTTCGCAAATATGTGAGGTACAAAGATGAATGCCGTCAGTGAGTGAGAAGAGAAAGTACAATAATTTCATCATAAGTTATTAAGTCTGCTCTAAAGATTTTACAGCTCCACATCTCTTGAATATGTATTTTTTCATTTGGAGTGCGCTCTTGCTGGCATGTAAATACAGAATAAACAGGAGACATTAAAAGTTTCAAAGAAACAGTGACTCTGTAAGGCTAAAATGTTATCATATGATTATAGAAAAAACCATAATCACCGATGTGCATCCCCAAGACAGCTGAGTGCTGAGTATGCCTTTATCCCAGCCTTAGATTGCTTTTTATATCAAGTCTTTCCCAACACACACAACTCCAAGAAATTCTTAAATCAATATGGTCCATGGAGGGCCGCAGTCACTTGAGATTCACAATTCAAAGCCTGTTTCAGGACTGAGTCATTTCTAAAGATCTTTACAGTATGTGTTCCAAGTTGTTGGAAGTGATGGAAAAGTCACCTGCTGATATCGAGTCGCTCTGTGTGCAGTAGGTTGATAATGATGCCTTTCTTTAAAATCAAGTGAATTTGTCCACAATACCACCGAGCATGACTTGTGCCTTTGCTAATCGTTTTACCACCACATTTTAAAAAGAAATTCCCTGAAAAGAGATGCAGATGCTTTTAAACAGGTTGATTTTTACCAAACCAGCAGAACTTACCAATGAAGCCTAACATGTTTTTTACTTTGGCTTTGAATGAACCTCAGTCGAGTGTCCAGTTCAAGCTCAGTAAAATTTCTCGTCATTTACAGAACTAATTGAGATACACTTGAGATAAAACTAGTGGATTCTGTCCAAATCGGCTCTCAGCTGTGGACGCGGCTCTCGAACACATTTGGGGTGTGAGAGGCTGTTTTTGCTCACCCTGTTTTAGCCAGTGTGCAGTCACCAATTTTTGCCTGCAACATCACACCACTGCATCTGCTGAGGTGTAAAAAGAAAAGCTGGGTGAGAAGAATGAAACGGGGCTGAGATGAGGAGACAACGTGCTCTTAGAAAACGAAAGAGAAAAAGCAGAGATAAGAAAGAAAAGGGATAAATGGAGAGGAGGAAGTGTTAATTACAGCCACAGGAAGTTGCAATCCACAGTCCGATTGACAAAGGGAGGGCATATGAAGAGTAACAATGAAGCTTTTTTATCACTCTGGAGCAGAGGTTTTTTAAAAATGACTGTTGCCAAAAATGACAAAAAGCGGCAAACGCAATGATCTGGATGAAGAAGGGTCAACTCATTGTGATCCGCCTGATAAAAGGCTTTGTCGCAGATCAAAGCACCTTTTCAGACTCTGAAATGCCTCATCTGAAACCTCCTGTTGATGGATTTGTAACTCTGCTGGTTCAATGGAGTGTTGCTTGATGTTGCCTTTGCTTCTGGATGCAAAATGAGTCACAGGGAAACGGGTAAATGAGGGAGACAAACGCTCAAACTAATACGTCAGACTGTAAAAGGACTTCAGATTTTATACTTGTGTGTTTTTTATTTTCCAGAAGCACCTAAATGTTGAGAGGTGCATGGAATTAAAAGGATGTTCTATTCAACTGGTGGCTGATCAAGCAAATACATTCTCATTTCCAAACACAGGCATGACTGCTACAAGTACAACTATGTTTCTGCAACCCTTTTTTTTATCGAACAGCTTTCCATTTGTGATATCTTCCTAAAGTGTCTCCTCATACAAATCTACAAGGTTCAAGTGATCAGACTCTGAAAATGTTTCCCTTCCTTTCTCAGTAGTTCTTTGTCTTGATGTTATTTGATGCTTTTCATTCAGATTTTGCTTTGAGCTTGGAGATGAGTTGGACACACATTAAACACATTAATCTCCAAAATACAAGACTGGGACCCCAATCTTGTGTCATGGCACGTCCTTTCATCATGTATGTGGCTTTTATTAGAACAATTTTCAAAGGAATGCTTTTAATCAAGGGGTATTTTCCTCAGTAATAAACTTGGAATGGTTCATTTTATGATATGATCTATGATTTTTATATCATGGTTGTTGCAACAATTTAAAGCAGGGATTGCTTTATTTGAATTTTGGAAGATTATAGATAGGCCGCTGGCTCTGGGAAATGTTTTGGCACCAAAACATTCTCTTATTCCTTGTTTGGTTTGCATGGCTCCTCTCGCCACCAGCAGGTGAGCAGGACGGACGAAATGAGTCTCTTGGTCCTCATCTTGGACTCTGCAGTTATTTTGTTGTTGGCTGTGAAATCCTGACATGTGGCCGCTTTAAAAACTGATTCCAAGGTCTTTTGGAAACGGTAGCTGTGACGAATGCAGGGCTGGGGAACAGCGGGGACTCAAACCCGAGCCAGAGATGCTCAGAGCAGGGTGACGGATTTCATTTTCCTGCAACTGCGTTTGGAAAATAAAATAATTCACCATAAAGCTTTTGAATCTCATTTGCCACTAATTTCTGATTAGACAAGTTTCACCTTTCCCTCGCTTACCTGCAGGCTAACAATATGTCTCCTCAGTTAACCTCTGAAATAGTTTGGCCATCAAACACAGTGATGAGTTGCACATGAACCATGTGTGTGAGTAAGTAAATGTTTAAAGCACATGTAATTCCTGGCAGTAATGACTCACACCCATCAGTAGTGAGATGAGACGGGCTTCACGAGTCATTTTCATTGAATTTTTTTGTTGTTTTGTTTTTTTTTTATTTAAATTCTACACCCTTCTTTGTCATTTCCCTTCAGGGCTGGGTTTGAGCAGGACATCGAGGGTGACCACTCGTTCAACACAGACAGCTGCCTCGGTAAGAGAAACCCGTCCCTTTACAGCATCAGTGACAACTATAACAGTTGGAATGTAAGAAGTAATCAATGTAAAAGTCAGTGGATTACAGAAGTAAAACCCCTGGTGTAAATCCATGGCAATATTCTTCTATTTGAGTGTTTTTATCCCCAGTTTTTATAACAAGTAGGACATTAGGTTGATGGACCCATACATTTGTGTATTTTGGTTAGTTTGTTTTAAGTTAAAACTACCAAAAGAAAGCCTGCCAGTTCCTGGCAGGTCTCATAACTAACATTTGAGTTACTCAGCACAAATTGTTCAGCTTTCAGAATCACACACCCGCACACAGACTGGAGCATTTCCATCCAGTTTGAACACGCTAAATGATGATAAGTAAAGAATTGGATCATAGATAAGATTAACCAATAAGAGGGTGTTACAGCGATAAGGGCACAGTAGGATTGACTGCTTGTGTTATCTTCCCGCAGCAGATGTGCAGGTGACAACAAGAAATCAGGAGTCTGCAGCCGACTCTGCCTTTGGTAAGAACCTGTTCCGGTTATTTTCAGTTTTGATCGCGTTATGATATTGGTGTCCGGTGATACTATGCGAGATGCAGCCGAACAGCATCGCCGCCACACATGGGAGGAGTTAAAAGGACGAGCCAAATTCAACAAGACATTATTGGGAGAAAGTAGTCCACGGCAGAACATTGAAGGTCATAACTGTAACACATTTTTAAGTGTTTGAAACTATTTCACTGGTTTCTGAAAGGGGTTTTGTGACCTAACAACATGTTTATCATCAGTGGGTATGCATTCGTGCCACCTGGTTGTGTGTGTGTTTAAAGTATTTTGCATAACGATGTATGCTTACAGAATTTCAAATTTATCGCTGAACATTAGAATATCGAGGAGAGCGGTTTCGAGGGGGAACTTGAATTCTCCCCTTTTGCTTGTTTTGGTTCTGTGCTTTTTCCCATTCCTCTGAGAATCAGTTAGAAGAGGCAGAGTAACTTCCATATCAGGTCTCAACTAGCTCAGATTCGACTAGAAGAAGTTCTGTTGCTCATGTGATGTACAGTAGCCCCTCGCTCTGTTTGACATCATTACGCTCCACCACATTACAGTCCAGTAGATCAAAGCTGAGCTACCTGCTCTGTATTCATGGCGGCAACTTGCCAGTCAAGAGTCCCCCTTGTAAATCAGCAGAGGTATTGTCATTCCCAGAGCGACAGCTGACCCTCACAGTGAATCCCTTTAAGGCCCCATAAGCTACATTACTGTGATTAAAGCCAGCGAGGGGACAAAGACAGACATTTCTGCTTCGTGATCTGCTTGATTTGAGCCGGCCCCGTCTCGCAGAGACACTTGAGCTGGGAATGCTGCACCATGTCGGCAATTACAACCGCACAGATCAAGAGGATGAAGGTGAGGAGGGCGAGGTCGTCACGGTGTGAGAACCTCAGACCAAAAAGAGCAAATATGAAGGGCTGAACTGTTTGTCTTTCTTTTTTTGGGGGGGGCTAAGACTAAAAAGCATTTCAACTGCAGACTTAATTCAGACCTTAATGACGTCTTCTGTCAGCTTCTTCAAATTCTCTCACAGCCTTGATTTGACGTTCTCTGGTCCCTGCTGGAGTATATTGCAGCTTTATAGCAGAAGAGTCTTGATTCAATCAGAGGCCGCATCTCCTGAAACTACGCTCTCTGTAGTCCATGAGAGCTTTTCTTTTCGTCTTTTTTTCTTTTTCTTTTTAAATTGAATGTTAGACCTGGACTCCTCAGAGTTTTCAGAGTGGTTCACTTTGTATTCTACCACTTACCTTAATTGCATCCACCTGGCATCACAATGAGGCTGTATAAGTCGCCCAGAATAAAGATCATCTGTTTAAAAGGGAAGACAAGAGTGGAGCTCTGACAGACTGAGAACATTAAAACTGTTTGGGGTTTTTATGTTTTTTTTTTTTTTTTGGACCTTTAAACTTAACTGTAATGAAGATGAATTACTTCTGTATTAGTTTGGCCTTGATTTTGTTCATACAATTTCACTTCAAAGGGACTGAGATTTCTCTTTGCTTTCCTGTCTAATTCAGACCACTGTGATTCGTCACGGCACACACCAGAAAGAACGCTGCTTACATTAACAGCTGAGTTTTCGATAAAATATCCCAATAATCAGATTACTTCTACATA
The DNA here is from genome assembly GCA_907169785.1 of Menidia menidia. Classification (NCBI taxonomy): domain Eukaryota; kingdom Metazoa; phylum Chordata; class Actinopteri; order Atheriniformes; family Atherinopsidae; genus Menidia; species Menidia menidia. The sequence goes on along the minus strand of CAJRST010005557.1, from coordinate 8,242,630 downwards.
TGCTTTTTCTCTATTGATGTGTCAAAATGACTGCAGAAAATGGACCTGGAGGCAGAGACGTTTTTTATTCCGAACCTAGCTCTTCAGCACCTTAAGCCTACCTGATGTTTTTCCTCTTCTTTTGCACTCGGTGAAATAAATGATGACACATTCTGATGTCTCACTTTGACTGAGCTTTTGTTTTGTTTTTTAAAAGCTGCGCCCTGGTCCTCCTCTGCACAGCTCCACGGAAAATTCACTCTTATCACAATCCCAGTCTGAAGCTTTTGTATTATGTAGAAAATGTTAAATGGAGCACTGCTGCCAGTTTTAGCACAACACTGAAATCTTATATTTTGTTCTGACAAAGACATCCATCTAATATTTTCTTATTTAACACGTTTTTAGCTCTGTTATCAGTAACTATGCAAACTAAAGCAATTCAACATGAAGGCAATGAGTTTTCAAAGCTAAATTAGACAGTTAAGAGTATGTTGGACTGAACTGATTACACTTCTGGGCACACATAAATAAATTGTTATTGTCCCTGATCCCAGCTTTCCATGTTAAAAGAGCACATTTGTCTCGGTGTTATGTTCGCTTTGCTTCAGGTTGAGCACATTTACATAAATCATTCCGCACAGGCTGTGCTCAGGTTTTCGTGAAGAGCCTCTGCTGCTTCAACTCAACCTCTTGATTTGCCTCCTTAATCATGGAAATGGCAGAAAGATGTGAGCATAAAGAGGACGGCGTGCTTCTCTCCGATCCCGGCACACAAAACAATAACTTGTTGAGTTTGACCTTCTGGGCAGACCTGCACATTGCTGAGCAGAGATCCGTTCCCAGCGTAATTACAGTGGTGCTCAGGAGAAGGGAGCTGGATACGGCTCGACTCTTCCGAGGATCCATCTCTTGACTTTGCAATTTCTATCTGTTGTCTTGCTAGATTTGTCGAGATTTAACATGTCACTCAAGTTTTGGGTTCCAATGACGGCAGCTGGTTTGGGGAGTGGATGGTACCGTCACCCATTAAGAACTGACAGCCTTTCTCTAGCGTCAGCCTTGTTTACCAGCGTGCTCATTTTTCACGCTTCCACTGTGCAACCCGCAGTAATTAAGTAAAAATTGAGTGGTGCTTCTGCGTTTCTGCGGAGGGATTGACAGCAGGTACTCTCCATAATGGTGACAGAGGCATTAACTTTGCAGTGTCGGGCAGCCGGGCATGAAGAACTCCGACCACACAATGACGGACTGATGTGTGGGCCCATGTGCGCCCGTATTCTCTGGCAGTGCTACGCTACAGTGAGTGTCGTTACTGTAATGGCGTCGTTTGGTGGGAACCATTGCTATAATTATGTTTTTGCTGCAAATTGGTTATTTAATGTGCTGAGAAAGAGGCCCCCGTGGGTTTAGTTTAGGCTCTGAATGAACATAAATTGCCCATTATGCTGCACTGTGCTTTTCCGGGCCATTTTTTTCATATACACGCATTGACATTGTGCAGAATGACTGGCGCAAATGCAAATCATAGTGGCTCTTGTTTGACGTGAATGCATGACTCTTTTGTACTTATTGTTTTGCTGACAATCCAGTCAACTTAAGTCAAAACCTGATGTTTAGCTAAAAATGTCCGACTGAGTTCTATTTCTCCAGAGATGGATCTCCAAAACCTTTTTCGAATTCTTCCAAGAAAGATATCCTGTGATCTAAAAAGGCCAGACAATCATCCTCAGCCTCCATCATGTTCAAACGAACACAAATATCACCCTTTGCACAGATTAGTAGTCATCAAAAGCTCCAAAAATCCCTCACTGAGGACTTCTGGCCATTTGCCTGCATGTTTCATACAGTGGGCTTTCACAGGGTTTGATGAGCCTGGCAGAGGTTAACATCTGCCTGAATGCAATCTTTGTCTAAAACTCTGAAACCCCCCAGAAGGCCACATCAGAGATCAGTTACTGACATCAAACACACACAAACGTTGGAAGATTTGTGAGTCTTCTGAAGTGACATTGTGGCCACTTTGCAGACATTTAAGAGTTGTTGTTTGCTTTGTTTGTTGTTGTTTTTTTTAAGAAACTCCTGTTGACGACGTTCAAAGTGGTTATATCCGGGGCCAACATTCATTCTGGCAGAGTTGTGGTTGTGGTATTTTCTAGTATCAGACTGCTGCTGCTATTCAAAGGGGGATTTTACTGCCTCAAGGGAGAAAGTGGCTTGATTCCCATCGTGTTCAACACAACAGCTTCTTGTGTTTTTAATTAGATGAAAGTGAGATGCTGACATTAAGAAGATGCTTAAAAGCTCAAAACGCTGTTTAATGGAAGCGTTAAGCATCTTATCACGCGACGATAACTGTGAGCATGACATTTATTTCAAGGTTTAAAGTTGATGCCTCTTAATAATTTCTCTGATCCCTTTACTTTCATTTAGTTACTGATATGTTGGACTTTTCTTTTGGATTTTTCTCCCAGAGGCTGCATTGTTTGCCGACTGATTAGGGCCCACACGGCTGAACTTCAACACAAATTTAAAACCTGAATCGGAGAACAGAGGCAGACATCGATTGATTTGTTGTGCCACATTAAAGGCTGGTTTTCCTCATTTCATTCCAGCCTTTGGCATCCACCAAGATGTGCAATCTGCTCTCAGGGCTAGCATTGTTTTAGCAACACCCCCAGTATGCAAGGCACTGAGTTCAACACCTGCTCAGCTTCCATTATCATGCCGTTGGAGTGTCTTGTCTTTACATCAAAAGTAAAAACTCACCGTAAATCTGCTTCATCTATCTAGATATCTATGGTCTATAGCCGTTGGTGGAGCAAAAATGGCAGCTCTGAGGCGCTGCATGTGTGTGTGAATAGATGAAAGCTTGGGCTGCATTCACTCGCGCGTGTCTAAGTGAAAAGAGGCTGCAGCTCAGTGAAGGAGGTCAGGATGTCTCCATTAGAATCTCCTCACTTCTGTGGGAAGAGAGAGGGGAAAAAAAGGAAAACGCATTTTAGAAGAAAACGAGGTGAGTCTCCTATTCACCCCACTCGGTCGGAGAGATGCCTCCAAAATGCCACATATCCATTTAAAAAAGTGGCCTGCTTGTTGAGCACAACTTCATATCAAAGCCTGAGTCTGAGCTGAATCATGTGAGCCATGAAACTAAAACCAATGCTTTCTTTTTCTTTAAATACAGGATCTCTTGCTTCATTTCTTCTACTTGATGTCCTGTTTTTCTTGTAAGTCCAAAGATAGAGGAAGTTGATTTTCATGGCTTCATTTTTTTTTTTTTTTAAATATCTAGACTTGGTTTGATAAAAATTGCCTCTGTCATAGATTACTCTTTAAAGAAAATTCCAAAGTAAATTGATAAATACTTTAGAATTTACAATGGTGCATTCATATATTTTGGTAGTAGTCATTTAAATCAAAAAGAAACTTTTTAGATCATAGTCTGATACAGCCAATTTTCTTTTTGATGGAAACGCATTTATACTGTTCTGTTCATTTGATGAACATAAATGATCACAACACGGGCCTCAGTTCGGTAGAAAGTTTAGTTAGTGTTACATTTCTAATTTCCACCCTGATTACTTTCAAATCCCTGTTCTGGCCATTTCTCTTACAGTTGAACTACTTTTACATAGAAACTTTGCTTCTGTGGTCAAATAGCACCACATGAAAGTGCTAACTATCGCAGTCCATCTCTATGGTGGAAATCAAAGATTTACTCTAATCCTAATTACAGTGTCTGCATAACAAAGACGGCAACAGTGCTATTAAACTATACAAGTGTTTCTCATGTGCTTCAGTGCACAAGAAGCAAAACAAAAGAGTTTGTGAGTGTGTTGCACTGAAGTGTAAAAAGTGTGTGATAATATTTTTGCCAATTGCTTTGAGAGATATTTTGCTTTCATGAGTGTGTGTGTGTGTGTGTGAGCAGGCAAAAGAGCCATCAAAGCGTGTTAAAGTGTTTTTTAATGAGCTGGAGCTCTTACAAATAACTGAGTGTGTTGTGTGGCTCATGCTGAACAGTCGGGGATGAGAGGTGTTAGAAACCAGCCAAAAGCGGGAGTATCGATGCTAATTGTCTTCATCTTCATCCTGTGCCGAGCGAAATGAGGGGAAGAGTGCAAGCTGGATGAATTTCAGTCAGGCGTTCGTTACTAATGAACAATGAGCCGGCTTTAAGTGATGATGGTCTGAGCTACAGATGTCAGCAAAACTGAATTATGTTATTTAGCGTAACAAGCAAAAATTCACATAGTCAACACTTTTGTTGTTGTAACACTTTATATTTAACCATTCTTTAATTTAGGTTTTAAAAAACTTTGGTTGTCTCTGGTCTGAATCCCCGGATGCCTTTTTGTGGGGAGTTTGCATGTTTTTCCTAAAATGAGACGATTTACCAATAAATTCAAATAAAAAAATGTAAAATCAAATTTTTATTTGCCGTTTTTCTGCCATTAGAAAAGTTCCACCCTGGAAATGTGATGGGCTGAGACGCATTTTAAGTAGATGAGGGGCCTACACACACTCTGAGCTGATTCTATGTGACCTGCCTGATTGCCTGGCGGATGTTTTATTGCACTTATAAGTGTGGGATGTGATGAGCGAGTACCATTAAAGGTGTGTGTGTGTGCGTGTGTGTGTCTCTAGACTTTTTAAAGTCACGCTGTGAGAACATAAATCTGTTTACATAGCCCAAGCGCGGGGTCTGGACTTAATTTTCAGGGAAGTACTTAGATCATAAATCGCTCAGTAAAAAAACTGGGCTCTATCCCTCTTCCTCACATTCAACCACTTTGATTATCAAGGATAAAGTGTGCTATCCAAATGCAATCCTCCTATAGCCACTGCCGCTTGAATCCTACAAAAAAAAATGTGCCTCAACCCTGGAAATGAGAGTCCAGAGTGGTTGTGGATTTGGATTGGACCCTGGTTTTTAGTTGGATTAAGAATACCGTTCAGATTAGGGTTTCTTTCTGAGTGAATTCATGAAATCTGCGTAATGTCCTCTGAACTGATGGCTCTATGTATTCATCGATCAGTTGTTTTCAGTTTTTTCTTTAAACCTTCCATTAGCTGGTACGTTTCCTCACAAAGAGGGATGTACAAAAATGTGCTTTTATCTGAGCCTTCTCTGCTATCTCTTTGCTGATCTTCCCTCATCAGTCTTAATTGATTCGGCCTGTCAAAAGTCTGTCGTACTTCTGATTCACACACACAATGCCCCCTCTGATTGACCTGCTCGATAAAAACACAATATGGAGCTCAGCGGGAATCGATCAGAAACCGGGACGAACCCAGTCAGTAATTAGATATGTTTGTCCTGATAGTACTGATTTTATTAAGACCGCCATTGTGTGCGTTTGCCTGTCTGTGGCTATGTGTGTAAGAGAGAGAACATTTATATGCACAGCATATGAGTAAATACATCTTATGATGATGTAACGTCTTATATAAATGAGACATTGGCAATGATTTTCACATTGTCTCATAACAAACCAATTAATGAGGGGAAATTAGCTTTCTTGTCATATTTCTCTAGGCCCAAAAATATAGATGCGTGGCATCAGTCTGCATAGAGAGATTTTTTTATTTATCTTCCTATTGCTCGTTTTCTTTTCTTTTTTATTCCTGGTTGTATGCACATTGATGCCGCATTGCTAGCGACCAGTAGTGTATTTTCATTGTTTTGCATTGGAAAACGAAAGCGTTGTGTGTGTATTTGCCCATGTTTGTTGGACTCTTCGGAGAGCTCCAGCTGCTGATAATGGCCGTGCATCAAGTTCGCGGTTTGATCCCATGCTCCCCCAGCCTACATGTGCTTTTGGCCACACTGCCTGTGATTTATTTCCACATATGTGTGCATGGCGAACATATGAGCATAGAATGTTTGGCCTTGCCTGGGACTGGTTGAATGTGTGGGTGGTTCGGATTTAGTGTGAGGTACTGTAGCTGCTCACACATGGCGTGAGGAAAAAGTACAGGCTATAACTGACATCAGAATACTTTCACCAGCAGGGGGCTTCACCGGTCCAGCTGGGTGGGTGTGGCTGAGCGCCGATGAAACGCTGAGGCTGAGCAGAGGACCTGTGGTGGACTCAGGATATACTTTTGAAATGAAAATCAGATCGACTACATGAAAGACGAAGAACAAATTTAAAAAAGAGTTGTTTCTTGCTAGTCGTTGCTGACTTTAGACCCTCCCGTGTAGGCCTAAAAAAGCAATTTCGCCCCCTTAAGTGTAGGGGAACCCTTTTACCTTCGTGAAAGAAGCTAAAATGTGTCCCACAGGCTTCGCATGCATTAGTGTTTAAATGGCCTGAAGATGATGATGTCAAAAAGATCACCTAACTCTCAGTTCGGGACTCACTTGGGCTCCTTTAGAGCTATTGTTACATTTCTCAAATTACTGTCTCCAAGCTCAAAGCGTACATTTTTCCCACAAATAAGCCATCACTCTCTCCGAAGACCAATAATAGAACCGTTGCAAATTTCAGAGAACTTTTACCTCTTGAGTGGGTTTAATGCTTTTTCCCCAGATCCATCTCCATGTGCCTCTGTAATTCCCAAAGAAAATGACGGCTTTTAATGTAAAACCAAGTTGCAACAAGACTATGAGATTGCACTTTTTTTCCTCCCCCGGGTGTCTGATTATGGTAAGTTTAAACTGATGAAAATCCCTGCAAATTTCAGCCTGTTGTAATCTCACTTTGATGTTTTTGAGCACATGGACTTTGTGCTTGGCACATCAGCCCTATCAGGGACCGTGTGCCGTCACGTCACGGCGAAACCTGAATGATTAGAAATGCTGTTTCTTTGCATCTCGCAATCTGCTTTATTATTGGTTTTCATCTGGTTCTGGTGGTGCCTTCAGCTCGGACCAGGGGAGGCACTCAAAGTGCAATGCAGTTTGTAATCATACTGAAAGGGAATTTCATAAGTTTGCCAGGAGATTTGTGAACTGTGTGAAGCGCCATGGTTGGTGGGAACCACCAGGCTATGGAGTCGGTTAAGTAATAGACTTTGTTTATTTGAAGCAGAATATTGATCCCGTTTGGAGCTCTGCGCTCTCTAAAACAGCATCGGCCCTTTAATGACATGTCTGACTCGTTCGTCTGATATGCGGCTCCGAATCAGCATAATTCATCACATTGTCATCGTACCACATATCAGCTGGACGTGCGTGCAGGATGCTGCCTTTCTGCATCATCTCAAGGACACTCTGGGATTCAGATAGTCATTGACTTTTCCTTTTGACAGATTCCATCACCCTGTTGACACAAAAAAGGCTGGATGAATGGTGATGTTTAACTGATTCTGAGCAAATAGTTTCCTACTGACTTGCTGCTCCTATTGAATGCATATTTTCCATGGAAGTAACTTGAAAGTTTCTTCTATTTTTGCTCATTTTCTTTTAAATTTGGGGTTTTTTTTGGGCTCATCCTTTGTGTACATTTTAGCCCTTGTTAACACCTGGACAGGATATCAGTCCAACTAAAGGCTTGTAAGTCCCGGCACAACAGAGCACCACTCAGCCTTTTTGAAGTGAAATTTGATGGTCAAAGGACAAAGTTCTGTATGAATGTAAAGAACTAACCGTACATGAAATGACACCAACATACTGTCATTAACTCCGAGTGCGGCCGCTAAAAGGTTGAGTGACCAGACTATTAAAGCCACTTAGGGAGCAGTTAGTGGCACTTCCCACCTCATCACCCTTGTAATCATCGTTATTGCTATCGTCATCTCCACAGCAGGGCCTTCTGATGCGTAGCCTCATCGGAAAATAACTCCAGTAAACTTCCTGTAATTGGAACAGAGGTCCCAGCTACACAACAAACGGCCTGCTTGCCTCTGGTTGGATGATCTGTTTGGTCACCCCATGAAAATACACCAAACAAATTCTAGACTTGTGCTCGACAGGAAGAAAAGGATGTAGATGTTAATTCTCTTTAATACCTTCTTGGACACATCTGAAGTTTGAATAACTGAACTATTAGTGATTAAAAGATTTCAAACTGATTAAATGTTTTCCTGTCTTTACATAGAGAGGACCTTAACTCTGCATATGTTTAACACCTCCTTTGAAAAGAGAATATTTCCCCATTCAGCTCCAAATCTCCAGTCATAGTCTGCATTGTGCATCCCCCATCTCTTCTTGTGCACCTTCCAGGATACACAACTACACCACTTGTAACGGCATGAAAACACTGACATAAAAAAGCTGATCGTGCTGGGAAAATGTGTAGTTTGACATTTTTCTTTCACAATTCACTCAGCGTTACACTAAACAAGTTTTTTTTTGTTTTATGTTCCTGCTCGTGCGGAGGTGGAGGGAAAGGAGGAGGTAGATATATTTGGCACAGAGTCACAGAAATGGCACATTATGCAAGTTTTCTTACATACAATCAACTCTGTCCTAGAAATCATGAACAGCGCCGCTAAACTGGAAACTGATATAACTATGACTGTATATTTTTCTCTAGTATGAGTCAGATGAAAAAACGTCTTAGAAATACCTACAAAATGTTCAAATATGAGTTGACTTTATAGGTGCAACACACTGGGTTTGCACTTTTTTTAGCTCAAATTCCTTGCACGACCAGATTATCACATTTGACTGCCCAAATTCTCTAGAATTGTCAATAGCATATAGGACAATAATAGCAGAGGATCAAAGAAGTAGACTCTGGAGACAACCATGCAAAAGCTTTTTTCTGCACTGTTTTCCGTTATCTGGAACCCATCTTATGTCTCTGTTATTTTTTTGGGCATTTTTGCTTTTTTTGAGCAAATTCTAACCCTTGATTTAGTTTTTGAAGGTAAAGATCAAATTTGAGCAACTCTACTTTGATCTTCACTTTCATTTTGAGGCCAAAATCCCGCTATTCAAAGACATTAAACTAAAGAGTAGCTATTTGCTGTGGATATCTTTTGACATTGACTAGCATTTAATATTAGCAGACAAGCAGGCTTAGACTTTGGTACAGAGGGAGAAACTGGAAACTGGGAGAAGGTTGGACTGGAGTTTCACTTATCATCATCAAAGGAACCAGATTGGGGCATTTGGCCGCGAAACCTCCCGGGAGTTGTGTATTAGGTGGGCCCGGGAGGAAAGCGGTCTCGGGGCAGATTAAGAGACAGGACGGACGGCTCCAGTGTTTAACGTGCCTGATGTCCAGCAGCTCATTCAGCCCCTCGTCATGCACACCGGTAGCTGTACCAGCTACTTCCTTTTCACTACAGTATCTAAGGTCTGTGTAATATCAGCAGACGCTTTCTGAATATTGCAATTCAGCTTAAACACATTTTTTTCCCTCCTCTACCCACCCCGACAGACTCCTGAATACATTCATGCAAGTTGTAAATGTATTGCTTCATTTATTTAAATAATGAAAACAGGGATTAAATTAAAAATGAAGCGGCGCAGAGGGGATGTAGTAGCGGTTTCCAGCCTGCTGCATAGAGATCACATTATCCTTAACCCACGCACCAACACAAACGCAAACCGGACTCATGCCTCCAGCGTTTCAGGGTGTGGATTGCCTGACCTTTAAAACGGGCAGGAATGTGTGTTATCGGCATTTTCGGCATCGAAGCTAAAAAGTCAAACCTGTCGAGGTCTCTCCTTTGTTCTTCTCCACCTCATTGGCCACTCATTCTCGCCGCCTTTTTCTCTTTCATTTTCATCTGTGGCTGTTTTTTTCCCGCAGCCTCATTCCTCTGGCTTCCTCCCTCCGTCTGCCTCCTTGTTGCTCACCACCTCGCCCTGCACCGACTCCGTCGCTGGTGTCTGGCTTCATGTGAATACCAATGGATCTTGCGAGGAACAAGTGGGCGAGAGAGCATGCTAATGGGATGGAAGTTTCTGAAGCTTGTCTTCAGTGTTCCGAGTGTCTGCCTGGGCCTTCCAGCCACAGTTTACCATTCATTTATTCATTGATTACTCTCCGCTGCACATTTGCATGTGCATGATCTGATGCCTTCCCCCCGAGCAGCGCGGGATTGTCCTCTATTAGCTGGTTTTCGCCTCCCATCATACCTCCATCTTTCAAGAGTAATCTGAATTTTAGTTTGACTCACTGGGGAGCAGACATGCGAGCACAAAACTAAAGTTCAAGACCGAACCCTACTCCTTGTTTTCATTCAGTTTTCAGTTTCAGTCATTGTTTTATGAGGTGGAGGAACCAGAAATGGATAGTTTGGAAGAGACAAAAAGTCTTAAAAATGCTCATATTCACGATTTCTAACCCAAGCAATTGCTCTTTCTGCATGTTTTTGCATGTCTCAAAGACACAATTTATGTCCCTGACTGACTTGTTGGGTCTGCTTTTCTTCAAGCGTTTAGTAGTTTTTCTTTTCCTTAAACTGAACACTGGATTTTGCACAGCAGGATCAATATAATTTGTACAGTATGTATAAAATGTACAAATATGTACCTTTGTTGAGCAGATCTTATTTTAACTGAACTGATAGAGTAATTAATACAATTAATAATACAATTCCTAAATAAGCTACACATTTTCACAGCGTTGACATAAACCACTATTAGTTCCAGCTCACCTGCCATTTCTGCATGAGTTCCCTTTTTTTCTGCTTCGAAATACTTTGCATTCCCTTTTTATTCTTTTACAGAACCTTTTTTATTTTTTTATTTGATTTTCCATCATTCCTCCCATGGCTTCTTGTTAAATCTACTTAACTGGTTCATTTGTGTGACTGATTCGGTTAGATTTTCCAGACTTTATTGATTTCTGCTAAATCAAAAAGAGTGAGGAGGGAAATGAGTAGCGAGAGGAAGAGGGATAAAAGAGGAACAAGATGTAGGTTGAGAAAGCGCTCAAAAGAAGACTGAAGTCGAGGAATGGTGCGAGTTTTAGACTGGCAGAAAACAGTGACAGAAAAGCGAAAAGCAAAGACTCCCCCCTGAAGAATTCACCCCCGGTGCCTGAAACTTTTGCAGTTCAGACTGACAGCAAATCAAGAGAAACTTCTCAAACTGCCAGAGAGAGGGCAGAGAATGAAACATTTTTCGTTGTCGTGCTGTAATTAGCATAATATTTTTCACTGTGTGTCTCCATCATCCTATTTATAACTGTCAGACTGAAGGACAAAGATGAAAGAGTGGAAATAACGAACATGAAATCTTCTCCTTTAAACACAGGGGATGTGTCTGTGTGTGTGTGTGTGTGCGTGTGTTAATCTTGACTGGATGTGTAATGACTGCTTGCTCTATTTTAAGAGTACTTTTGCATAAAAGACGCATTTGTTCCAATGGCGTCTTGGCGTATCAAAGCGAAGCCTCAGAGGCTTCGAGGCCGCTCTTGGCTTTGAGGTTAGAGTGCCAGTTTGGGTCTCCCCACTGTCAGGGAGCCGGGAGTAAAACCCCAAATGGCCCGCAGTTCAGGACATGGAGTTAGGCTTTTTGTTTTTTGGTGTATTTTTGGACCTTTGATCGAGACACGCAGCAACTTCTGAGCCGTTTCATTCAACAGCAGCTCCTCAGACACTGAATGCTCCAACAAACATTCAGGCGCTCAACGCTGTCAACAGGCTGCAGATTTTTTTTGTTTTTTTGGTGTGGCTCGTAAATGCTGTGGGTACGTGCGTTGTCAATAGGCACAGTTTTAATATGCTAACTTTCTGAGGGTCTTTACTGTCGAGGTGATCATGAGCAGTAGTTCTGCAGAGCAGTAGGTGTTTCCGAGTTTCTCCTTAGACATTAGAGAAATGTGTGATGGTTTTTAAGCTACTGAAGGCCGACCCATGAACAGGAGATGAAACAGTGCCATGTCTACACATAACAGACGACTTATTTAAGACTTATCATTTACTTTTTTATTATTTGGGTATCGGCGGTTTAAAAATCGGACCATATCAAACAGATTCGCCAGAGGGCTGCTGTATTTACACACTTAAAAAAGGGAAAGTTTCTAGCTTCTAGCTTTCCACTCTTCATGTTATGAATCGATATCTCATGGAAAATTTATTTCAGCTCTGTAGCAACATAACGCATCAAGAGCTATCTCAGAACAGAGTTCAGTCTAATTGTAATCCCACTGAAAACAATTACATATCTCAGAACATTACCTAATCAATGGGATTGTATTGTCCTCCCTTAGAAAACCTCCTACAGCATTTGTTTTACACTCAAATAAATCTACTTTCCTGTGTGATTTAGTGAGTTTTTGAAATGTTGAACTCTCCAGAAAATGATTTATGCATTAAACGAACATATTACAAGTAAAAAAAAAATGTAAAAAAATGGCCACGTTACTGTTTAAATCCGAAATCGTTCTTCACATGCAGCTCCTCCAAACCATTTAGGTCTCCTAAAGTGCTCATTAAATATGCAGGAGATCAGTCTATCGGAGTATCATGAGGAGTAAATGATTCTTTAAAAGAGGGTAAAAATCGTGGCAGTGTTTTTTTTTTTTTACCTTACATCTGTAAAAGGGCAACATTTGGTGAAACTGTAGTCTTCTGCCTGGTTTGAAAAAGAAAGAAAAAGCAGAAGCAAATCTGTGTAAACTCATCCCTGAACTTCAGACACCATTTGACCCACCTGTCAGTCGTCCAGGATTATCAAAGCGTGCTGTTAAACGTGTAAAACGCTCGGCGGGTGTCAGCGAAATAAATCAAGCCGTCAGTCTCCGGCTGGGCAGCTGCCCACCGAAAGCGCGTCAGTGTGAATGTAAAGTAGGAGGGCGGTAATGTAAAGTGGTGCTCCGTCAAGCTTTCAGGGTAAAACCGAGGTTAAGACAAACAAAGACGCCCTGAAAGTCACAGATGTGATCGCTGTAAGTGGCTCGCCCAGCAAAGGAACGGCAGTGATGACTCAGCGCTGACGCGGCCCTTAAACACGCGCTCCGGGATCGGTTCAGAAAATAGAGGCAACATTTGAAGGACCAGCAGCTTCACATGTCAGAGTCTGAGGTGGCTCGCTTTAATGGCCACAAGATCTTTAGAGTGTGCAAATGAAAAAGACTTTGCAACTCTAAAAACGCAAAAAAAGTACCACTGACATGCATTTAGTGGTCATCAAACTGATGGCCGCTTGTATCAGAGTATTTGCACACAATATACAGAAACCAGTTCCAGTCCAAAGATAAACGCAGAATTTTCCAAATTAAAAAAACATGTCTGTGGGCTCACCCCGGGTCGATTAGGTCAGAGTAGAGTTGTTACTCTTCCTCTGGTTGGGACGCCTGGAGGATGCCTCCCCACCAGCCGGAGGCCCCGGGGCAAACTGAGGGCCCACTACAGCTGGAAACAGCTGGCTGTTGCCACAGGAGGACTGTGGGAGGCTGCTGGGCAAAGCCAGGCCTGGAGAACTCCGGCAGAAAGACAAATTCAACATAGAGCTTCTGGGAACAGTAATAACACAAACACTCTCTGCGTGCGTACACCACAAAAAGCCACAACAGGAATGGATCAAATAGAAAATGGGCTTTTCTTGGCAGGTATTTCGGTCCAAGGCCAAGCTACGCGCGACGATTCTGTGGCCGATGACTTTTTAGAGGCTTCGGCACCGTTTTGAATAAGATCTGAGCAGTAGACAATCGTATCTGCGCATCAAAGTGTCGGTTGCGGTAGAATGGATCAGCTCACCGCTCCTGCGCTGTGACTGTGCGTCTGCGTTGAACTTGGGCTGACTGATGAGTCATTGTATCTCCGTGGCTTTGATGCTGAATCAAGACCTGATGAGATGAACGCTGCCACATAATAAACTCTCTTTCATCTCCTCTCTCCTACATCTACCCCTCCTTCTCCTCCTGCTCTCCGCTCGTCATACTTTCGGCGGCCCTATTGTCTCTCTCTCTACTTCATCTAATCTTTCCACCCCTCTATCCTCTGCCTCAGATCTCCGCTTCCTCACGTCCTCCTCGTCGTTCTCTCCTCCATCATCCCGCATCCTCGACTGGGAGCCACTTCTTTCTCATTAGGTCTAATCCTCGTCGCTGCCTCTCACCCTTTCTTTCTTCTTCCCATTCACCTTGCTCTCACCTTTCCTCCCATCTGTTTTCCCCCTCCTCCCCAACTCTCATGTCAACTTACCGTCAGCAAAATGTTTGCTCATCCAGCCAAGAAAACCTCTGCCCGCTGGTGGGGGGATTTACTTCACGTCCTGCAGCTGATTAGATTGCTTACACACAGTACACTGAGGACAGCGTATTTCCATAACACTGATTATTGTCTACGTGCGACTGTGTCCATAGTGCTCTTAACTTAACTCGTTTAACGCGGTTTCAAGTCCTTCACATTTAACTTTTTAAGGCTCGTCTTCTAATCAACTCTTTTCTTTTTGCCATCATACACCCAGATCTCCACTCTGCTGAGGGAAGAACAGTGTTGACCTTTACCCAGAAACACCTCCTGGAATGAGTGTCTCCCAAGTTTAGACAGAGTTTAAATGTCCCATTTAAGTAGGCGTTCAGTACATTCTGCAGCGAGTTAGCGATCAGAAAGGCTTGACGCACCTTTCTCTGAGTTCTTTTGGTGAAAGTAGGTTCAAGATCGATTGTGTTGGATTGAGTTATAACAAGGATTTTCATGGTGCTTTGCTTTTGGGATTTTTGGTTTGTTGAAATGTTAACCCGTCTTTTGTAAGCTGGGAATTTTGGCCTCAGAAAAATAGGTTTTCTTTAAGGAAACTTTGGCATGATGCCAAAGATATTGATGGCTTGAAACGTCTTCTATGACTGAGGTTGACCTGAGGCTTTGTAAGCTACAGAAATACTCTTAGATTTCTCGCTAAATTGTGCCTTTGCACAGGTTTGTGGATCATACTTCGAACCTGAAAGTGATGTCTTCTCTATTACTTAAATCCTAAATTGTTATGCTTTAAAATGTCCAGTGAATTCAATAAGCCGCAAGTGAACATCTGGAAGTTGGACTTGCCAGCTCTCAGTTGCAAGTGTCATAATGATCATTTTAATTAATGTATTTGATGTATTTATGCATGTAAATAAATAAGTATCCATATTTAATGCTATCCCCCTGTATGCTCCAGGTGTTCGCCATCTCCCAGAGATAGACCAGCGTGCCAGTGCTAACGTCCACTACACCCTGCTCATCGCGTGCGTGCTGGTGGCCTTCTTCCTGGGAGCCATATTGTCGGGTTTCTTGGTGTCGTGTTACTGCAGCCGCAGCGCCTCTCACAGGGCGAGGAGGCTGGGGAAAGACCCGGAGGCCTCGCTGCCCCACGCCCTGTCGCTGCGGTCACTCGCCAAGCTCAACGGGCTGCTGGACGGACAGCCCAAGGTGGGTGCCCGGAGACAGGAAATAATTAAAAGGAAGAAGATACGGAGTGAGACAAATGGAGGGAGCCCAATTGAAACAAAATGTCTTCATTTACTGCCTGTGCAGCTCAATTTTTATCAGATGTTTTTGAATCAAAACTTTTTTCTTGCTCTCAGACAAGTAACTTAGTCATGCAAACATAGTTTTACTTTTCGATTTGAATCAAGGTGTTTGCTCTTGGACGTTTGCAGCCTTACCGACACAGATAATAACGTTTCTGAACTTCTGCACAAAGAAATCCCAGAATGATTGGATACATGTGACGATTATTCCAGATTACAGAATTAGGATGCTTAAATCCACATTAGTTTAGCATTTTACAGGTGTCAGTGACAGCTGTAAAAGAAGGTTGAAGCTGAACTCACACATTACTGATGCTGCACGTGTTTTCAGCAGCTGGAGCAGGAAAGAGCTAAGAGGCTTTTACACACCCATCTGAATTTTAAGAAGTGATATTTATCCTCTCCTCCATCCTCACACTTTGAGTCTTTTCAGTCACCTGTTCCGTAATTTTTCCAGATGCCTTTTTTTTTAATGACACGGCTAAACTCTGATATTACTGCTGAAATATAAATATTTATTTTTCTTCCTTTTACACATTCCTCTGTAGAACTAATAATTATAACCTCTATTTCATCTTTGTCCAGGAGGACAAACTGGATGTGCCCACCCCAAAAATGTACAGCTCCTTCATCCCCAACGGGCAGGCTGAACCTCACCTCCACACCCCCAGACACCAGGGCCTGCAGCTGGGAGACCCTGATCTCAGCCTCTCCCAGGTAGGAGAGCCCAAAACACAACAAACATACTTCAGTGGGCATTTGTTTCAGCAGCATTTTAGGATATTATTAATATTGTTTTTTTTGGACAGAAATGTAAAAGGATCCCTAATGCCAATAAGGCCCTGTGGGGATGACAATGTACACAAAACCCTTTACCTCTGTCGAGGTAAAGATTCTAGTGAGAAATGTATCTTCAAATTGTGCATATATTTTATATGAAAAAAGAAACAAATTTAAAGTTTAATCAGATCAGGACATAATTCAAAAAGGTCTCAAACAATTGGGTATGTAGGATTTCAAATTATCACAGAATCAAAATGTAAGTCAATATTTCATTTGCTGGACTCAAATAAAGTAAGAAACTGAATACACACATGATTGAGCAGAAATGAAGTAGTTGAAGTACCGCATATCATATCATATACTGCCACCTTCTGACGGCAGCAGATGGTCTACTCACTACAGTCTAATGAGCTGAGGGGTAAACTTGACAGCTTCATTTCTGTGTTGAAAACAACAACACAATTATTAGAAACATAATGATAATGATAAAAATCAGAAGCACTTTTTCTAATATCTGATCAATTGAAGCCTCTGTGAAGTTCCTTATGCAGCCTGTTTTAAGTCTGTTTTAAAGAAAAGCAAAGATTTGCCTGGTTCAGCAAACATGCTGAGGCCTTTTTTTTCGATGCAAACATTAGCAGTGAACCTGTGCAGTGCTAGTAGCTCATATAGAGCACCGTCAAACAGTAAATCTGAGCATATCGTGTTGGGATCTTAAGAGATTTAGTTTATCCATTTGAAAAACATTAGATCCATTTTTATTTCTTGCCCACACACAGTACAGAGTGTATAAGAGCGTATCCATTTGGCTTGTTTTGATTTGCATTTTTCCTTTTTGTCTTTAAAAGACCAAAGGAAGAACCAAATTATGACAGAAAATATGACTGAAAATTTTAGATTCAGACAAAGTGCTCCATTCAGTGAATAATTTGCATAATTTGCAAATAATGACACAAGAAAAATTCACAGAGCTACACTGCAAACATGCTCGGTACCACATTTTGGCATGGATCAAAGATAAGTGCAAACTCCTCCAAAAATTTTTGATTGGACCGGAGCTCTTTGATACCTCCTTACCTTTCCAGTTTGCCATTCCAAAATATTTGGACTATCTGAAAGCCATGGTCTAACCTCTGTCCAGTCTCTGTCTCAGGGTGATGGAGAGCTGTCTGGTCTGCCGACGCCCGACTCCACCCCGGAGCTCCCCATCAAGAGCATCAAGGCCCTGCGGCACCACCAGTACGGGAAGAACCAGAACTGCAACAACGCGAAGGACAGCGGCGCGGCGCCGGGCCCCAGCGGCTCCGCGTCCAGCCAGGATTTCATGGCCGTGGTGGGGAGCTCCCTGACCCCGCAGGTCTTTCCCTTCTCCCAGCCCAGCGGGAGCAGTCTGAGCAACGGGGCGGCGCGCGGCGCCGGCGCCTCCTCCACCTCGCTGCACCTGCCGGAGGACAGGAAGGCCTCGGCCGAGGAGCGGGCGGGGCCCTCGGGGGGCTGCGGGGGAGGGGCCCCGCACCACCACCACTCCCAGCAGTCGCTGCCCCAGACGGTGGTGGACGTGTCGGCGCTGGACGAGCTGCTCAAGCACATCCACGAGGTCAGCGCCTCGGGCACGGGGGGCATCAAGGTGCTCACCTCCACCTCCTCCTCCTCGCTGTTCTCCGGCCCGTCCACCGGGGGACACCACCACACGCACCACCACCACCATCACCACGGCCACCACGGCCAGACCCGCACGCACCACTACAACCACAGCAACCACCCCCACGCCCCCACCACCACCACCACCGGCGGCGGTCACCACCACCAGCAGCAGATTCCCGAGATGGAGTCGGCCTCCTACTACAGCACCTCCACCCTGCCCAGGGACGGCCTCCCCAAACGCCTGGAGGCGCCGCCCCCGAACTCCACCTCCTCCTCCTCCTCGTCCTCCTCGTCCTCCAACAACCCCACCTCCTCCACCTCCGTCCCCTCCTCCTCGTCCTCCTCTTCCTCCACGCCCCTCCAGCAGCAGGTGATCCCGGAGCGGCCCGGAGGGGGCGGCGTGCCGGTGGCGCGCCACCAGTCCCAGCGCCACTCGCTCATCAAGATGGGCAGCGGGGGGGGCGGCGCCGTGCCCCGCCACCAGAGCTTCAACCAGCGGGGGGCGCACGCCCACTTCCTGGCCAGGATGAACACCAACAGCAGCAGCAACGGGCCCCCGGGGGCCGGCGCCGGCGAGGGCCAGCGGGCGGCGGCCCCCAGCAGCTGCCTGACGCGGCAGCACAGCTACAGCGAAGGGCCGCACGGGCAGCGGGCGGCGGTCATCCGGAGAACGGTGTCCCTAAAGCCCCAGGTGCCCCCCAAACCGCTGTTTCTGCCAAACACAGCCACCTCGCCCGTCGCAGAGGCAGGGAAGTACCACTACTGAGGCCGCTTCAGAGGGGGGCCCCCCCCCACAGTGCCCCGCGGAGGAAAGGCGCTCCAGAGTGACCGCAGGGCCGGTGCGGAATGACAAAATGGGAGGTGGAACGGAATGATGGGCCGAAAAAGACGAGAGACTTCTCTCCTCATCACTCCTCACTGTAATCCTTCAGCCGGTGAGGGCGCTGTCCATCAGCCCACGGGCTGAAAATGATCCCTTTTTAAGGAAGGGACTCCTTGTGGACAGCGCCCCCCCCCCCCCCCCCCTTTCCCCGACAAAACTGTGGATCAAAACCAGCTCAGACAAGAAACATCTGGGTAACATTCCAAAAGCAGAGCGAAAGATGTTAATGATTCAGAAGGGGTCCCCGGGGCTGGAGGTGGCCTGAAAAATTCCTGATTAATGCAGTTTTCTTAGGAGCGCTTTGATCTAACGTCCCCAGTTGTTGCACCTTGGAAGCGGGCCTGGACTGGAGTTGCAAATATTTCAAATGCAGGGAATTCAACAGCTGCAGTCCCGACGTGAACTGAATCCGGGACTGCAGCGGTACCGTGTCGCTGCATAGATTTCTGCAGGCGCAAATCAGAGGACAATCCTCTCTGTGAGTGGCATTCCTGAATCTGAAACTTCGTGAGAGTTTTGCAGAGAAATGCATCAGGAGCAGAGAGGAGACGTTTAAAAAGCGAAAAGCGAGCTGGCATCGAGGCTGCCTGAGCAAGGGGAAGAGTCAGGAACGGTTGCCGTAGTCACCCAGATCAGAGCAATTACCCCGACAGTACACACAAGCCAGAAAAAGGCTGCTTTTATACCACATTGGTATCGGAAAAACAAACAGCATTAATGAACTTCTTTCATAGACCATTCCTGCAAATGACTAATCTCGTCCTCCTTAATTTTGGTGGTTTGTGCGCTCAAACGACTTAATTAGTTCTCTTGATTTAATCATAACCCTTCGAATGGCTTCATTTGCTCTCGGTTTCTGTCTAAACGCGTCCGTCTTTAGCCCCGAACAGCGTGACATCTGCAGGATCGAAAAAGACCTGTTCAGCGTGCCGTAATCAAGCTGCTCGGCTGCTCATTTCAGCCTGTTCTCCCAGTATTCGAGGCCTTCTGAGCACACGGCGGAACATATGACTGAGGAGAGTCTAACCGCAGCTCCCTTACCTCTGCAGCAGTCGGGGTTTATGCAGGATTATTTATGCCGGTGCTGTAGAGAAGAGGCGAGTACATAAACCTATCATTGAATTCATTTGAAATCGGAGCCAAAAATGACCTGCATGATGACTTAAATACACACCGTGCTGTATTGTTTTTTTTCAGATGAGTAATCCGAATCTAAACTAGGGATCTCTGGATAATTATTCCAAGCAGGTGTCTCTCAACTGGTGCAGAAATTAAACCAAAACTATCAAAAAGGTGAGACAGCACAAGGGGTTTAAAGAGGATGGGAGTAATTTGGGTGAAATTTGGCCTTTTTTCATTCAGTTTGACAGACTCTCCGGTCTGACCACAGTCTGCTGCCGACTTCTGTCTGTGGGAGTGTTTCTTCACAGATGGTCTAAAAATACCCAACTGTGAAGGGAATCTGCCATTTCCTGTCTCCCTTTTACCTCCCAGTGTTTATCAGGAGGACTTTCTATCCACCGGCTTCTCGGCCAGTGAATCGGTTAACCACACATGCAGCCGGCGTTTTTAGGCAAGAAAGATCTCTGTCAGAGACAAAATTCTTGTTTATCAAAACCAAATTAAAGATGGAGAATTCAGAGAGATGCTGGCTGGCTTTCTGCGTCACTTGATCGGTTTGGGTTGCTCATCGGAAAAATGAATGGGATAAAAAATTTCCTAAGTGGGACTAGGACTAAAGAGATGAAAACCTACCAGAACATGTGTTGTAGCCCCAGTTACTGAGGAACCAAAGCGAGGACTTGTTTAAGCTATAAAACTCCTTCTCTCTGCGTCACACGAGGTGAAGATGGTGCTACAGTTTAAACACAAAAAGAGAAAGTTTTACCAGATTGAACCCACAACATTTAAGCTCTGCAGACGTTCTGAAGCAGCTGAGACAAGAGATCATTTCAAATCCTTTTCCTGTTGACGCGTTCAAGCAAACTCTAAAAAGTCTGAGAATTTTATGGGTTGTTGAGACGGACTAAAACATCTATGCATGGATAAGACGCAAATAAACTGCCATAACAAATGTTACTGCACCTGCCTACATGTAACCACATGATGAAAATTCGGAAACATAATTATTTCTTTACATAGTAGTTCATATATATATATACATTTTAAGTAAGGAGTAAATTACATTAACAAAATTAGAGCTTTGTGTAAAAAATTAAAGCCTTGAGAATAACTCCATTGCTGTGGACTGTGATGATGGCGTTTTGGTTCAAATTCTGGCTTTGTGCATTACGAAACCCCCCATATGGAGTAACGAGTCACTTAATATGAACATTTTTTTTTTTTCTTATATAAAGAAAATAAATCGGCCAATGTTTATATACTTTTTGTATTTTGCCAACAGAAATCAGTCAAAGGTCATTTCCGAGTATAGACATAAATCTATGTATGACCAATAATTTTTCAAGCAAAGTCAGCTTTAATTTACTAATAAATGGGAAAACTTTGATAGACTGAATTGAAATGTCCACATGTTAAAGTAGTAAATGGATGTAGAGAAACCACACTTTAAAAAGCTGAGAAGAAATTATAGATTTGGTTTAAAAGATTCCATGTTTTCATATTATTTGGTGCAATGCACATAACAACACCAGGAAAAACAGATTTCCAACTTGTTGGAGCATTAAATTGATTAAGGGTCTCGGCGATGAAGATCGATAGCAGATCATTGAACACAAATTCAGCTTTTAGTTGCCAGTGAATCAAACCCGGCTGCTAGCTAGCAGCATCTGACTCACTGTGCAGGCTGAACAAACTCCCTGGGCAGATTAAGTAACTATGCGGCCACTCAGATGCAGTAGTCCAAATCAAGCATCCCTGTTTGTTGCAGACGGTTGGATAAAGGCTCAGAACTAAATGATTAAACTTTGAGATCACAAGCAGCACACTGTTAAGGGGCAGGGAGGCTGAAACCTGGGATATAAAGCAGCTGCTCTAAAGATGCATGAGTCAAAAATCATTAATAGTTTCTAAATCAGACTGACTCATTTTGTTCCCTTTTCCTTGAGGAGAAGAGAGCAGCAGTCTAGTATACTTTTTTTTTTTTTTTTGCCGATGGCAGATTTAATGGCTTTTCTTCTGTGTGCTGGTCAAGAAACAGCATTTTGCAAAGAGATCATTGCATCTACCTCGAATGAGCTTTTCAAACCGATTCTGCTATATGCACTTCCTTTTCGTCCGATTGAAAAGACCACGACCTTCCTCTCTGGTTTATTGGGTGCATTTAATATCCAAAGTGTGCCCATCATCTGGCTAAGTGCATTGTTGGAAAATCTGGATCAAGAAAAGAGCTTCTGTCGATTACCTCAAATTTTGTGGCTGTGAAGGTAAAAGCACTGACGGATGTTGAATTTGAGCTATTTTAGACCAAAGATTCTGAACTTTCACTAGTTTGAGCTTCTGTGATCCCTCCTTTCTCCACTTTACTCCATATAAAGTTAATGAGTTTGGGATAATATTTTCCTACTTTTTCAATGTAAAGCCATTCATGGAAAATCAGCTTGAAAATGGAAAGATAAAATTCTGTCATATCCATGGGTCTAATGGTATACCGTTTAATGAAATCTAAAAATATTTGGGTCAGGTATCACAGTTTAGCACTTTTTATGAACAAAATGCCGATTAAACCTTGACCACTCAGTTAGATCTGTAATTAATAGTGTTTCAAAACTAACAGTCCGAGAAATCAGTGTGAAGTGTTGTGAAAACCAACCAGCAGCTAATTGGCCTGAAATGAGCAAAGGTACCTGAATGGCCCTTTAAATTGTCCCATAAGACCCCCCCCCCCCTCATTGTTGTCGCTTAAGCGCTCAACAAGCCACAGAGGCGGACAGCCAACACGCTAGTATGAGGTGAGAATTAACAGATATATCAGGTCAGAATTTGCATCCACTCAGCAAATACGTCCAATTGACTGAGAGCTCCAAGCGTAACCTGCCCGAAGAGATGGAGAAAATGCAGCAGCGGTCAGTTCTCTGCCGCCACACAGGACTCAAAACGATGAGACGAGGAGCAGTTGATGTTCAGCTGATTATTCTGAGGTCCTTCCAGAATGTTTTCACTGGGCCTTTCTGTGGGGATGCTGCAGAAAATCCACATTTCTCATTTTATAAAAGGGATTTTGAATGAGAATGCACTTGTAACCTTGAATTTAAATCTGTTGATTTGTTTCCGTGGCTCTCGGGTCCCATCCTCTGAATGTGCTCTTAGAATTAACCGGAGAGGTGGAGGGAAAAACAACTTGTGACATGCCTGCAGACGGACTCGCAGCACTACCGAGTGGGCCACACACGAATGACGATGTAATAATGTTCTGCACCACTGCGTTTACCTTACTGCTATTAAATAACATTGTAAATGACGGTGTAAATAAAGGTTTGTGTGGAATAGAACGGTGTAAGGTTAACATTTTTTCTGAGTACCACGCGTGTGTACTTGCTTAATTTAGTGACTTCAAAGGTCCCTGGCGGATCTCAGGTCTTTTGAAGTGTCCCAGGAGTCTTGTACTTAGGACTTTTTGGCATTCCAGAAGTTCAATCAAGTCTATTTGGTTCAAATATGGAATGTAATTTTCATAGGCTAATGGTAGCTCTTTACAGGTATCCAAATGTCAGCGGAGGGGTTCTACTGTCACATCAAAGGGAAAGGAACCGAAAAAAGAGCCGCTTTACCTGCCATGAGGTCTTTATAAATCCTTTGAGGGGATCAAAAGCCAGAGGAGGTCTTAAGAGAAACTCGGTTGCAAGAAATAATTTGTTCTGCATTGGCAACCTCGGTTCTTTCACAGTTCGAGGATATGTTGGGTGATTTGAGGAGATGAACAGCTACCTGAGAAGGTGTAAACAAACCTTTTAAAGAGTCATGCAACCTATTTCAGGTCTCTTCAAACATCTCTAAGAATCCATGTTACCTGCCAGCCTCTCAGAGTGTCGGAGAGGTTTTAATAGGGCTTTAAATAGTTTGGGGGGAGGAAATTGTGAATTTTTTAAGGAATGATTATAGCTAACATGACTACTTCTTATCCTTCTCTGCAACTGTAGCAAGAGTCAGTGAAGATGCCCAGGGCCTTTTTAAGAACTGTAAAAATCTCAGACAGGATCATTTGGCCAGCAGGCAGTTTTCTTTATGGTTCACTAAATGAAAGGTTATCTAAATGAAATAAATAAATACACTTTATTTAAATTCATAGCGGTTTAAAGGTAAGACTAAAGCATTCACTTAAAATGACACTATAATAAACAATAAAATCCATGCTGGGGAGACAGAAATAAATCAATCCAGACTGTACATTCACTGTTCTTTAAAGTCTTTGTTTGTCAGACCTCAGAAGGTCTTCAGAGAGAACCTGTTCCAAACACAGTTATTGATTCGGGATTTTCTCAGCGTCCACATCTTGCAGATGGAGCATATTTCAAAAAGTGTTACACTGCCACCTGCTGGTTGAAAACAAACAGCTCAAGATTCTTTCCATGGTGGAATGAAAGTGAAGAGCTCAAAGGGTGGAAAGAGGTCAAGCGCCTTGGTTAAAATTTGTTCTGTTTTTCAGATTATTTTCATTGAAAAACATGCAACAGCTGCACGAAAAGCTTTGCCGATAAATGTTGAAAGAAGAAAAAATAATGATCTTTAGTGAACAGAACTGTTCCGGCCACAGCTGGAGACTTTGGTGAAAACCTTTTCGAAATCACACCTACAATACTGAGCACCGATGTTCAGATGGGTTACCAACATTCCCAACAGCCCAAATACAAAGTTTGTCTGTTTTTTCTGTTAATCAAAACCCTGCTGTGCAGCAATTTGTGCTCTGCTTCAACAAAACAGAAAATCTCAGAACCATGTGTAGAGTAACAGGAAATCTCACCCAGTGCCAGAGCTGCTAAACGTATGTCAGCGTTCATTATCTTTTGACATATATAAGACACAAATGCAGCATTTATTTCACCTTGCTTGACTCAGTGGTTGTTTTCCTTTTTCTTTAAAATCCTTCCACTCCTCTTTTGTCCAAAAGCAGCTCACAGATCATCCTCCTTCATGATATGAGGAGGCTTCTCTTGGTTCCGATCCAGATCACGGCTCCACAGTTGCTGCCGACCACATGAAGAAAAAAAAGAAGCCAGGTAGTGTTAATTTTTTCTACAACTTAAAAGGTTCCTGATTTCCAATTTTACGCAAACACATCAGGAATTCTAAATTTCTAAAGGGGGCATGATAAAGTTGCTTTAGAAAAGGAAAGTTGACACTTTTGATCTGGTTTTAGTAGATTCCTACAATTAAAATAATTTGAGCAGATTCATGACTGCAAAAAACGTTCCACTCGAAATATTTTAATAATAATAACATTCAGACCATACTTTTTACGATTTAATTTAAAGATGTACACATAATTGAAAACGGACGAGTTTGTTCGTCTTCTGCCTGTAATGATTCGTATTTTCATGTTGTCCATGCACCCACAGCTCAAAACGTTACATTGTGTATGTTTTGTATGTACATTTTCTTGTTATTTCGTTTGACATGAACACAACTCTGGTTTCCTCCAGAGGTCCAGCAGATGGCGCTAGCGTTCAATCTCCACCTTGGAGTGAGAGAACTGCTTCTCATACTCCGCCACAGTCCTCCAAAACACGCCGAGAAAAATTCCTCTGCGGCCCCATAGGGTTTATCAGAAGCCTCAGCATGTCACTTTTGGACATTTTTAGCGGCTACTTGAGAGGCTGAACGCAAATAAAACATGAGAAACGCACCAGTCATGCCAATTTTTTTAAATGGCGAGTTAACTGATTAAACTTCCGGGCTAACTTCATTGCGCATGCTCAGTGAGGTTCTTCCTGTAAAGCAGCTGCTGAGTGAGCGCCCCCTAATGGAGAGGATGCTTAAATACACAATTCAAAGCAGTTCTATGGGTACAATTTGATGTCAAATTATTAACTTATATCAACTGCATAAAACCTAACAGTATAAGTTTTAAATAGTTTAAAAGTAATAGTTTAAAGTATTTTAAAAAGAGTAAGTCATATTTTTAAAAAAGTAACGGACAAAATAAATAATTTCACAAGAACATCGTTATAAAATACAAATAAATATCTAAATATAGAAAGGCATGGTGTGCATTGCCTTTTTTATTGTATCTATAATCTTCTAAAGAATCTAACAATAAGCTTCCAAAATGATATATAGAAAGAAATGTTTTAAAATTGAATGAATTGTTATACAGCTAAAAAAAAACTGTAATTCTCGCTTTTTTTAGATTAACAGCATATATTTTCCGGCACCCTCAACATAAATTTCAAGTTTACCAAACTCACGCAAAATAGAGAAAACTGGCTCTGCCAAGTAAGTCATAAAATTTCACAAATCCTTCATTAACTGTGTGACTTTTAGTATTTCACCCATCTTGCAGGGGCAATTAGTTTTAAATCATGTTTTTTACAATAAATGAACCACAGACATGCATTTGAAAAAGAAAACCTGTCTGTTTCCTGAACACGCTAACAGAAAGTCACGGCTACTGCGGTTCAGCAGTCATGCTTGTCTGTTGGCATGGGAGCCCAGCTCAAAGAGAGAAGTGAAACAACTGAGAATATATTTATCCTTTCTGAGTAAAACCAACAAGCAGCCAGTTCTGCAGCAGGCAAAAAGATGAGGCCTCTTTTTTCCTTATATAAATGTGTTTTAAAATGTGTTCCTCATCTCTTTTTCTCCTCTTTCAGTGGGTCAGGTTGTCCCCAAACTCGTAATGCTGCCTACTCGGCTCAGTGCAGACCAGTGGTACTGGAAAATGGTGTTTAAGCATTTATTTCCATCTTTAAACTCAGAGCAGTGAAACAGTGAGATGAATAGTGATAAAACTGCTTGGACAGTCTGATGGAAACACATTTATTATAGAAAACACGTGTATGTTCTGATCAAAGTACACCTGCTTTACAACCTTCATTTTCCAATTTTCTTTGAGTCAGGGGTCATTGCTGAACAGCAATACTTAAGTGTGGCAATTTCCATAGAGGGCCACTTTGCATCAGCAGCAGCATGCTCCAGTGC
>CAJRST010005557.1:8122424-8174627 GCA_907169785.1 Menidia menidia | reverse complement strand
CACACACACACACACACACACTCACAGATCGTACAAGATATGTTTGCAGTTTAAATTGAATTAATGAGCAGTCAATCGTTGTATTGATTTTTTATTTATTTTTGTTTTTAGTAATTCTCCACGTGTCCAGCAGGTGGCAGCAGCATCTCACCGGACTACGTCACCCCTGATAGGAATGAATGAGACTGGGAAAGCCCGTCACTTCTATATTAGAAAGGTTTACGATTCTGACTTCCAGAACAAACACATTGCAACATGTATGTAATCGGTTTGAGGATGAGTTGCAAAATATAGAGGATATAAATTAAATGAAAACGAAGAAAATAACGAGTAAATAAAACCATTCAAAGGAATTATGTTCAAAGTGTTCACTCAGTAAATGTGTGACTTTTTGGTGTGAGGTAGGGAAAGAGGTGGTGTTAGTGGGGGAGTGTGGGTGTTCACCTTTTCGGGTGTGTCCTTGTTGAAGCTCCAGGTACTGCCGCATTTTCTTGCCTGTTTCTCTGCTGTGAAGACGTCAACCGTCCGAAATGCGTCTGTTCGCGTTGGATTCGCTGGTTTTTCTGCTTTCCTTCACCGGTGAGGGTTATTTTCACCTTTAGCTTTCTGAATTTCTAAATGTCTTTACAGAAATGCGTCATCCCTATGGCTTACATTATATTATCTGATTTTGTATGGTAGTTAGCACATACAAAAATTATCCTCCGAAAAAAACAAAAACAAATTCTAATTAGACTTTTTTTGTGTTTTGTCTTTTTATCTGTTAATTTCTGGGCCAATTTTGATTTACTTCATCTGTGACCACAGGGTACTGTGCTGGGAAAGATGTTCTGCCTGATGGTCCGCTGGATGCAGCTTTGGGCCAAAATGTGACTCTGAAAATCCTGGTTCCAAAGGAGGATGATGATGTTATCGTCTGGAATTTCAGCGATGGATCAGAACAAATCATCGTTGCTTCTTTGCGTTCATCGGGAGTGAAAGTGGGAAATGGTTACGAGGGAAGAGTCTCAGTTGATGTGAAAACCGGATATTTGACTTTGTCCGGCTTAAAATCGGAGGACAGCGGAGATTACAGCATCAACATAGTAGGAAAGGAAGTTTTAACCGGAGAGGTTAAAGTTCGGGTTCTGGGTGAGTGACTTTATTGAGTTATACCGGAAGAGTTGTGTGACTACAATGTGTTTACTTTCTGTAAATGTTTTTGTTTTTCTCAAAATCCTTTTTACCTCAACATCCTAACTAAATTCACCAAAAAAAAGTGATTTCCCTATCAATAGGACTCATTTTAGAGTCATCGCACTATGTGAAACACATATTTTAATCACATGTGAGACTTATAATGGTGATGTAGGGAAAGAGGTGGTGTTAGTGGGGGAGTGTGAGTGTGGAATTGTCAGTATCTCAGTCCTCACAGCAAATACCTCCCACTCGCACCTCAGGGTGTGGCAATTTACTGCTGTTTGAATGGGAGTGTCAGGATCCCATTTTTGTGACCTTACCACTTACTATTGCTTCACTGCACGTAATGCGTGTGTCCAAAAGGACGACCATGCCTGTACACATCTGCTGGAGTTTGTTTTGCTAACCTGCTTGCTTTAAAAATGGTCTTGGGCATATCAAAAAGACAATTCATTGTTAATCAGGCCGATTTGGGGGGTGGGGGAATGTATTCCTGATCACAGGTCTGCCGCCTTTTACCTAGAATTGTCGGTCATGGTGACTTTAACATAATTACTCAAGAATGAAGTCCTTCATTAAAGAAACTAACTCATGAAGAACAGCCAGACAGAAAGATTCAAGCAGTTTGTCTTCTTTTGAACATTTTGCTAAGAATGAGCAGCACTTTGTTTCTACTGATGTGCCATCTCAGAACATCAGTCTAATATTAACACACAGGCATGTTTATCTTCCTGACAATGTGTTACAGCATCCGCCTTTTTTTCCCAGTGAGATGTTTTAAAACCCTCGCTGTTTTTCCCCACAAGTCGCTGAGTTTCTCTCCTCCCTCTGTGTATGTAATGCAGCTACAACAAGCAACTCCCAGAAATCAACACCGACATCCTTAAAGTTCAGCTTTCAGATCCTTAAAGCTTCCAGACTCTTACTGACATTGGTGCTGGTGTCTAAGGGATGATCCCAGAGGCCTGTGGTCTCTTTTTAACTGAGCTGACACAGTCGCCTGAGTCTTCCCGGCGGGGCCAGTGTCGTCATCACTTCAGAGTTTCAGTAGCCTCCGGAAAACAGCAGTATGATCTGCTCACCGTGTCCTTTCTATTGTTATACATGATTTGAAAACTAAAATGAGGTGGTAATATGTCTATGTGGTCAGTTAGTTTGTGCGGATGTGTCAAACTCCAGTCCTCAGGGGCCGCTGTCCTTCTGGTTTTAGAGGTGTGTCAGTTTCAGCACACCTGATTCACATGGATGTGACATTAGCATGGCCTGTGCAAAGCTCCGCCATGTCTGAGGGAGATCCTATTGAATGAGAATCAGGTATGCAGAGGCAGGAGAACGTCTCAAATCTGCAGGGAGGCGGCACTCAAGGACAGGAGTTTTTATCCCATATAAACTGTAACCAGATGGGAGTAATCTTCTTGAGTTTAAGCAAATCTCTCAAGATAAAAATCCCAAATAGCAAACAATTCCCGGCAACTAAAAGTCTCAGTGTACAGCTGATACTACCCCATCCCCTGGACAAACACCCCCCCCCCCCTTTCTTTTGAAAAGCTTGCTACGCCCCTCTGACTTCAGGGCATTCAGGGATACACACAGAAGACAGAATCTTATCTCCGAAGTAACCACCGTGAAGTCAGTGGCAAAACACTTCGAGGTCAGAGTCAGAGCCGACTGCCACTCCTTCATACCGTGCACACACACACACACACACACACACACACACACCTGCTGTTGCCTAATCGTCAGCACACGAGCAGTACAGTCAGACTCAGAACTTCCTGAGAACAAGTCCAACAGGTCCTCTTGAGGCACCGTTTCTGCATTCATTGTGTTCAGCAGGTGATTTCAGATTTCACAGTTTGGGCTCTAAAAGGTTGAGGCGTTGGGCAAGCGGGTTATTAAATCCTCCACCTCAGTGTTTAATAATTGACTGCTTGTTTGTTGGATTTCACCAACAATGCAAATATCCACCCTAACACACCCTTATAACACTGACTCATTCCAAATTGGGAAGTTCAATACTGTTTGTCACCAGTTTTTCTTGTTTACTTTCATCATTAATTAGCTTTTTCCTTTTTGCCTTGATGTATGAAATAGAAAATCCACCTAGCTGCGTACAGCATCAAATGAACTTGAAATTGCGATTGCCTGGATAGTTATGGCGGTAATTCATTGTTCAGAAACCTCCGTCACCCGTTCCAGGTTAAGGGGATGCTTTTTTGGGTTCAAAAGTTGCTGTGAAAAGGCTTCATTGTTTAGTTTAAGATAAGGCGTGAAATGAGATAACCACCACTCTGTGTAACTTTACACAGATCAGGGGCTCACAAAAGCAAAGGCTGCATCCTGCTTGGTTGTCGAGTTATGTCCTGCAGACATCTTTAAGGGATTATGTAGTTTCAGCTGGACGGCTGCGATCGTTTCGCAGAAAATGGAGGAACCACATTATCATCCAGCTGAAAGAAAAATAGTGAAATGAATTAAAGCTGTCAACACTGAATCTACTGAAGCAAATATAGCGGAAGTTGAGATTTTGCTTATCATACATCAAAGGCTTTTTTTTTTACATTTTCATTCATGACTTTCTTTTTTTCCTCAGCTGGCAGACTTTTCCCCCTAATGTTAATTTAGTTCATCTCTTTTTCAGAGCCTGTGACCGATGTGATCATCGAATCTAACATGCCTGAAGCGATTGAATTCAACAGCACAGTGACTCTTACCTGCTCTGCAGAGGGCTCCTACCTCCAATTCTCTTGGACAAAGGGCAACGAGCCGTTTGTCATAGATGGTATACGGATTACAAACAAAGTCGTAAGTGGTTTATGTGCATTTTTACTTTGGTTTCTCTCAGTTATGTTATGCTAGTGTGTTGTTTTGCTCGGTTAATAGTGCACCGAAAACCATTTCTAATTGTTTTTTTTTTTCTTGGAGACTAAGTGTAAGCTTGAATGAAATCATTCATTGAAATGTGAGAATCCAAAAATTGCCTTGCACTCACACTAGTTCAAATGTGCTCATGATACGTAGAGATCCAGTTCTTCTCAGTGCTGTTTATCTATTTGAATGATGTCACAGGAAGAACTTTCCAGCACTCTGACCATCAGAGGTGTGCTGAGGTCAGAATTGGTCGGACCTATCTACTGCACAGCGAAGAATCCACTGCAGACTAAAGTGAGCCCTGCCTTCAACCTCACCGTCCACTGTAAGTTCTTCACCCAAACTGCAGCATGGTGCGCTGATACTGTGTTGTCTTTCTGTCCACTCAGGGTCAAACTGATTTAGATCTCTCAGAATCAAGTCGAAAACAAGCCGGTCGAACAGTCGATAACAGTCGATTTATAGTTTTGAGTATTGAACCTTTTATAGATAAAAACATGTCTGACATTTAGTAGAGTATCATGAAAAAACCTAAGGCGGGATGAATTCAGACCACTGGGATAGGCTCCAGTTCCCCCCGCGACCCCAACAGGGAATAAGCGGTATTGATAATGGATGGATGGATGGATGGGATGAATTCATGAGACCGTAGCCGAAGGACCGAATTCTCTTAGAATTTTTAGTTTCCAAGTAGACCATCTCAGATCAGTGCAGTTGCCTAGCATTCATAATTTTGCTGCTGGCTTTTGTAATTATTGGAGCTTCTAGTTCAACAGCCGCATGCTGTTAATGGACTTTTCACTAAATCTGATAATTAGGTTTGAAAAAGGCTTTTGTTGTGATGATGGATTACGCAAAGGTTGGTCATTCATTGAAAAATTGTAAGCAGTTGGACATAAGTCACCATACAGAGTCAAAATCAACTTGTCCGGGTTTTTCTCGTATAGAAATAAACAGATTATCGATTTGTTGCGTGGAGACGTTGTTCCTCTGGTCATTTATCAGCCTTGGTAGTTTGACAGTTTTTAGTCGCCTTCATTTCTTAGCCATCCGTTGTTTGAAAAGTCGCACTTGACTGAATGAGTTCCACACCTGTTTGGCAACAAAAGAAGGTCAAACATGAGCCTGTGGCTGTCACTCCTTTCTACTCCCAGACCAGTCATAAATACTTAATCCGCTAATCCGAGTATCAACCCATAGCGGTGCAAAAGAATTTATTGCATTCTGTTTGTGTGTGTGAAACCTGTCCAAATTCAAATAAAAATGCCTTTCTTAGTAGCCTTGTGACTTCATGAAGCTTGTGTTTTTTCATTGGGCGCGTTTGTAAGGCACTGCCTTTAAGCCTGTTCTCTCAGGCTTAAACGGCACTGTGTACACAGTGGCGTACACCTCCACTCCTTCAGCATGACTAACCTGAAAGGCAGCGAAACCTCACCAACCACAGGCATACCCTGTTATTAATTTATTAAAAGCTCACCTCTGGAGTTGAGGAGGATTTGGTTTGGCTTTATGAAGAAGTAAAGAAACTTGGTTTACTGGTATTCGTATTAATCCTGATTGAAAATGCCCTTTTTTTCAACTGTTACTTTCCTAAGGAGGATCTGGAAGTTGTTGAAAGACTGTTGGTTGAGTTTATCTGCTTACTTTAGGTATATGGTGAACTCATATAGTGGATAGCTTTGCAATGAAATATAGAAACATGCTTTGAATATGTTGCATTCAAATTTTCTTGACGATGGCATTTTTAGCTTTTTAAATTGTACATAAAAGTAAGTATTGATTGCTGTTGTTTTAGACCTACATCAGTCAAACAGAAATGTGTTCAATTTAAAGAAGAAAATTTATTTTTTTCGTAATGCTGAACTGGAGTCCACAATTAAACAGAAGAAAGAATGTAACTTTTGTTGTCTGACAAACAATAACGATGAGAAAGAGGAAAACACTGTAAACGGAAACAAAACTGAACTGGAATCATCTGTTTATGCTCCTCAGATGGACCCGATGAAGTCATGATAAAGCCCCTGAACCCTCCCAAGTATGTCAAGTCCAAATCCGACTTCAACCTAACTTGCTCCGCACCATCCAGCCCACCGGCCACCTTCACCTGGTACCACAATGAAGTCCTGATAGAGGCGACTGGTCCCGTGCTCACTCTGAAAGACATCGAAGCGCTGGGGATTCAAAAGAATCCCGGGGAGTACAATTGCGTTGCACAAAATTCCAAGACTATGCGCACCAATGCCTCCCCATCTGTGAAACTGTCTGTGATAGGTGAGTGCTGTTGACGAGTATTATGGGAAAACATCCTATTCTGTGTTCTAAAGTGCTGTGAAGCATCATAGGTCATCACAGTTTTGTTTTCTTACAGTTTCTGTCATTTAACCACTTTTGCTACAACTCCGGAGATGTTTTTTGTGCTTGTGTTTTGTATGCTGACTGGTTATGCACATCAACTGAGCCTCTCAGAAAAGTTCTAGATAAACAGTGACAATATTAGTGTTACAGATTAAAGTTACAAAATACAGATGTAGAGGAAGTCAGGAAATTAACTCATGAATATCTGGGTTAGTCAAGACTACAGAAATATTTTTAAAAAAAACCTATTGCATACATGTGGCACTATGTTTTTTCTCATAAACGTTAGAATTAGACATCAAATATGACCTTAACAAAAAGGCATACACATCAGCATTACTGGTTTCCTTTACATAAATCAGTTTAAACAAGCAGAGGCCCACAGACAGGTGAGAAAAAAAACGGACTAAAATCTTTCTGTTTCTTTGTGGCCAGAACCTGTTAAAGTAGGACTCTAAAGCTGCTCGTGACAGACACCCAAAGCGGGTGAATCACTGTTTAAACCTGTAAAGTGTTGAAATGCCATTCAGCACACAGATGACAGTTTCTGTCTGGAATTTACGGCAAAAGAATCTCCTCGTCTTGTGAAAATGTTGTTGTCCTGTTGGTAGGACATCCTTTCTTGTGCGTCCGTGTGTCAAACCTGCTGGATTGGAGGTTTACCCTAAATAGTTTCTGTTCTCTTTCATTTTGGTTGATAAGAGAGCGAGAAAGAGGAAGGTAGGGGGAGCTTCTGTGGAAAAGTGTATGACATTTTAATTCAGTGACTCAAGGTATTTGGCAAGTTGAAACAGCTCACGTATGCATAGAAGGAAATCACCATTACAGTAGAAGGGCCAGAAACCCTTTCAAATCATCATTTGTCTTGCTTGATTTAGATTCTGGTGTCAAATTTTTATTCTGAATCCATTTTTGTTTTGGTTAACATAGAAGTGGCCTCGTTTTTTTTAATGCTTTATAAAACAGTGTGTGAATCTATAACGCAACATAATGGATACAGAGAATTTTGTCAAACAACATTTTGTCAGCTGACAGAATACAAAATGTCAGCTTTGGTCTATCACTTTAACACTGAAAAAGTGACCGAAATACGCAGGCATCTGCAGTCAGACTTTGGACTGGTTTGAGACCAGTTTCAACTGTTTTTGTTTGACAGATAAAACCAACCTTCTACAACTGTGGAAAATTGCCTGAGCTTTTTTTACGACATGTGTCACACCACTGACACATCACAGACTGGACTTGGCAGCTTGTCTTAGTAAAATCCCCCCTGGAGCTACTTGACAGAAAAAGGTGTTGTCCTGTTAGGCGTAGCTCAATGAATGAGCCGTTACAGTCAGGGTGTCCATTTTGATCTAGGAATTTCATTTCTTTATTAGATTTTAAGCTCCAAACACAAGTCAAAATGCCCCTCCGTTCTTCTTTCCCTCACAGAGCCTGTTGCAGGCGTTTCCATCACCGGTCCAACGGCTGACCTCTTCCCCGGTAACAGCACGGCCAACCTCACCTGCCACATAAAGGCGGGCCAAGTGAATGAAAATGTCTGGCAAAAAGATGGCAAAGACTTGTCTGCCGGTCCCCGTGTAGTGTTCTCTGCTGACAAGAGCTCAGTCGTTATCGACCCAGTGCAAAAGGAAGACAATGGAATGTACACCTGCCGTGTCTCCAGCCTGGTCAACGTGGAACAGGCCGTCTTTGCCATGCAGGTTTACTGTGAGTATTCGTTTGTTTGAGGGTCGGTTTTTTATCTCGGGCTACCATTGTGAATCAACACTTGAGTCGGGAATTCATGACAACGTTTTTTATTTCCCTTTTGTGGACAGACGGACCTGAGGAGGGCTCTGTGATGGGCGTGGAGGAAGTGGAGCTGGGCAGCAAGTTGGAACTCACCTGCTCCGTCTCATCTGTCCCCCCTGCCACCTACACCTGGAAGTTAAATGGCACAGTGAAGTCGACAAAAACAATGAAGTACACCGTCTCAACTGCCTTATACGAAGACTCTGGAGTGTACACGTGTGAGGCGCACAATAGCAAAACCGGCAAGACTGTCTCCCTCTCTCATAAGCTAAGCGTCAAAGGTGAGCTCACTGTCTGCAGCCTTTGACAACCATTTAGTCATTACAGGACATAAACTAGGACATAAACATTACAGACCCTAACCCTAACCCTAACCCTAACCCTAAGCATATTTCATATACTGCTAAAAGTCTATCTTCCCAAACACAAGAACAAGTAGATGGGAAATTAATTGTTATTTCAATGAGCTTTCTTGGGCTTTACAGACATACATTTGTTCAAAATCAGAAAAATATATTCTCCAATTTTGCCTGTTTGGGTAACACCACTTTAAATAAGATTTGGCAGGCCGCGTCTTCTCTGTTGTTGTGGACTGGAATCATAAAATGGTTCGATTAGCTTTTCTTCCCATATGCCTCGCTGGAATGTCGCACAACCTTTCTGTTGAATCTTAGCGATTCACATATGCATATGGGTACTAACTTTATCAGCACGAGTGATCACTACCACAGAACATGCCACAATCAGATGGGTGATTACGTTTTTTTCTGAGGCTTTTACGCCTGCCCATACTTCGGAAACCATTGAGGTCTATGAGGTATGAGTAAATCCCGATGTGTGCTGTTTTCCAGGGGAAATCGAGGAGGACGGCCTCTCGGATGGCGCTATTGCTGGAATCGTCATCGCTTGCCTTGTTGTGGTGGGAGCTTCCCTTGCAGCATTCTTTTACTGCAGGCAGAAAATACCGTGAGTACTTGGATTTTTAGTTCTACCACAAGTAGATTTGTGGGTTTTAGCTTCACATTTTAGCCCATGTTATACTTTTTCTATGCCTATTCTATGTTTTAGTATTTCTGTTTTGTCTTTACGTTTTTTTTTTTTTATAATCAGAACTTCCAGCTAAGATTGGTCCTATCTTAGTGTGCTCATGTGCTTAGTCAGCATGTCATTCCATCACAGTGTGCTTCTAAGTCAGGCTTTTTCACACAAAACTTGGTAATCATTGTGGAACACGGTCGCATTGTTCATCATTCTGAAACCGGAAAGGGTCGGCATTAGTAATTTCCTGACAAAGTTACTTTGGTGATAGTTGCAAAAAGGATGAATGTACCCACTAGCAACCACACACTGTATGCAAATAAGACAGTGGACTGCTTTTAAGGCTTAGGTGTAGCAGAAGCAGGGCTTAATCTGAATGATGGGGGAATATTTTACTGCTTGTTTGCTGCTGTGCTGTGTTATACGTTCCAGCTTTATATTTAGAACAAAAGCGGTTAATTATTCTGTCTCTCTTTTTGTTGAGTCTGTCTGTTTCTCCATTATGTGACAACTCCTTTTACTTCTCGGACATTCCCAGCAGTACTTTCACAAATTACAACATGCTCCACTCATGTGCACACATTTACCTGCACCTTATAAGACTACACAATAACTGTATCATTTGCACCATTTGTTACAACACAGAAGAAAGAAGGTACCTGAAAAAACCTGGTATCGGGGAAAAGATCCTTCTGGGTTTTACCAGTACAAAGAAATTAACTCACATGGACCCCTAAAAGCTATAGATGTTTTTACATAAAGAAGTACAGTGAAAACATTGTTTCAATTCCTCAATGACATTTTCTTTCCATGCAATCATAGTAATGTTGCACCACATCCTTTTAAGTTTCAACACACATATTTCAGGTAGTCCTCAAACAAAGAACAAAAAGATGAGTCAGTAACAAATGTTCACATCCCTCATATCAGGATTTGGCAACCAGGACTTTTCAAAACAGTACTAGTCCTCATAAATGCTTTCTCTCATACATTTCTATTGAGAAAGCAGCTGTGGTGGAAGTGATTACGCTTTCTGGAAGCAAATGTGTTAGACTGTGGTAATAACACTCGAAATCTAACAATATTTCATCTGTACATCACAAATCAAATATTCTTACAGCAAATAAGTTTATTTCCGTCTATCTTTTTTTCTTACAATTAAATTAGAATACGTCTCTTAATAATGGAATATTTACTTTATGAAGCCCATGATTTTTGCTATTGATGGAGGTGGTGCTATGCAGTGCTTATTTTGGCATTTGAAAACATTATTCTGTTTATCATGTAATAACCTTTGTGGGAGAATCGTTGGGATGTAATTTGTGTGAAATAGATTTAAGAGCAAGCAGAATGCATTTTTCCTCCTGAATTCCTGTGTGGGTCTATAGTTGTAACCGACCCCCCACCTTTAGTAAAGTCTTCAATCAGGATCATGTGATGCTTCAGAGGTCACCAGGTGTCAGGTGGATGTGTTGTTTAGTCTTAGACTGTGGAAATGGCCCCAGGAGCCTGGACTAATTCACTCGTCCTTCCACCTGTCATTTTATCTTCCTCATTGTCAGAGGCTGTCAGCACTGATAACAGGAGGACTTTGTTCTGAATAAAACCACCATGTTGGTTATGTTCATATAAAAAAAAAAAAAGCCCTAAAAACAAAATAGCTGTGTCCAAATTTCTAGTTGGAACTGCTCCTACTCGTCAAACCTGTCGCCAAAGTCACAAATCAAGCTCCGCTTCATCTGCTTGTCCTCCATTTAACAGTTTTATGATTGATTTGCCATTTAATCACAAATGCTTGGCTCCTCTATGGCTGATGGCTCCGTTTCTAAATGTTTAATAGGCCAGTTGACGTGTTATAGGGCCGACGTATTTTGCTGTTGCCCTAAAGCGAAGTGGCTCTGAGGCAGGTTAAGCCTGAGCAGGGTTACCATGGCTCTGCAGGAGCGCCGGATGGTCCACTAATCTTCCAGCGCAGACCCCAGTTCCAGCGCAGCAGATTGTTCTGTTGACACTCAGCAAACACTGACACACGAGAGCTTTTTGTGCTGTTTGAAGTGAAGGAAATTAAAGAAGTGGGTCAAAGAGGAGGAGAAAGATGAGGAAGACAGGAAGTTGCCGGCTTCATTCACCCTTCTCTGTAGAGCTTAATTCACTCAGAAATGCAAATAAAAGCCAACAACTGTGTTGACAGCGGAGTGAGACAAACACAGCAACCTGTTGGGGCAGCGTTTTTTCAAACCTGCTGCTGCTTTAGAAACTCTTTTTCATTCTCATTCACTGTAAAAAAGTATATACAAGCACACTTTTTAAAAAAATTTTACAAGGTCTTTAGATTTTCCATTTTGTGTCTAATTTCCCTTAACCACATCATGTTTAAATATTTAGACCTTGCATGGCCTGTAAGTCGTCTGTTGTTTTTTTCCTCTTTGTCGTCAAATTTTAAGATGAATACATGCTTGGCTCTCTGTTTGACACATTTATGTGAGATTAATTCAAAATAGACTGCACAATTTAAGCGTGACGCAGGGAAAGGGCCTGTGCAAAAACTAGCTAGTTTAAGCACCTAACCCTTACCCCAACCCAAGCGATAAAACACATTTCAATAGTTGCACTGTCAGTGCTGAATGTTTCAAGGCATTGTGGGTTAAAGAAGACATTTTAAAGGAGCTCTCTAGGTCGATTGCTGTGGATAATGGCTCGTATAATACAATGAAGAGAGCAGTTATAGACTCCTCTGAATAGAAAACAAGCTACGGATCAATTAAGTTGTTTCCTCTCATCTATATCACATCTGAGGGAGGATTTGAAGTTCAGTCTCTTGCTCAACAACTTTATAAAAGAAAAATTTATGTCTGAGAGGGACATTTTTACCCCCCAACAGGAAGAAGCTTATTTACACCATTTTCATATATCTTGTCTTTTTATTTGCTAGATGTTTAAACTCTCTTTATCTGAGTTTATCATGTTCATTCAACTGGGTGTAAGTGTCAACCCAGTTGAGAGAAACTTTGTAGGTGCAGCTTTTCTAGGAAGATGACCTCATTGCACAGCAATGTCAGTTGACAGCGGTTGTTATTTCCTCACACTTGTTGCACTCAAGAGGCAAAAGTAAACCAGGCATGTTTAATTGACGCATACATGGTGGTTTTAGGCTTAGGGTTTCCCTATTTCATATTTAGTCAGTCCCAGAAAACGCTATGATAACCGCGTTATTGTTGAAAACATGGCAGAGGGGGTGATTTGTAGTTATGCTGCTAGAACATGCGGTTAACATTAACAGAGAACAACTGCGTGTGAGTATTCTAATGGCATTGCACTTTCTGTTGGGCAGTTTTAGCTGATGTGTGTGATGCTTAAAGTGGTCAAAGCTGAAAAGATGAAGTGCTTCTGTTATTCGTTCAGCTAGCTTTCTTACTTTTTGATTTTGCCGCATTTCTTTCATGCTTTTTAATGACAAGTATCTACATTCCTCATAAATATTTACCCTGATGTCCAATTTGCTGTTTTTTGGTACCCTCTATTATGGCTTTAATGAAGCGTTTCAGCCACCCGAATAGAGGTGTGACTCCTAGTTATTTAATGCTTCCTTTATTAAGTATTTGAGCTGGCCTTACAGTCTTTCTACATACACACAGGGTGCAAGTTTATAACAGAATTTTGTCCATCTGTGCTTCTGCTGAAGCCGCGAAGCAGCACGAATGGAAACGCCAACCACAAACAGACCAACCAGATAAAGAAAGAAGTGAGATATCTGCCATCCAAAAAGGAAGCGGCCTTTGTATGCAGTTTTGCTTTCAGTTCAGGTTACAGTGCCCACTGTCTACACACACACTTCCCCCCCTGACTAATCTTGGTCTGTGTCACAAAGACAGAACCTTCCAGCAGTCAGATCTTCATCTGTCAGCTGTTATTCCAGTTCTCTGGTAAAGAGAACTGCTTGCTCTTTCAGGCATTAATGAACAAACTGCCAAACTTCCTGACAAACTCTCTTTGTCTCTGTGCCGTCACCCAGAGCGGCACTGTTTTGGAGATAATCTGTCATGTTCCAGTATTTACGAAATACCACCTATTCCTCATCATCATCAAATGAATGATGTTTAAGTGAATGTTTATGACTTCAGTTTGTTGAACTATAGCAGTGTTTTTATATCTAGTTTGTGAAAAAGTCAGAGCAGCTGAATTAAAAAAGAAAACTGGATTGGTTTGAGTCCTCGTATGTGACTCAGGGCGTCTAAACTTTCGGGCTTGTGAAACATTTCAAAATTATCATTACAGAAACAGACTCGGAGAATAATTTCATATTTCAAATTCAATATTCTGTAAGCCTTTTCCACTCTCTGGCTGGACACTAAATGAAAACATGGAAGTGGTTGAGCTAGTTGATCCACTCGCCCTGCAGACTTCTAGTCCCGCAGCAGTTTGTATGCTGGAGATATTTGTTTGTTTTGTAGCTGGAGGGAAATCATCCGCCACCTCTAACAGCTAGTGAGGTCAGGTCTGTCTCCTCAGACCAGAAGCATTTGCATAAAAACAGCAAGAAAAAAAAAGTCCAAACATTGCGTACAACACTATTTTTTTATACTTTGGATTCATTCACTCATTCAAGATGTTTGAAAAAGAGTGCCCAAACTTTTGCCCGGTTGTAAAATGAGTAAATAGTACTGTATTGGTGACAGCAGCCAAACTTTACTCATTTGAATCTTTCAAAACCGGTTTGGCAAAAACGAAAAAGTGCACGTAAATCTTTTCCTTTCTTTTGCGAGATCCAGTCTTCATCCAACAGTGACAAAATGTTAAGCACAAAACCGGTTCAACCTCCCCTCTACAATCCCTCTCCTCTCACCTCTTGGTACTGCTTTCAGACATTTAGACAAATAAAAAACGTGACAAGGTGGGAAAACCCTTTTCCCATCACACCCCTTAGTTAGAATGCAAAGCCCGAATACAAAGGCCTCTGTCTCACAGTCAGAATCGTTCCCCGATTCATTCATTTACAAAGAGCAACGACGCTCTGGGTCGCTGACTGTATGCAGAAGAGGAGCTGTGCTGCAGAGGTCTAACTCAGAAGAATGTGACCGTCATGCCCACGCTTGTCTTCCACTCCACTCACAGACCACCTACTAAATCAAGTCAGAAAAACCACAGGCTCTTTCTCCTTCACCTCAGTCATTCCGTTCTCAGCTGCACTTTTTGCAGGCTTCGCTGTGTTATTGTTGCTGTGCATCCTTTATGATAAGTGTTTTGAGTGATGATAAATCATAAGTGAGACCTATGGGAGACTTACTTTTGAGGGATGAGAGGAGAATCCATTCTTGCCTCTTACAAAAAAGATAGCACGGTGCTTTTAATCACTTATTTTTTGTTTCATTAATGACTGATATGGCAGTTACCTTTTGCAAAGCAGAATCTTTGTTTTTCTTTTTGCTGTTTTGTTGATTACCCAAAGCCAAATCTTTGAAAAGGCCGGAATTTATGTGGGAGTTATTGAACTCACGGCTTTTGGAAACAGTTTAGATACCACTGCTGCGTTATCTCAAGCAATATGACAGGAAGTCACTGCTTATGAATGAATGTTTTTTAGCAACAGTGATCATAAATGTGACTAATCTGAACATCCTCTTTCAAATGTATACCAAGTTCAGTATTTTTTTCAGTATCTGTAAAAGTGAGAATTTCTCTGGTTTCGAGAATCCTGTTTACTGCTGCACATCCGAATCAACAAAGTCTTTTGTGCTTGATGCAGATGACTGAGACCCTTTGAGTTACTGTTGGGTTCTCAAACATGGTTCTCAAACATAGTTGTTTTTAGTTTTTATCACATGCTTTTCTTTTACCCACTTTTTACCTTTGTTTATTTGACTTTCCATGTGTTTTGACACAGTTCAGAAAGTTTTTCAGGGATTAGTTCTTTCACATCTGAACGTAGTTGTTTTCTGTTCCTGGCCTTATCACCGGCCCCAAAAGAATAAAAAACAGATGTCACAGTTTCAGTGATAAGACTGAACGGCTGGTGTTTCTGAGCCTCTCAGTGGGTGTTTTCTTCATTCAGCCTTCTTCTAACTTCCTGAATGCTTCGCTCAGGTCACACGGTTGGTTTCATGGGGAGTGAATAGAAATATGGCGAGAATGCACCGCAGGGTCTTCGACAAAATGAATGCGACCTACACACGCCTCAAACTATATTTGAAAATACATTTTTATCATGTCTTTTAAACATGGAGATTATAAAGACTACATGTTCATTCAGAAATGTTTCGGTTTACGAGACCCGTGCATTCTTGCAATGGTTTTTTGTTCCACCTGTCAAGCTGCCTGAAAGAGAGTTAGTTATTGTAGGCAAAGCTGTATCAACAATTGTTTGTCAGAAAAACACACCAACACCCAGAAGCTGTTTTACATCAGCAGAAGTGAGCTTAACATGTTGTACGGACTTGAAAAATAATCTCGGGAAAATATGTAGGTCAGACATGGTTTGACGGTCGTCATTCTTCACAGTGATCATTTGGCAAGCTGAAATTGTCTGAGCTAATCATGGTTTACTGTTTTGTTTGTGTTTTTTCAGAGTTGAGTCACCGTACTAAAGACATCCCTTCAAACTGCCGGTAAGCATCTGATGAGTGTATTATTCATGATGTCATGCATGTCACAGGCACTTTTAACTTTGAGCAACACCGACTTTTGACTGATGCAAGAAAAGTACACATATTTGAAATGCTCATCGAGCAAATCCAAGTTTCCCGCACGGCTATCCAGACGACAATCTGGCAACACAGAACTTTTCTTGAGCAAAGATAAACCACATGTGGTTACTAAGTACCTGCATGCACTGTTTGTGTGCATCTAAATACATGTGGTTATTTAAAAAAAAAACTGCTTTGTGGGCCAGGCCCAAAGTGTCTGCAGTTTTCTGAGAAGCATTTGTTTTTTCTCTCTGTTCTACCCACACATACAGACAGCTACAACTAAAGTGAGAGGCAGACAACTCAAATGAATCCTTATTTAACCGACAGCTAAGAGTTAAACTCCATTGAAACAGCTCCACGCGGCTTGTTAGTTTAAGCCGCAACCGATGCTGAAAACAGGTCTTTGAAACACACGTCTACATGTTCACAAAGACATCGCTGTTTTAAAGTGTCAGCGCTCT
This sequence comes from Menidia menidia, assembly GCA_907169785.1. Lineage (NCBI taxonomy): Eukaryota > Metazoa > Chordata > Actinopteri > Atheriniformes > Atherinopsidae > Menidia > Menidia menidia. The sequence continues at coordinate 8,158,243 of CAJRST010005557.1, read as the reverse complement.
ATGATAACTGCACATTTAAGGTCTCAAAGGATACATAATTCAGCAGGATCTGCTGTTTGTTTCTAATGCCCAAACACAGGTGGCTTGCACTGCTCTGTGAATGACGGACAGTGCAAAATATTTCCACTCCATATTCCAATTCAGATCAATAGAGAGCTGCTGTCTTTTTCCATTTGTGTGATCACAAAATGGCCCCCGGTGGGTGTCGAACCCTCTGCTCATCAACACAGGGATTGTCCATTCGGGGCGACCATCACATGTTCTGTGTGAAGAACCGATTGACTGCGTTTTTGTGACGGTGTTGCTCTTTTTTTCGTCCCCCCTCAGGCCCAAACACACCACCTTTTTGTTGCCCATGATCCATCCATGCAGCCAGGGGAGGCATCTGGGTGGATCCAGCTGGTTTCATGCGAAGCCCTCATCTAACCAGCTCTCCAGTCATCTCTCTCTCTCTGCCTGGCTGACAGACGTCGGAGAATATTGAATTTACCCAAACAGGAGTTTATTTTTTGGGGGGTGTTTTTTTTTTTTTTTCATCTGATCCTTTACATTTTTGTAGCTTTTCCTCGCCTCTGCCTCAAACCCGTCCACCTATCCCTAATCTGCACTTTCTCTCTTCTTTTTGCATCCATGTTGTTAACAAACATTGTCCCCAAGCTTTTTGTCTGCCCCCCCCCCCCCCCCCCTTTCCTATTTGGAAACTCACAACAGAGACAAAAACTTGCTCTCCAGATATTTCCTGGACTTAAGCTGATAGAATGATGATTGTGATGAGTGACTTTTATCCTACTGGAAATCTAAGGAAAACACACACACAGATGACTTTGATCACACACACACACGTCTGTGATCCCACATGCATAGGCCACACATGTAGATATTCGTGTTTCTGGGAGGAAAGAATAATGCGGTTTGATTTATCTCGCTACCTGTGCCAGGTGGAGGGGATAGGGGACACTTCAAGCGCAGCTGAGCATTTGAAATGTTAAGTAAAAAAAAAAAAAAATCTCATCCACAGACGCTTTATTTCTGCTCACTTTGATCCATGATACCTCTGAGCTTACCTCTTCGTTAGACGTCTCTCAGCACATCCGATCAGCCTTCTTTGTTTGAAACAAGTTGCTAGTCGAGGTTACCGCAAAGGTTGTGGCAGCTTTTCTACAGATTTAAGTTTTTCCAATCAGATATGTACTTTGTAGACCATACAGTGCCCAAAAAAACACTAGTTGTGCCTTATTTCATGTCAAGTCAGCACTAGGAGAAAATCTGAACGTTTTATTCACACAAAATTTCTAATTTAAATATGGAAAATGCTGAGCTTGAAGAGACTTCTTGAACACAATATCAAAACCGAAATCACAGTGTTGTGAAGTGTGTTATGTTATGGTTCCCTTGAGCTGGCAGTCATCTTCTCACACACTCAAAAGAATTACAACAACCCTCAGGTTAAATGACGCTGGACTCCCTTTCTTCAGTTCTTAAACACTATTAGCAGATTTCTAAACAGCAAATAATCTGACCGAGTGATATCCACTCAGCTGGCATTTTCTTGGATCCCCCTTTGCTGTCAAAAACAATAAATCAATTGTTGACATGAAGGTTATTTTCTGTGTCTGTTACATGGTATTGCGTCATACCAAACGCGCCCAATTCCTACAGCTAGTGAACGATCCAGCTGGAGCAATGATGAAGGAGGGTGAAACGTTTTCCTACAGGGAGAAGGCCCCTCCTGAAAAGATTGTGGAGAAATTCAAACGTTTCGAGTCATTAATCACTGATTAGGTTCTGATCCTGGCTCGCAGCATGAACATCAAATCCAAATTGGGTTCTTGTTCATTCGATCCCAGTTGGCATACGCGCTTGAATGTGAATCCCGCCCACTTTACACACCGTCAGCGCGTATCTGTGCTGACATGCTTCAAATCCATCGCTACCCTCCCCTGTGATGTTTGAAGTTTAGCAGGGCCTCAAACTGCATCAAACAAACCAGCAAGGAATTCATGAAGGAGGATTTACTGCAGGGACTTTTTCCAAAACATATTGGTCTCAGATTTTGACCCGAAAACTGCCAGCTGAGTACCAACTGTTATCATTTCCATTTTATTCGCCCAGGATATCCGGCTTGGTTTAGCTCTAACTGTAACTTCTACATTATCAGTATATATCAGGAGGCGTGTCATGCCAAGTGACCGTGGTCAAGCTTGTTCCTGAGAATATCAGTGCAGGAAAAATGTAAAATTAAGATACTTAAAGTTTATTTGACAACACCTTATATCCCTTACACAAGTCAAAATGTAATAAAGAATATACAGTCTCTACTTACTCAGCTATCTGCTTTGCATTCATGTCCCTGTTTTTCCGGTTGAAGATCCTCCTCTATGATTGTGTGAGTCATCCTGTCATCTTCTGCTCAGAGCAGACTGGGGAGGTGAGAGAGGAGGCAAGATTCAGCACGCAGGGACACAGCGTTGAGGTCAGAGTGAAGAAGAAGAAACAAAAAATGGGTTGGAGCATGTTTCGATGGCATTCTTTGAGGGTTGGAGGGAAAATTTGGGAAACCTTGGGCAGTACTACTTATTTTTGCTCTGCCACAACAGCAAAGAAGCTTTTAACTAAATTTGTTTATTTGAAAATTGAATAAAGACACACTAACATCAAGAAAGTCAGCTCTCATTCAGGTCAAATAATTTACTGGAAGATTAATGTCATGCTTTTGGCTGGTTTGTAATTTCTTGTTTTTTTGTTTTTGTTTTCCTTTTTGTTTTTGTTTGGGATCTCAGACTTGAACGTGCACTGATCTCCTGTCAGATAAAGTATTTATTCTATTGAAAACCTAAATGACTGGAGATGAAGATCATAGTTTGTCAACAGATTCAGAATTCAGAAACATTTTAGGTGTTTGATTTGCTTTTTTTTTCCTTCTTTTTTGAGTGTGTGTCTGCATCATAAATGTAAAAATGTTTTAAATATACCTTTGGTTCGGAATAAGATGTGGCAGAGATGTGGCATACATTATAAACATGTAGATCTGTTGCAACACAAGCAGACGTTAAAGAGTTACTGCCCTCACTCTAAATTAAAGACAGGATGTACTTCTCTGTACACATTTTTGTAATTATATATGGGATTTCATTTCTTGTTTTGATCTAATGTTTTTAGAGATGCTTTGTTTTGTTAATGTTTACAGAAACTGTGTTGCCTCGATGAAATCCATCATATAAACTAAAAATAAATATCCACCAGACGAAAAGCATGTCTCTTTTAATAATCTTGTAAAGGCTGTAAGTGTGTTTAACATATTGTTATAATTTTGTCCTTTTTTTTGCATTTTGATTTATGTTTTTTTGTAATTATTTTTGCATTGGCTTTGTTTTAAGTAGATGCAAGAAAAGAACCAATAGGATTCTGTGTGTGTGCTTAAACCATCCAATCAGAGCGTCTGCCCGCATGCGCACATAACAGGTTCAGTCAGCTAAGGGGAAGTTCCATGTGTCCACACCTGCCCCAAACAAGTCTCCTTGAGACATTTTTGCGCACACGCAAAATAGGGAACAGTCTGTCTCAACAGGTCTTCTTGTTTCCATTTTAGCATGAAACAATGTTTAAAATACTTTCAAATGCACCAAAAAAAAACTATGTTTCATCCACAGAAGAACAATAAAAACATAAAAAAATGCAGACATTGAGGCATTTTGGTATTTCACTGGGGAGGATTGTTGTCCCATACTTCTCTGATCGCAGGAACCTAACAGCTCAACCGAGTGTTTTAAAGTGGTGAAAGGTCTGAATTGTGGACAGGTATGCAGACCAGTGACATGCTTCTACCAGGCAGCCACACACCTGCGTGCATGCATTGTTCCGCTTCTGTCCCTGAAACTGATGGTCATAACTTTGCAGAACCTCACTGATCCATCAACCCTCTTGAGCAAATACTAAAACCTTGTTATCCGTCCTGTTACTACCATCCATAAAAACCCTTTGTTTAAAGCATGCTTTCATTCTTGTATAGACAAAGTTGTATTCTATGTAGCGTTTGCTCCAAGTAAACAATTTGATTAGTTGCGGTTATGACCAAAACACACCCAAATTTGTCTGTAATCTCAACTGTTAACAGTTGCTGGAATCTCAGAGGAGGCTGTTGCTCATGTTCAGTGTCAATATACTTAATTTCTCTGAAGTGTATCACATTTACAAAAAGAATAAAGTCAATGTGAAAAGTTTACATGTTGGACACCCTTTTATATTAGTCAGAGCCACAAGTGAAGTCATAGTTAAAACTGAATCATTGAGTCTTTTTTCCCAAACATCAGTCCTCAGTTGTATGATATTGTGAGCTGAATGTTTGATGTTTGAGCTCATCACCCAGTGAAAATTACTTATGTCGGTGAGGTATGAACAAACAATCCAGAGCACTCAAAGGAGTACTAATGTACTGAAAGTGTTCAGCTAGAGGGAGGGAAACACTGAGCTTTATTACTTACACATATAAGCCTCATTTTTACAAGTTTTCCATTTACGCAATAATCTAAATAAAAATTACATTAAAATGTTGTTATTCCAAATCAAATTCTCATCCTTAACCCAACCACCCAATCACCTATGGTGGGTTTTATGGCAATGTTATTATCTGCAACTGTGAAATGCACACACAAACGTTAAATTAATAAATGTAAACATCCACCTGCTTGGCAAATCGGTAACCCTGGATAGCATCGAGGTTTCCCATTTAAGATGACATAACAGAAATAACATGATGATCCAGTATAATTTTGTATCTAAAATTTACCTTAACAAGCACTCTTGTGGAAATGGCTTAACCAATCCAGCATCTAAATATCTAAAAGGGCCTAATGTAATTTGTGTTGTGATGTTTGTCAGTCTGTGCCATAGAGTTGGTCTCATCATGCCTTATGAATTACACCACTAAGATCATGTCTGTAATACTTAACCTGTGCCTTAGACTGCATTAAATTACTCTATTGAATTCCATTCAGCGCCTGAACTAAAGGTTGACAGCCATCTTCTCTACCTTCTCAAGCCAGAGCACTGGAAGAAAGGAAGACATCGGGTGTCCTTCCTCCTGCCACTGGACAGTAAATGTTTACAGCATACGGAACAAAATGGGTGCACTCTAAGCAGAGCGCCTGATGGAGAGAGCCTCCCTAATGGCTTCACTTTGACGGATGGATGGATTTTCGGCGCAGTGGTCTGTCTGGAGCATTTTTCCATCATAAAGAGGCTGACAAGACGGTCAGTGTGAGGGCCAGCAGGTTTACCGTTTCCATTGGCGAGACATCACCTCAAACACTGGACGCTAAGTGTGGAGCAGCGGATCTCATGCTCTTTCTTCTACCTTATTGGTTGACCCCTCCTTGTTTCCACAGTTGTACGTTGCCCTGACTGATAGAGAAATCTTTGTTATTTCGTGAAATGAGTCCCTCAAACGTCGCAATATGTTTAGCAGAAGAGATACAGTAATCTGTGTCTGTTTTCGAGCGCAGTACAGTAAAGAACGTGGAACGTCCTCCCTCTTCTGCTACTTTGTGCCCACAAAGTTTGTGTTTGTGTCTCGGAGTAATGAAGCAAGTACAAATGACATGGCTGAACACGCCGGCAGCATTTAGTCAGGAATGTGCGTTACAATGTTCATGGACGAGAAGAAGGGGGAGGGGTTAGGCGGGAAACGTAACTGAAATACACTCCCTTCATTTTCCCTTCTCAAAAATGCAAACCGCTCCAGAAAGTGGACAAAGTTAATTGGACAGAACTTCCGAAGCACTTAGAAAGAACACGTAATCCAAACGAGTAGGTCCAAGAACGACTGAAAGAGATTACAAGGAAATGTATGGTTCACTATAGGAAAACAATCCATTCACTTCTTGTTAATTAACATAAAACGTAAGGACGAATCCTCAATTCCTCCATCCCTGTGCTGCTGAAACTGAAACTTTATCATCAATAATAATTTATCAGACTACCCTTTTGTTCTGGTGTATCTGAGCTTGTGTAATTGACTGACTTTAAAATAAGTTGAATTGCTTTTTTTTTGTTTTGTTTTTTTATTTGCGCCCCACAGTGTCAAGTTGGATAAAGTGTGAACATTTTGTTTCTCTTTTGCCACGGTTAGGGCACATGTGGGAGTGCCTTTAGCTCCTCTGCTGCCTAAAAGCCTTGAACAGTCCGGTCGTACTTTTTTTTTTTTCTTTGGCCGTCTAAGCTAATAGCTTCTTTTTGATGGCTCAGCACTTTTCCACTGTTAGTGTACAATATAAACATCTGACTTAAGGGCTGGTAAACACACGTGAATGTGAAACCCTTTACATGATACGAGGAGGCCAGAGTGAGCGGATGACACGTCTGAGGGCCTGTGGCAGCAGGACACACTGTACCCGTGTGATTACAGGCTGTAGTAATGATGGCTTTGTGTGGTGGGAACCCACAGCTAAAGCTAACAACTCCTTTTATATCGCTTTGACAAATGCAGAGTGGCAGTGGGTGATGAATTAACCATTCATTCTCATTACAATTCTGTGGTTTTGCTGGTTTGTTGTATGGGCTTTGGATGATCAGCTTGTGTAACTATGACATTTGTTTGTCAAATGGTGACAGTGTCAACATTATTTTCCCAGTCAGGCTGCGGGTTTCTTACAGACGTTTTATGGATGGACTGACGAGGGGAATATTGATCTCCCCATAAAACTTGCCTTAGTTGTTTTGAATCAGCGTTTTTAGTGCTTAAGCCATCCGTGGAAAGCAGTTCCTCGTTTTGTGTTCGTTTAGGCATGTTAATAAGTTTGTCCTTGTGTTTATTTTTATGGGTTTCCTTATGTGGTATGTAAGTTGGTAACTGTATTTGTTTTCCGGTGAATTTGCAGAGACAGCAGGTTTCTGTAACAACATTAGTCACATTGTGACGAAAGTTGACGTAATGTTACTTTTAAGATTAGACATCTTCTCAGAAATGCTTAAAAATCATGTTATTCATGATATCAGCTTCCCTATTTCACCTCCCCCCCCATCTGTCTTTCTCATCTGACTTCCTCACAATGCTTATTTGGAAAGAGACATCACTTGTACATTCACCGGTTATGCATCAGCTAATAGAGACGTTTTCTGTCCTGTGGAATCAAAAACACTGTCCCCATAGTCAAAGGAAGTCACCATAAGATCATTTGTCCTCATCATGAATGAAGAAACAAATATACAAATAGAAAAACATCATCTGGAAGTTTCTCACACTTTGTCTAGTCTGACGTCCAGAAAACAAAAACATCAATGAGGCCATAAAATAAGAAAAATCGGACAATAAAACAAGTCAAACAGAAAGAAACTATGTTCAAAATCGTGATTAATCATGTAAGCGTCACGCCCAACACTTTGAAATATATCTGAGATAAGAGCAAGACATTTATAAAGTTGGGTTTTTACATATAGAAATTGGTCAAAAGATGTACTTGGAGCTTTTTTGGAGGAGAAGTTCCAGATTTGTCTGTGTCAACAGTCTAAGAGAGATTTGGGGATTTTTTTGGTGTTGAAATATAAAGAAAGTGTGAATGAATTTCAGTTGTTTATCTCAGAGTAAAATCCTTTGAACTGAATTTGAATAGAAAAATAAATGTTTTCATGAATATTCATGCTGATGTTTATAGGCCTTGAGTTCCAAGAAAGCAGAAATTAAATTAAAAAGCTGAGGAGATTTTTTTTAAAAGACCAAAAAATTACCCCAACAGGAAGGCACTCCAACTTCAGGGCGTGTAGATCCCAGCTGGCACAGAATGATCTGGACATGACATCCTGTCACCCGTGGGAGTAAAACATCACTGATAGGGAATGTGTGATCTTTTGTGTGATGATTCATGACTAATGCAAATGTTAGTTTCTGTTTGACAGGGGCAGGTTTTTTCATAAGGTTTCAGAGCAACATACAGATAAATTCCTGTGAAGTGATGAGTATAGAATACGTGTGTAGAGAAAATAATATACTGCACAACAACTCTCAACATTAGGTTTTATAATCAAATTTACACACATATAAAAGCTCCACCATCAGCCTGCTCAAGCGAAAACTCCAAAATTGGCGTCAGTATGATAAACAAAGCCACAAATGTGCCTTTCTTTTGTTTCCAGGCCATCATTCAGCAGCGGCTGATTACCCAGTAAAGGATGGTGCTGGTTTGATGCAACGCATTTCATTGTTAGAAATTAACTTAAAAATATAAGGAAATTATCTCATGCAAATGTCAACACTAAGGCAGTCTGATAGTACTGTCATTCTTTCTTGTCACCATATACTTTTTACCATGGAAAACATTTTACAAATATGCGTACCAGGGGAAGATTTCTGAAAAATATATGTTGGAAATGTTTCTATGACGAGTTTTTTAATCTGGTTTGAGTCTAACCTTGTCTTAAACTCTCCCGTGGAATACGACACAATCAACTACTGAACAGTTGCATCCAAAGTGCTGCGAGTTGCTGATGTGAACGTCTGCTCATCACAGACTCAAACGCTTTAGCATTCATGGGAGCGGCAAAACCTCTTTCAATTTTAAGAGTCTCCTATATTTCTATGAAAATAGCTCAAAGCCAGCGCTGTGTGATATGTCAAACCTTCTGGTCGACACACCACGTGACTTAAACAGTTATGCAAATTCTGTCTGTATGCAGAAAACAGGCATTAGTACTCCAAAAGAATGTATTATGAATTCACAGAGGCACGTCACAATGGAACACATCAGTACTTTTAGATTAGATAGCTTCTCCTCAGAGCAACATTTCACCTGTCAGCAGTTTGAACAGAAACACACGCGTCAGCTTGCAGCTTCATCCTTTTCCCAGCAGCACTGTCTGACCACAGTGATCAGGAAAGGGCTGACTCACAAACAGACACGCACACATTCAGACAAATATCGCATAAACAAAAGTATATGTTCTAACGATTTACACAAAATGTTGTTGAAATTATAAAGCAGTAGAAGCAAAGTAATTTTATAGAGGTACTGTATTCTCTGTTAACCCAAATAATATATTGATTTTTAATCATTTATCAAAACTCTTTAATAAAAAGTGTTAGAACTTAAACTCTCTTTCCTTTGGTCTGTACCTCCCTCTGCTGGCAAAGCTTTATTACTACAATAGGTCTCTGAACTCAGTTCAGTGCCTGACCCATTATTTTACTACGGGCCAAAATTTTGTTTTAACCCTCACTCTAGCTTCTATTGAAGCAAATAATTTCTTGAAATAAAAAAAATAAAAAACATTCAGCATTATAACTGAACTATCTGAATTTCTGGGTGTTTATCAGGAGGAAATTTCCGATAACAGCCTGGGGCTTTTTGGTTGTTGTTGTTGTACCCTCTGGATGTTTGAGCTCCATTTCACAGAGTGCGTTCAGATTTTGATACATTATGGATGCATTTTAATTAATCTGATGAAAATGGAAATTTACAATGCTCTCAAGTTAGAAATTTTAGGCATGATTTTCAGCGTATTATCTTTAGGAATCTTAAGTAGTTTGGACTCATCCTGGTCCTCCACATTGCAACATCTGTGTGAAGTTTAAAACTAAATGTGTTTTAAGAAAATTTTAGGAACGTCAAACTTTTTTAATCAAATTATATATTCAAAGAAAGAAGTCTAAGTATATCCTTTAACGAGTATCCAGCTATGGTTACAAAAACACAGAAAAAGCATACAGAGTTCAGAAATGAGAAACAAGATCTCCCTCCAAAGGTGTCCCAGTTTTATCAAAGCCTGTAAAATCTTTAAATAATCAAAATAAGCTATTTGGACTGAGAAAAATTGTACACAAAAAATGAAAACTAACCAAATTTTACAGCAAAAATTCAGACATCAATTAATTGAAAAAAACACTCTTTTCTTTTTACTCATAATGCAATTCAGATAAGAAGTGCAAGAGAAGACCGTCACCCTCCCAAACAGTTGGGGCCAGTTGGTAGCCATTTGTTCATGACATTAAAAATGACTCAGGATTCTAGGAAAAAAAGAAAGCTCTACCAATTGTCTCTCATCTGTCCTCTTAACTCATTCGATGATTTTAGGAAAACACACTACAGAACACAAATATTTGTCAAAAATGAAAAAAAACAAAAATAAAAAATTGTTCACTTTCATTGTTCATGCTCTCATACAAAATATTATATCCTTAATGGTTGAACTGGAACTTCAGCATCCCCTTTTCCTATGAAATGGTCATAATGAACACCCCCTTGAAAACATTTGCAGGACCAACCGGCCATTAATTGGACCATTTTTTATGATTTTCTGCACTTGTTTCTTTTAGTTCCTGGTAAGTTCACATGATATATTTTAGCTTTAGAGGCTAGGAACTCACATGACATCACCAACAGAAGGACCCACTGAGGATCTACTTTTCATCAGCTGGAAACTGAATGGCTGTTCTGGGGATTTCCAACTCTTTTCAACCACTGTTCATCATGTTCTCTCCTAGGATGAAAAATAAACATTTGTCAATGTTTTTGTTTTAACAAGGATGCAGCGGATAAAGTCAAGACTTACAATTTATGCGCCACCAACAAAATGCCTCCACAACATCATAGGGTGAGTAGTTGCATATTTGGGTTCGGTGTGGCCAAATTCTGTAACTCAGAAATAAAAAACTTTACCCACAGGAGCCTTTTTGGTACAATAACTTCTGGTTTTGTTTATTTTTCTTATTCCAAACATGTGTCTATATATTGAACATCAGAGGAGGCGCCCCTCCTACAGTCACTCCACATGTCAATATTAATAGTAATAATAATGGTAACAATAGAATCATCAGAATGATATCCTTCTGTCGTCATGAGGGGCTGAGAGCTGCTGGTACAAATCTGAGGGAGGAGCAGGAGGAAATTAAAAAGCAAAACGTGACAAAAATGTACAACAGAACATAAGGTTGCACATGAGTGGCTATGTTTGTGAGAACATCCACAGGCATGGTAAATCCCAGGCTACCTTACAAGGACCACGGTAACTCGAACCTGATTCTACCCTGAAACCCTAAACCTGAACACTGGAACTGCTATAATGTGGGAGATTCCCACTTGTTCTCACAAAAATAGACAATCAAATACACACTGCCTTATCCACAGAGTCAAATCTGCCACTGAAAGCCATATTTTTCTAGCAAAGTAACTATTTTTTTTAGGATTTTCCTCAACAAAAAAAACCAAAACAAAACTACAAGCCAAATAAAAGACTGAAGGTACGGCGCTAGAATAGTTTTTTATTTGCTCCCAACACAACCAACCAACTGTAAAGTCTTTGCATGTAGAACTGACATTCATTATCAGCACTTAAATGTTGCGTAGTTAGTCAATGGGATTTGAGAGCATAAATCTTAGAGCAACAGCGGTTAACAGATGACCTTTGAAATTCGACAACTTGGTGTGACGATCAAATTGTCATGACATCAGTTTAAAAGGGCTCAAGGTTACCATTTAAAAAGGAGGAAGAAAACAAAAACACAAGCAATACTTAGATTGGACACGCTGACTGAAAGAAATAGATACAATCACAAATTTAGTTTTCTTTTTTTTTTGTTTCTCCAGTTAGCCCGACAAGTTCACAAAAAATAAACTGTGTGTGTGTGTGTGTGTGCAGTACAATGAGCTCCATTGACCTAGAAAAAACAGCCTAAAAACAGCTCTAATACTGACCTATAATATATGTAACTGCGCCGAGGTAGTTCTTTAATGCTTTGAAAAACAAATAGTGATAACCACAAACTTAAAAGAGATATCATGAGAGAAATCAGGATATACATCGGGTTTTTCTGGTGATAATCTTATCTGAAAGACCACCAGTTTTAAAGTATTTTTAAACAGCCAGCATATCAATAACACTCAACTGTAAATGTTTCAAGTTTTAAAGTGCTCTTTTGTTTTATCTTTAGCTGCTTTTAGAAAGATACTTATGTTATGATTGAATAAATGAATATGGGATTAATTTGAGGCTCAGCATCAAGTATTTCTCTCCAAACTGGAGGAATATTTTAGAAAATAACCATTCCTAAATATATAGATCACAAGTCTAAAGGGTCACTGTCCCAAACAGTGATTCAACTTGTTAACAAATTGTTAGATATTTATCTAATTATCTTGTGATAACAAAGATGAATGTCATCTTGAGATTAGGCTTGTTTTTGCAGTGACATATTGAGATATTTAATTTATTCTTCTTTGTAAAATTTGTTTTCTTGCCAGAAGAAAAAGTGGGATTGATTGATTGAAGGTCTGCCGGTGACTGAAACGAGTTAACCTCATTTTAATGGCCAAATGAAAATCAAAATATACTTCAGTAATGTAAAGGCATAAGTCGATTTAGTATTGAAGATACTCCCAAAATGCTGCAGCAACAACATCGAGTGATGACAAAAGGGATCGAACAGTCTCCCAGAAATGCTGAGCTTCACCACAGGATTCAGATCTTTATGGATCTTCATTGGTTGACTTTTTGTTTTCCATTTAAAATAACAAAAAATAACTGTAAATGCATTCATCTATACTTCTATACCCAGGAGGCACCTCATGTTTTGCCTTAAAAGTGAAAAAGGCTAGTTTATAAAGGACTTTCTAACTCTGAGGAGCAAAATCTTGATTTAGAAAGTCCAGAGCGCATTTTAAAATGCTGCACACCTAAGAATGCCAGCACCTTCATTATGACCAAAATTTGATCTGGCAATATTATCTGATGCTAATCTGTTTAAAAAAGCCTAAATATTAGAGCATAATTGTAGATAATAAATGCTACCTCACTGTTTAGTGGCTAATTGTGACGATGACAAGTTAAAATTGTTAACACATTTGAAAGAACTAAAGATTTCAGAAGGGATGCTGTGCTAGCTCCTGTTAGCCTAGCATGACTAGAAGCGGTTACCTTATATTTCAAATGTGCACCTTTAAATGTTCAAAAGAACTATCTGTATAAAAATAGATCAAGTAAAAATGACATCTTGGGGTTTGCTGTAACTTCACTTGCTGATACAGAAGATATTTTTTGTATGCTATGATAAGGAACTACATGCTAACATGGATGCCCCTTAGGGGAAAGGAGCTGACAAAGAGCTAACAAAGATCTTCACCATTATTTAAAATGAAATTATGAATTCTTGTCCCTCTTTCTCAGTTTAATTTTTTCATAAACTTTGCTGTGCATTGTTCTTAACATGAGGACGTATTTGACATAAAAGAACTACCCCAGCACAGTGTTATATATCAGGTGGGTATCAATGTTTGTTTCTCTGTTTCGTGGATCACAGCACCAGTCAGCAGGAGTCTGTACAAACATCAACAGTGTTGGAAAGAGCTACATCCTCCACAGATGTCCAAAAGAGTGATAGAAGACCATGATAACTGTACAGCTGCTCTGCTACCATGTGTCTGACTGTGATTCCCATCCACAAACAAACAACTGGTTTGGTATTCAAACAGTAAACCTCAAGAATTCAGTTTGTTTGTCTTCTTTGCCTAGAGTCTGATGATCAGCTGAGGTAAGAGGTGGAGGACTGCATCTGCATCTAAACCATCCTCTGAAGCTCTGCATTTGAAAAAAGGGACCTTTAAACTCCTTAAATCCAAATTGTATCGTTTGGTCAATGCCCTCGAACCCCATAAACCTGCCAACCACCATATTAGAGGACTTTTATCCACCAATCCCTGCGAGAAGTTTACTACAATGACCCACAGAGCCAAAGTGGCTACATTTTTAGTGAACGACCCTCTAAACGGGTCAAAATGGTTTCTTCTCATCCACCTCTGCCGATAGGCTTGTTTGGACTGATCATCTTCTGTTGTTGGGGCCAAAGCTAAAGTTCTGAAGGTTTGAATTCCCCACGTTTGACCCCTTTGTTCGAGTTTTAAGCTCAGTCATGTCCCCCGAGTAAGTCCGTCGGCGGGTGTGTTGGGGTTTTTGCTGGAGGCAGTGGCCTGGGCGGTGGTGCTGGTTTGTTTTTGGACCTCAGTGGACTTGCTGTGCCTCCGTCACTGTCGGGTCTGTCTGTTGGGACCGGTGGAGGGGGTGGGGGGAGGCGGGGCAGCGACATAGAGCCGTGGTGGTAGTGAACGTGGTGCGGATTGTGACGGTGGTGGTGTCCTGGAGTGGCCACCGAGGGCGGAGCTCGGGAGCAGGACGATGCAGAGGAGGATGAGGAAGGGGGAGGAGGTGGGGGAGGGGTGAGTGTGGCGGGCCGCAGGTTCTGGATCCTCCGGCATTCCTGGCAGATGCGCACGTGGCTGCAGCTCTGAAAGAAGCTGCGTGGGGGGGCGGGCGGAGCCACCAGGGCTGAGGCGAGAGGTGGGGCAGGGGCGCTGGTGGGGATGTTGGCTCCCAGTGGGTCCTCCAGAAGCCGCTGTGGGCCGGGGCCTAAATCAGGTCCTCCCCCCATTCCGCCCCCGAGCCCTGCCAGACCGCCGGTCATTTGCCCAGCGCCGCTGTAGAGTTTCCCGTTGCTGAGGCGCATCTCTCGGACCAGGCGGATGGGGCGGGGGCCGGCCAGAGCCAGGCGGGGCGGGTGGCGTAAAACTCCACCGCCGGTACTGCTGAGGGGCCGGCGCCGACGAGAGCGGGAAGTCTTCTTACAGGAGACGGCGTTTCGAAACTCCGTGAGCATCTCCTGACAAACAGAGACCTGAGACAAAAGAGAAAAAAAAAATTTATCTCAGAGCGGGAACCAGCAACAAGAAGTAAAATGCCTCAGCAATAGAAAACCTCTCCAGTGAAAGTGAGTCTATTTAATGGTTGTTTCAGCTGTTAAGTCTCAGATATACTTATAAACCTCTTTCACCATTATTAGTTTTCAATTCTACAGTTTTTTCTATATGATATGTAATCTGGATATTATGTCTTTGGAATATATAATACCAATACCAATTTTCGGTCTGAAAGAAAAAAGAAATATATCTTCTTGAACTGAACCAAGATTCTATCCCTTTTCAAAAGACCAGAAAATAATTATTTGAAGATTATTTCTCATAATGTTCACGATTGCAATAATTGTGAAGAGATATGCTGTATTTCTGCCTACAGTTTATATCCCTTTACGCTGTTTTTAAAAAAGCAAGCTATCATTTAGAACATAGCAGGTTCTGTGATTTTATAAGAGGTTTATGCCCTGTGTGGCTTTTTCTGAATAAAGGGTGTTGTTATCGTCACCACACAAGATAAGACAGCCACGCAGCAGCAGGATGAAGGCCTACCTCGTCTGTCTCTGCAGTGCGGCGCGTCGACCACACAAACTCCATGATGGCCACGAAGACGGCAATGATGAGGCCGCAAATAAGGACCACAAAAATTCCTCCAATGTTCTCCATCCCGAGACCTGAAACACGCAAAAAAAACAAACATTTGGTTCCATGAATGTAATCATTCCAACACTAAGATAAGACAAAGTAAGATAAGACTCCCGAGTTAACTTCCTCCCTGAATAGCTATTTCTTTGTGATAATCAGCAGCCTTGTGCCTGACCGCCCTCCATTCAAATCCACATCGCTCAGGTCTGCAATAACAGCAATCCAAATTCTGTTTGAAAAAGGACCAAATTGACCAAAAGCTACAGATACACAATATACACAACTCTATCATCTCTCTAAATCAGTGGCTGAATAGGAAATCAAAGAACAGAATTTCTGACATTAGCAGCATTCAGCTTTCCATTGTACTTGCAAAAATAACATGAAAAGGTCTGCAGTTTGTAACACTGAGGAAAATTTGTCAAATGACATACCACAGAAAGTTTTAAGTTACTCCTCAATTGACCATATTGTACTAAAAAGTTGTGTGCCTGTCAAAGCAGCCCGCTTGGTTACCCAGATCATACACCCCCCCCCCCAGGCAGTGGTGATGTAACTTCAACACAGTGAGTGCCAACTCCATGTAATGCATGTCAGTGAAGAGGTTAAGCCTGTGTCATTATTTCTATGAAAAGGAGAGTTCTTCTTTTTGTGTTCCACATGTTGGGATACGGAACAGTGCGCTCTAAAAAAAATGCACTGACTGGAAAACAATCTGAAATCAGCGACCACGTCAAGAATGATTATACTTGTATGAAGGTTGCAAAGCTTTTTGCAATATTATTAATTTTGAATGCTGAAAGACAAAAGGTTAATTCGAACCTTTCAAAAGAAATTATTTTTGGGGGGGGGGGTTAGATTTGGCAGAAAGCAGTAGCCTATGATACAAAAAAAGACAGAAATATGATTTTTTTTAAATGAAACAAAGAATTACAATTAAAAAAGATATTAAGTATTACAAAAAAGTTTTATTTTTCCTCATGAAAAAAGGCTTATAACACTTTCCTTACATAATCAGCGCTGTTTTAAAAGGCAGAACGAAAATGCTAATTATTTGCTGGATTTCTGTGACAGCCGCGTTCTTCTTTGTGAGCGCAAAGCAACAAACACACGCGCACACACTCATATAGTCTGTTCACCGTGTCATCAGCAACAAAGAGACATTTGATTAGCCTTAATGGGATCGTAGCAGCTTGATTTGGTCAGGCTCCCCGCACAAATCTGCTTCAAAATCTTCAGGGGACATCGCATGATTGTATCTTTATTCCTGCAGATTGCAGAGCCCAGAAAAGACAAAAGTCCAACAGAAAACGAGCCTAAAACTAGCACCTTTCCAACCTGAAAAGCTTTGCTTGTAAACTAAAGTCCCAAAAAGGAAGTTGTGTACACATGACTGGAAATGCATCATTGTTTCCTCAGCTCAAGTAATGAAAGCACACGTACACACAGATACGGATGATTTACTTCAGACAATATTTTTTCTGCTATGAGAACGGAGAAGAAAAACAAACAGATGACAGAAAGCAGCTAATCGATACACAAGCAGGACTCAGATTCCCATAATGATTGGCTGGTAAAAATCTTATCAGTGTAAAAGTCAATAAAGATAAACCATGTTGTCTCGAACCGATGAGGAAAAAGAAAATAAAGAATAAAAAAACATGTGTCTCCAGGTCACTAATGAAGATGCTGAGGGAAAATTTCAGCCTTAATAATCAATAGACTAACGACAAGCAGAAAACAAGGTTTCAAATAGTGAAAGATGGACGGTTTACATACATCCTCTCAGAAGGTGGCAATTTAAATGAATCTAACAGCTACAGGTTTGCTCGGAGAAGCCTTTTTACACAGCGGCATGTTTTCAACTTATTTCAAACTGTTCTAATTGAGAGCAAAAGAGCAGCTACATGTTCATGAATAAAGTCTCTGGCTATAATGTGCACACAAACTACTAAAGAGGTGTAAAGGCAAATATTTTATTTAAGAGAGGTGGTGTCAGCAGTGGTGCTGTCCCCCAAAGCTCTGGGATCTGAACGCTCTGAGCAGGAGATAAAAAAGGGGAACCCAGTCTTAACACGGAATAATTCATGGAAAAGAATTCTTGTCACCTTCCACGATACGGTTATTTTCCTCAATCACAAAATCACTGTGTAAACAATTCATTCACATTTTATAGGATGTTTTTTTCCCCGGATATTTCTGTACAATACCCCCCTGTTACACTTTCAAATAGCCTTGGGAACACACTGGGAACCTGTTTTGACTATTTGCTGTGTATTCTTTGTAATTATAAAATCTATACGGAGCATAAAACTATATCAAATGACTGACATTGTTTTAATAATTGCCTTTTTGTCCTAATACATTAACACAGACAGTGATTTCTGCCTTCAATCATATTTAGGACATCTAGTTGTTTAAACTAAACAAAATTACTGCAAAAACTGCAAATGTCACCTCGAAATACACTCGCCCACATTTCTCCACAGAACATCTGGCTGGATCCATCATCCTGCAAAGTGTTCCACTGTGGAGTAAGTGGCGCACCATCTGCTGCAGCAGCTTGTCTCAGCTTAGTTTTAAGGGTGAGCTTCTCTTGAATGAGGCTGCCCTGTTCAAACTATTTGCGCCTAAAAGTTTAATCTTTTGATCTGTCGAACAAAAACAGCTTTGATTATCTACGCAGGCACATTGTATCGGCGGTAGTTGTGGGGATATTGGTCGTAGGAACACTAATGTTACTATTGTCAACATATATTCACAATAATTGGAGTTTCAGTTTCAGAAAAATGATCATGTTTGGTTTCTGGACCAATCAAGACATTTGAAAAGATTACTTCTGATGCGTGGAACTGATGATGGGCTAGTTTTAAATATGCTACGACAGCCTGCATTATTTGGGCCACAAGCAAACTGTTGATCTCCTAAAATTAAGTCTTTGAGGAGCGACGATTATGAAAATAATGAACAATGACAATGTTTCTCATGTTTTCAATTAGAGGTTTATGAGCGCCAATGTCATTTCATAATGAATAAAACACGTCTACTCCCTGTTGATTGTGTTGCGTACAGGCATTTTAAATCCTTTAAAGACAAAAAGCTGACCTTTTGCTCGGTGGTCCTCCTCTTTGAGACACTGTCCTCCCTCCCACCAGCGTCTCTTCAGGATCTCCAATCTGTTGCTCTCCTGCAGCTGTAAGATCCCTAGAGTGATCTCATCTCTGTACGGAGAGCCTAGAACAAAAACATGAAGAAGGGAGTCATGTACCATTGCAGATTGGAATAAGTTCAATTTCAATGTGATTATCACAACCAAAACAGACTCTGTTGGCTTCCCTCAGTGTTTTTTTGAGGCCTTCAAAGTGACCATGGCCTTTTTCTAAGTACTTCAAACTGAGCGTAACTGTGTTGTGTTACCATCTTGGTTTGATAGATGCAAATGGACTACAAAAAGTTCCTTAAATGTACATAACATGTTTGGATGCTTTTGTAATGTACCTTGTTGCTTAGCTCTGTTTATTAAAAACTCTCTGATAAACTGTAAAAACAGCCATCCTAAAGCTGTTAAAAAACGATGGGTTCTGTTTGCCTGTTTGGGTTGTAGTTGACGCTTCATCCAGAATGATAATAAAATAAGAGAAAAAAAGACGAAGAAGCATTTCTGATCAGTTTTAAAAAATGTGAAAAAATAAACTGATCTTTTCTGTTAAATAAACTCAAGAAAAACTCTATGTTTCTGTTCAGCTCTTAAATTTGCTGCATTTGCTGAACAGAGGAAATAAACCCCACAGCTCATCAGTTTACTTCTCATTTAACGCCACTGTTCCATGGACTCTTATTGGATTCTGCTAACTGGCTAACACAATCTAATAAGGCACAAACCTGCGGCTGCATCCTTTAAACAAATCAAACATGTTTGCAGCAGTTTGGTACCTTGTTTTACACCTAAGGTTTGTGTTCAAACGTGGAGGGCAGCCGGCTGCAAAACCAACTATAGATCTCTGTGGAATGGAACATTGGTTTTGATGATAGGCTATAACGCTCCAGCACTCGGCGGCAGCCACAACCTCCAATGCTGTCCCCTAAACATTATGTGCGCCTCTAAAATGAAATGTTATAACAGTGAAGTGAAATTGAATATACTAGAGTGATAGACAGTTTGGTCCATATTATGTACACCATGCAAATGATGTGAGACTTGAAGCTTGATGATAGACCGCAAAACACAGAGAAGCTCTCACTTGTTGTCAGAGGGCAAATATATTGTATGTTGAGCTTATATTGACTTTATTTAGGTGTAAAATATGGATCAATTCATATAGGAACCTGCATAGAAATGATCTAAATTGAATAATGAGCACCATGACCTGCAACTGGTCGGCAACGGAAGATGTTAGTCACCATTTAAAAATCTCTACACCTCCAATTTATGTTCCTGCCTGAAAAGCTTAATTTAAATAAATCCTGTTGAATTGTCTTCTTTTTGGATGGAAAAAAACAGAAAGTCCACAAAAATGTGAGATTAGAAACAGCTTTCCTGTTAGGAAATTCAATGAGGAAATATATTGCGGCTGTATTTTTGGCTTATATTTCTGTAAGCTTTAGCTGGAAATTTTCAGCCGAGGTGAAGAGGTCTGAAGCCAATTCCACTATGTTGCTTTTCTCGGGTCAAAGGTCTATGTGTGTTCTCTTGTGGTTGCGGGTGTCGTGTCCATAGCTCAGGTGTGAGTGTCACAGGGAGGACATCTGTCTCTATAGCTCTTTCCACTCGCTCCTCTTCTTTACAGCCGTTTCTGAGGTCCTGAGAAACTCCCGTCTCCCTCCCTCAGAAGCTTTGGTTTTGATGTTCAACAGTTTTTTTTCGGCTCACTGGTGACCCGTGGTTGGTTACTGAGAAAAACAACATTGCTGTCCTTGTAATACTCTCCGCACAGACATTGATGTAATCTGTCACAGTCTCACGACATTGATACCATCTCCCGGCGGTTCACAGAGTGCATTCCAGCCTAAGGATTAAAAGCATCCCCACGGTTCAACTTCAGCCTCCTGAGAATTTATTTCATAGCTCATACTGTGACAGGTTTCTGCTTAAAAATAGATGCATAGTTGGAGGGAGGAGAACCACATTGTGGTTTGATTTTGCAAATGGCAGGGTAGAGGAGCCATATGCACGTGTGACATTAGAGTAAAATAATAAAAAAAAAAAATTTCCTGCCAGAGGACTTGTCAAACTGCCATGGGGAGACAGACTTGAGTCTGTAATATGTTCCCATAGCCATGTCAAGATGAAGCTAGTAATTCTGCATTCACTATATTTCTAAATACCTATTGATAGAAAACCTGCTGTTTTTCATGTGAGTTGTCATCTTCTGCAATGAGCACAGCTTTGAGGCCAGCTGCAGGAAAGTCTCTGAAAGTCATGCTGAGACTTATTGTGGAGCATTTAATCAACATTCATTGGCGATGTTCTGAGCATGTGGTACAAAAAACAGGTCCAACATGTGTAGCTTAACCTACTTACAGCCTGAAGAATTCATTAGGGTGGTAATTATCAATTTGGAATGTGAAAACTGTTTGAGTTTTTTTTTTGTTTTTTTACAGAATGAAAGCTGAAACACAGCAAAGCCTATCAATATCATTGCCATCACAAAGAAAAGGACTGCAGATCAGCAATGAGTGTGCCTTTGATTCTATCTGGTGCTTTTCAGAGGTTCTTTTTTTCTTTCTGATGCAATACTGGGTTTTCAAAATCTCACTTGTGTGTTCCAAACCTCAAGAAATTGGCTTTTGTCCACATAGAGGCAGCACATTTTTTCCGCTGTGCACTCAGTGAGTATGTCGGTGTAGATTCTCAGTTATCCAGGTCATGGTAATCCTAAGAGCTTGAATAGGGACAACCAGACATCTTCTTTGATCTGGAAGACGTTTCATCTCTCATTCAAAAGGCTTCCTCGGCTCTCAACTGAAGAAGTTGAGGCTCAGAATCTCCGAACGTTTTAAGAAAGGCCGAGGTATTGTCACCGTCTCCTCAGAAAACCAATTTTTTGGCCAAAAAGTGGTTCTAGCTGTCCATGAACTTGTACGATCTGACAGAAATGATCACAAGCACAGGAAGACTTTTCCTCAAGTTACTTAGGGTTTGTTGGAGCAGCGGATCACTCAGACGCTGTTGAAGTTGATAACTTGCTTTTACGCTCTGCACTTTTTTAACAATGATTTTCTGCCAGAAAATGGACGGAGGCATTACTTTAATGATCATTGTGATAGATTATGTGGACACTCTGATTTCTACATTTCACTTTCTACAGGGGGTGACTGGTGCATTTCGAAAGAGGGATAACAGAAACAAAGCTCAAATAAAGCTCAGAAGTAAATAAAAGGTTGTCAGAAAGGGGGACAGAGATGAAAATGCGAGACAAACCGTACAAGGAGACATGTAAAAATACAACTTGCTATAGGTTAGGATTGGATGATGAGTACAGTAATTACTGTGAAATGTCACATTGCCAGCATGTCGCTAAGCAAGATAAAATCAATGGGTCCAAGATTTTCTTTAAATGTCATTCAAAGACAAAGATTAAACAATACTTTCAAGCCTTTAAAGCACAACCTACACAGACAATAAAACACATAACATTATTCATTTTAGCCAGGGGCGAACAACAAATCCCAGTCCCTGCTGAGAGCGATGATGAACCTGAGACCTGTCATGTGGAATCCGACTGTGGAGAAGACAGCTGAGATGGCACTCTAAACAGCAAGTGCAGGTTATTTCAGTTGCCTAAAATAGTGCATATGGTGCACAGATGGGTTTTTATGTGAAATCTACATGTTAAAAAGCTTCTGATGTTTGTGTTGTTTATCCAGGTGACAGCAGAATTCCATCGGGATACGATAGTACAATCTGTTTCATTTCCCTTCTCAAATATATACATTTAGGAAGAGAGGTGCTGTACTGGACGTTCAGCCACTAAAAGCTGTCATTGAGAAAAACTGCCCGACCGAGGAACATGCAGAGGTTCTCTGGCTTACAGAGGGGCCTCCAGGTGGTCAAAAAAAGAGGGAAAAAAAGTAAAAGCTCAAAACGTAGCATTAATATAACCAATACTGCATAGAATAACTGTTTTAGTTCCTAAACTAAATATGAATGCACAGGTCTCACCAAAACAATTCATGGGGTAAAATTAGGCCTTTTAATTTGAACAAATGAAGAATATAAAGTCATTTCAAACTGTCAAGTCTCATCACTGTATTATGAACCCAAAATATTATCTGTGATTTTGATCATTCTGTAAAACATTTCATGAGCTTATTTGAATTGATGTCCTGCAAAACAAATCCTAATGTAATTAACCGATGATTCTATTTAATGATTTATTTTGACATTCATCTCATGCCTCAAACACAACCTGGTCCCAAGCAAATTACACTTCCAGCTAAAGTTGCCATGGCGATATACCATAGCAGGCGCTGGACCAGCTTTGTCATGCAGGAAACAGAGTTGAATCTCACTAAGACGTTAATCCTGCCTCATGGTACAGGCTCCCTTTGTTATTAGACGGACTTGTAAAAACACAGGAAAAAAATCTGACACCACAGCTTCCTCTCTGTCTCACACACACATATACACACATACACACACACGCACAACTGTGAAATGTTGATGAGGAATTTATGTGATTAAAGGAGCATCCACAACCTTATTCAGAAATGATTTTGAGCTCTGCGATTGGTCCACGTTCTTTTTTAGTAAACATTAAAGTGAAGTTTACCCTATACTCAGCTACTTTATTACTTTCATTATCATTTAGTTCATTTGTAACAGTGACCATCAATGAAAGAGGCTGTGTGTCATTTTGGTGTATTTCAATTTTAACAAAAACTAATAAACACTCGGGAGATCTTTTTAATTCGAAGACACGAATGATGAGTTTGTCAACCCACTAACATCCTTTCTCAACAGAACCTGTTTAACAAAGCAACAGAATAGGTTTTCCTTTTCTTGCCTGAAATGTCCTGTTTGAATTCTTAAATGTATGTAAATTTGTGCTGTCTTTAGAGCAATAGGTGGAAGAAATATATTTCAGGGTTCATTTATGTTTTTGTGGTACTATTTTACATACTATTGTAGAATCTTTTGTTTTTCCTTCATGGTCATCAGAGCTCAAGTGTGGGCAGAATTTGTGCCTCCGTTCTTCAGCCTTATTCGTGACTGAAGCCTATCTTAATCGCTCTTTCCACTCATTTGTGCTGGTGGGATTTTAAAGAAACCAGTCAGGTTGAACATTACTGCTCATTCACACCGATCCAAAGCTACAGTTTCTTTTTAAGCCTTCCTGGAAAAGACATACGATCAATTAGATGTGACTTTCTGACGGAAGAAAGGATGCATTTTTACATTTGAAATCCCCTGAACAGATTTAGCACGTCTATTATATACCGGCAAATATCTCCAGTGATTACACTGCAACAGATGTTTTTTTTTATGTTGAAACCCTACAAACTTCACAGCTCTTTCATACTTACATTATGTTCTGCCTTTTTTTTCTTAAGCCCATTGTGACTGCTCACAGTCGGTAAGAGCTTTTAAAATGAAATGCATTGAGGGCACGATCAGGGACATACTTCTCTGTGCTGCTATTATTTTCATCACTTAGCATGCAGCCTGCCTGACAGGCCAGTCTGCTGAATACTCTTTTTCCCCCCGTGTTTCTTTGTTCTGCTGTTCCAGGTCCTCTCTTTGCCTTTGTTCATCCGTCTTTCATTAAATAGGGAAACATAGCGAGCCATTAAGGCATGAAAGTCACCGGGAAATACAACTTGTGGAGATGGTGAGCACTGAGGTTATCACGTAAGGAGATGCTTGTAAGTAGGAAATCGAATTTTTTATTTCTTTTGCCTTCCCATCCATTGTAGACGTATTAGTGATGCTGAAAGTTTCACATCAATTTAGAGATTTAATCTATTAAATCTCTTTTTTTTTTTTAGCTTATTCTGGTATCTTGCTATTCAACAGCACACAAATAATCTAGAAGATTTCCAATTTTAGTTACGAGACTTGATCCACTAAAGAGCCAGACGAGGCTGTCTGACTGTGACACTTTCATTCATTTTAGAGGTTGATCTTTCTCAGTCAGATATCAGGAATTGGCAACACAAGAACAGCTCGCAGTGGCTTGTTTGATAACTGCTGTTGGTCTTGGATTTATATTTAGCTTTTTCACATATTGAGACCATTTTAATTAGCTCAGAAGCTGCTCCGGATCTGTTTTTAAAGTGGCAGCTGAGGTGGTCTGAGATTCCAGCGTTGAAGCTATCTGACTTCTGATGAGTGATTTAAACATGTCCATGCAGCACCACTCACCCAGAGGCATGCCAATGCCATATCCCTTTGTGTCCAGCAGACCTCCGATCTGTGTGAGGTTGCAGTTTAGACTGCGGTAGTACTCGTTCATGGTGCTCTCCATCAAGAAGGCGTATTTGGAGTTGAGGACACGGGCGATGCCTTCCTCTGTGCTCTTTACAAACACACTGGGCTGTTTGGAGTACATGTAGTTCCACATCCGCTGGTATGTCTGGTACCGCGAGTTCTGTTAGAGCGGAAGAGAAAAATGTGACAGTGAATATACCATTTATAGAAGTGCAGAAAACTTCTCTCTGCACTGAATTTGTTGGTGTAACACTTACTGAAGCACTGGCTTACGACAACGCCACCATACAGACAATCTCCCTCACACTTTTCTAACAGTGGAATCTGCTGTATTTTTAAAAATAAAGTTTTCCTATGCAAAGACAGGAGCTAACTTGGTGGCATTATTGGAAAAATAGTTGATTTCTTGTGATTTCTTTTCTGCTGAGACGTAATCCATAGTTCACGGTCTGGTGAGCATTTGAGAAATCAGCTGGAAACAATTCAAATAAATGTTTGTGTTCATGCACTCCTGTCGTGCGGTGAAAAAGAAGGCGACATAGAAAGATAATGGAGTGAACGGAGCTCAATAATCTCTATCATTCGCTTGTTATCAACAGGTAACCTTAGTTCTTGCTCATTAACAAGCTTTAGTCAGACGTGAGAATTTGCTCACCATGAAGAAGGTCATTGTGGATCCGCCGTGGATGGTGCCGTACTGAATGTTGGTCTGGTCTGCCAGGTCATCCGGAGACTCAATGGGCACTTCCATCCTCTGCACGGTGAGAAACGCTGCCAGGTTGGCCGTGTAGGACGAGATGATGATGAGCGTGAACGCCCACCTGGAGAACAGGAAGAAAAATAGCTTGAACTTGTATTTGTCCCGACGCACTCCGACTACGCCATTTGTTTCCCCCCCACTCCCTTTTTTCATCTAGAGCTGTGAGAGGAAAGCAGGAAGGAGACAGATGGGGGCCGCTGCATGACAGCATCAGGACTTTGAGGTAAAAGTCATCAACCTAAATGTGAACTCCAGCTGCAGCAGGCACGGGCAGGGTGCCTCCCCTGCAAATGAACCAAAACAGAAGCGATGGGCGAGGGAATTCAACAGGGAGGAAGGATTTTGAGGCAAAGGCAGAGAAGGAGAGAGAGGAAGAGAAGGAGGAAGTGTTGTCTCAAAAATATAAGAAAGTATTCCACTGTGATATTGAAGAAAAAATATATGCATTCAAATATCTAATCAAACCAACCATACTTCCTTAAGCTTAATCGAAGTTCCACTAAAAAAAGCCAGAAATTGTGACATTTTTGTCACAGCCTTTAACCTTTTGTGGCTATTTTGTTAATAGTATCAAATGTATACTGGAAAAAAAAAGTCCCCTCCTGGTTTTTAAGGTCTGGTCTGACAAAGCAGCTAAGTAAAACTGACAGAGCTTTTGGTTTCGGGCTAAATGGAGGCTAAATCTTGAATGAGCCTTTACAAAATGGAATCAGACAAGGAGAAAGAGGAGTTAGAGAGAATAAACAAAGACCTGCAAGACAAAAAAAACTCCTGTAACCTGCTGACTAACTAGACTAACAAGCAAACGACAAAGACAACAAAACACATGAAAAGCAGCAACAAACTGATCGCTTCAACTAACTCAAGTCACCTTTAAAGAAACTAACTGCACGGTACTTTTTTCTCATAATTGAAGTGCAGGTCTGACACATCAAAATTCACCTCTATGTTAATGTTTGAGGCTTAAAAACTAAAGTGAAGCTGGGTGCAACCGTATCCTTTTTGTAACTTTATAAAAATGAAAGGCATTAGCTCCACCTCCTTTATTATTCACCTATGCAGCTTGAATATGCAACACATCCAGAGATAAACATACAGAATTCAATTTACTGCAACGTTTGCCACGGCCATCATGAGCTTTTATGAGGATAAGTGTCAGATGTGGCCAGGATGTGTCAGAAAAAATATGCGGATGGCCCCATCCAGTCCCCCCAGTATTGTGCACCATCTGTCTGTCTGCAGCAAATGGGACTGAGGGATGGAGGGCATGAAATACAGTGATACTTGAAAAACTGTAATTGCCTGAAAAACATTGGATATTGAAAATCGACTTCAGTGAAATTGACAATATTCCACGTAAAAAATGTTCCTGATGGAATATGAGCCCATGTGACAATATCAAGGCATGTGCAGGCTGAAAAGCTTCATCTACGGTGCTTAATACATCACAGAGGTCAATATGCCTTGCACTTCACTGTTAGATCATACTCAAACAACAAGGGATCTAATCAGAGAATTTAGAGAAATAGCTGAAATGAGCTACATATTTGTGCAAAATGGGACATCCTGAATTTTGAACACACTTCAATCAAAATCAGCAACTATTCAATAGCACTCGGGGAACTCAAGCAAGAGAAGGACAGAAGGGACAGGAGGAAAGAGTAGCCCAAATGAAACCTGGGGAAAAGTGAAAATTATTTTCACATGAGAGTCACGGCCATCTGTCCCCGTTATTCATGTGTTCATGGTGCTCCTTGGACTGAAGAGAGAGGGAAGGACAAAGAGGACGAGTGAGTGGGAAAATTAGCAAAGAGGATAGGTGGCGCTGCCTGAGGGAAGCCGGGGTTATCTTGGGCCACCCCCCCAAAAAAAAAAGTTCCTTGACACGCTTCCTCTTAGACGATAACGACAATCTTCCGCTCATAAGTTATTTATCCCTCCTATATGTCCATCTTGACCTCCTGCCAGTGGCCACTTGTGACTTTCTCTCTCCTTGGCTCTGGTCGGACAACACTCACACTCACTAGGAGGTGCTGTTGCTCTTAGACCTGTCTTCTGGGGCTACTTGTTGACATGAATGAGTCTTCTCATAACATTATAAACATGTACATTAACTGCGCAAGCCTCTTGCACAAACAGGCAAATAACTTTCTCATCATAGTCATAATATAATTTTAGATCACTAAATGCCAGGGCCAGCAGTAACTGAGTATTATGGTTATTCATGCATGCGTGTGAGCTTGGAACCCTCCTCATTCTGCTCAGAAGGGCTGGAGTCTTTCCAGATCGATGAGTTGATCTTGCACACTCTGACTTGATTTTGAAAAACGCTATATGATTAATTAAATCCATTTAGTTTCTATTAATCCACTTTCAGAGCATGATTTGAACTTCCTAAACAAAAGTAATATCCATTTAATGTTAGTTGGGCTTTCAGAAGGTTAAATATTCTTGTTTATGTGCTGTGTCACGATGACAGATGGAAGTCTGCATAAAGCTTTAAATAACACTCCAGGTTCAGGTTACTTTCAGGCATGCATAAACTGTTACAAATAGACACATCTTGAATGAATATCTTGGTACAAACCAGACTCCGCTGACGCAGCGAGTGGACAGCGCCCGTGGCATGATCTCTGAGCCCTGCTGCATGAAGCCACCGACAGGAAACCACAGGCTGTTACCCAGAGTGTACTGGTTCTCCAGGATGTCCCGCCGCTCCCGCAAACATGGGTGAGGGTTGTACCACTCATAAGGACTAAGCCTGGAGAGAATCAACAAATTGATTGCCCTTAACTAGCTTATTTTGTAAATGTTAAGAGAAAGGAAAAAAGAAAAGGATGATTTGCTGTCTTACTAACTGAAAAAAATATCTGTACTCATACTCTCATCTGCTGAAAATTTGTGCAATTTCAATGTATTTGTGTCACATACATACAAATGCAGTTTTAGGAATCTGTGTTAGGGTTAAGTTTCCCATTTTCATAATCTCAGCACCGCCTGGTATTTTTTGGTCCGATTAAAGTTGAGAACAATTATGTCAAAATATTAATCATCTGATTAATATCACTGGTTCTGGTCAACAAGTTTGGCTTTGAAATTATGTATAAACCCCTAAACCAAAATCCAAACTCAGCAGTAAACCCTGCTTTTTTTCCACAGGAGGCAATTAGCTGTGTCCATGTGGCACCTCAGCCCGGGAGCATTTGGAAGACGACATGACAACCAGTGCTGGATTAGTAAAAGACAGGTGTCCTACCTGGCTGCGAGGAAGAGGACGCAGCTGACGGCGAGGTATGCCAAAAGCATGAAGAGCCAGACAGCTGGAGAGAACGGGTCCAGGAAGGAGAAGTAACCTGGTTTACGACCCTAAAACATACACATGCAGACACACAGCAAACAAATCTAAGCTTAATTTTTGGCATTATTCGGCAATTTGTTTATGTAAAAACATGGCTGAGAACATTTCTACTTTTTTTTTTTTTAAACAAACATAAACATGATGAGAAATAGACCAAACATTCACCAGCACTCTTTCAAAGTGAGAGAGAAGAGAGAAATGCGTTCAAACCTTTGACTGGTATTGTTCTCAATGACAATGTTGAACAGGGATGAGTAATCATGAAAAAAAAACCTTAGAGACATGAAGTGGTTCTTCATGTCTCTCATACTAATGTAACACTGGAAAATCATCGCACTTAGTGCGGGTGGAAGTTCAAACACCTTCAAGCTGGCAGCAATGAATTGCAATAAAGACCATCTGCCCATCACAACAGACAGAAAAATGGAAATGTCTCGGGCTTTCAAACACACAGCCCTCTTTCTCAGACTGACAGCCATGCAATTTACAAAATTACTCTCTCGGAATACAATAGTGCCACATTAGACAAAGAAGAACGAGAACAGAAACTAGATAAACCAGCAAATTGCTGTGACGAGCTTTCCAGTTGCCATCAGCTTCCAGTTGAGATGCTTTACGTCGACCGGGGTCAATACTCCCTTTCCCAGCTCTCCGTGAAGCCTCCATCCTCCACAAACAACAGCTAAATGCTTTGAGATTCTGTGTGGCTACATTAGCAAACACTCTATGGTGAAACCACACGTGTGACATTGTCTATGCTAGACGGCATGCTCATTTTCTTCTGCGGGAAGACGTTACAGCTTATTATGATAATTACAGTTTCCACTGCAGTGCACAAAGTGTCTGTGGAAGACCCAAATACTGGACTCACCATAGGCAGGCAGATAAGGAAGGCTGAGGTGTGCTAATTTAAGAGATTTTTATAAACTGAATAAAATGAAATATACTGCAGGGCAGGAACTCCAAGAGAACACAAAATAACCAACTAAAGATTAAGCATGTTGTTTTTACTTGAGAGAAATCCCCCAAAAGCTCAGAATAATAGTCTTTAATTCCGCAAATTTGAAAATATAAAACTTATGATATATAACATCAGATGTGATCATTCATGTATAGCACATACTTTATTGAATATATGTCAAATAATATAATGCCTTTTGTCATGTTGTTTCAAAGAGGTCATACTGTATATTGTAGTACTTCACCGTCAACATGGGTCCTTTAAAAAGGAAAGAAAAAAGGACACAAAACGGAAAAACTATGACTACTTGGGTGTTTGTTTACACATATTACAGTTAATCTGAGTGCATGAGGGAAAATGGAGCATGTCTTGACAGCCCAACGTGATTGTGTGATGGAAATACTTAATATCAACTATCATACATGAGTTTCATATTCTTATTCACTCATTTAACTTTTTACCCTCCACTGTGTGTTTTGATTTTCAAGTATTTGTAACGCTGTTGACATGATGGCATTTGACGTACTTGAGGATTTTTGATAACATCGAGTGAAGTTTCCACGACACTGATGGAGTCACTGTAACACTTTGGGTAGAACTGTTGCATCTAACGACGTAATCAGATTCTTTTGTGAAGGCGGTGGCTAATTGCGGGTGTGCGGCAGTCGCTGCCTCCCTCCATTTTCCTCCCTCATGCACAGCTGCTATCTGCTCTGTGATGATGTCAGAGTGACTTGAATGCATTGTAGCAAAACGCTATGCCTCCCAGTCAGTGAGTATTAAGGTGATAACACAGTGAGGACTGATGAATGGGGACCAGCAGTTCACATTAATTCATACTGTTCAGCACCAGGGGGCAAGCAAGAACACAGATTAACACAATGGGTCTTCACTAATGTGCATGCATAAGTCAACAGCTTGGGCAATTAAATAGATTACCATCTTTTAATGTGCTGGTAAGCTATGTAGATGCAAGCAGCTTCTGTTTCTGTGTCTTTATAATGTGCGTAATGCTGATTACATGCTCCCAGACGTGACTCCATCGTTTATTTCTTCTCTTTTGGAGCCACAGAGTAAGTTGGAGATTAAATTTGTTGGACAAGTTCAAGAACATGTAGCAAATGAGAAATAAGCACAATAGGAAATATCCATATTGCTCATAATGTATATTGTCCTTAATAAAAATCACCGTGTTTTGTTTTATTTGTGAAGCCTTTTAAAGTTTGCAAATATATAGAAACAATGAGCTGACGATGAAAATATAGTTTTCCTTGACTGACGATTAGGTGACACTATGCACTCAATCATAATACACAGAAAAGTCTTTCCAAACTTTGGACTGGTACTGTATATTACAGTTTAAATGGCAGTCTAATAAAAACAAAACACTTTGAACGAGAAATGCTTCAGCAGAGAAAATAAAATGAAAAGAAACAGGTTTGGTCAAAGCCTCGGAGCTCATATTTGCTCTGTGGACCCCTTCGCCAATAAATTCTGCCAATATCTATCTCAGTGTGTGTGCCACCGTCAACATTGCCTGTTTACCCACCCATCAGGGGTGCTGCACTCAATAAGAGCAGCCTGATGTTAGAGGGAGCAAATTTATGGCATCTCAGATCAAATCCTCCAATTCAGCCTCGACCGGGAGGCCGAAGCCGTCCCCCCGATCGAGGCGATGCATCTCTCAGAGCTCGGCAGCATGAGGGCATAAATTGCCACCACAGGCTGTTACTGTGAGTAAAAATGTGCTCTCAGTCAACTTAATCCTTAAATAAACACTTAAGAAAATGCAGCTGCGATGCTGCTGTGTGAGAATGGCCCTGCTGTACACACATTAAGTGGCTGATTGATCACTGAGTCAACACACTGACGTTGTCACAGTGGACTGGATCAAACATGGAGGACAGATGGTGGAAGTGCATGCTAATGAGCTGCAGATGTACATCATCTGCAGGCAGGGATGCTGCACCCTTCATAATCCTGCCCTTAAAGAGACACACGAGAATCTTTTTGATGATGATGACAAACGAATAATGTCATATCCACATTAATTGTTGCTGGAAGAGAATCAAAGTCTTGTTTCCTTTGCATTATATACTGTATTCAACCTAAAACAATACCAAGGGGGGGGGGGGGTTATACTAGAACCACAGATATTCTGCAAAGTGTTTTATATTTTGACTTTTAATGAGAGAAACAGGAGTATAAGGTAAACAGTGAACTTTGGCCAATATCATAGTGGGATTTTATTTAGGATTTGTATATTTTCATAGATATCAATTGGATCTCATAATGGACTGACTATCTACACAGGGTGTACTTACTGTAG
Source organism: Menidia menidia (assembly GCA_907169785.1). Lineage (NCBI taxonomy): Eukaryota > Metazoa > Chordata > Actinopteri > Atheriniformes > Atherinopsidae > Menidia > Menidia menidia. The sequence continues at coordinate 8,126,094 of CAJRST010005557.1, read as the reverse complement.
GGATGGATGTGTATCTATTGAGATGATATATGGCTATGGTCATGGTTTATGGTATTATGTTAGACTTAATGGTAAATGCATCCTTTTAAATGAGCTATTAACCATGGATAACCCAGTTTCTTAGCATTAATCAAATTGGGGGAAGGAAAGTTAATAAAACTGTTAATATTTTTCTCAATAAGTCTGGTGTGCAGGGTGGGCTGCTTCATTGGTATGAGGGCTCTGATTGGAGAAATCTCAGCTTTGTTGTGGCTGTATTTTTACAGGGGAAAAAAACGAACAGTTTTCTGACTTTCACTTTGCTGACTCGTGGAAAGCACTCAGAAAACGAGCTGAGCATTTGTTCGATTCTGCTCGGGGTACCAGAATCCCCACCAGCCTTTGAGAGGCTGAAAAACTCTTATCAACGAGCGGGGACATTTCCACCCGTTTGGCCCCCTTTACAGAGAAAAAAGGCGAAGACGTGAGTCCTCTATCTGCTTTTTCAAATGTGCTTTTATCTGCCTTCCGCCACCACACCCACCCCTTCCACCTTTTCAAGTTGCAGTAATGTCTGCTGCTACTTTGCTGAAAACTCACAGTTTGGCTGGCTGACCCGCGCAGTCGGCAGACTATCATGGCCTGCGGGAGCACGGCTCCTGCAGAGCAGAAAGCTTCTGCCGCGACTGCATCCTTTTCCCTGTGAACCCATCAAATGGGCAGCCACGACAACAGAGAGCTCAGACGGGAGATGTCAACAGGTGCGAAACCCTTTCGCTGTTCAATTTGTAAAAATTCATGCCGACTCCGGAGGATAGGCTCAAAATTAAATGGACCCTTTAACTTCGTCTGAAAAAATCTTTTTTTTGGGAGGAAAACAACACGGTCCGGCGGGCTTTTCACAGCAAGCCCACACATTTTTACACCTGCAGCCACTGATTTAATCATTTGCTGCACTGCAGAGTGAACACAGCCATAAGAGCACAGGCCTCCAGAGCAGGGATCCATTTGAAGGACTTCTTTTTTTTTTTTTTTACAGAGTGTTAAAAATTTATATTTCTCCTTCACCATATCAAGTTATGACAAGAGTTACAACGTCCACTGCCAGTCAAACATCTGGACACATCCACTCATTCCAAAAGTATTGAGACAGACGTAAACTTGGACTGCTACTGTAGTTTCCAAAAGAAGTTGGTAAGGTGTATAGAGTACTGTGGGAAACACAGATTCTCACTAAGTGTTGTATTACATATACAAAAAGACCCACATGATAAGTTTAATTGTACTTCAATGATCTTTCACACAGATCTTTTAAGAAAAATATTCATGTTACTTCTTCCTGACTGTTACCAGAGACAGTGCTGTGAAAATCTTTTAAAATAGAACTTTGAAGACTTAATACAACAATAATTTAAAGGCGGGGGGGATAAAAGATTATTCTTTTTTATTTGTCTGTTTATAACCCAGGTTGGTTTCAAACTGTATGAAAACAAATAAGTGAAAACATGAAGGGTTGAACTTACCAGATGGACCCGGTACAGAATGCTGATCCCCAGAGTCATGAAAGGTTTGGAGAAATCAATGACCTTCTCCCTCTCAGAGGTGATGGTGAAGCCTGCAACAGCCAGGTCTGCTTTCTGACAGAACAAGAGAAAGACAACAGATGATTACAGCTTACCAACCATCATATACCCACAGAGTTATCAAAGTGATTGATAAGTTTGAGAACAGGCAAAAAGCTGCATTCCTCATTCTAGACAGACAGAGAAACAAACACTGAACTGAATGAAAAAAAAGATGCTTTCAGGTCAACAAGTGGAGCATGAGAAAACAAGAAGTGCTGGGAATAAAATAATTAAATAGAAAATCAAAGAGGAGACAAAGAGAGGAGAGGGAGGAGTAGGCAGTGTGAGTCGGGTGTGGTGGAGAGGGTCAATGGAGGTTTGAGAGGAAAATAAGATACAAAACCAGCAGAGCACAAAGGAAGAGAGGAAGAGTCAAGACGGGTTGAAAACATTAAAAAAAAGCTGGCTCTCAGGTCAAAAGCAGAAATAGACACAGTAAGTGAGCCTAAATGAAAACACAAAGAAAAAGAAAAGTATTGTCTTTGGAATGAAGCCACGAGTTGATCTGCAAAGCAAATTTCGGACTTCGGAGTAAACAAAGAAAACAAGAGTAAAATGTCAGAGGGATGCATTCATTCTATTATTTTGTTCCTAATAACTAATTTAATCAGTAATTGGCAGAGGCACTTCCAGTGAAATGCATGCATATTCAACTCCTTTGCACTAGCCGAAAACACTTGGGGTGAATCATAATGAATTCTGGAACACAGTTTTTCAGTAATGAATTCAGATGCTAATATTCTCTCCATCCAACAGCTGACGGTTGGAAACTTGTTGAGTACCATCATCACATCAATGAGTCATTTTTTTCAAGTGATATTTTGTAATTTAGTTTATCTTCTGCTAATAGTACTTAGGAGGCTCTAGAGGAAATGGATCATTTAGCCAGAAATACAGACCGATTTGTGCTTCTGAATCAGAACAAGGCCTTTACATAAGTGGAGGAGATATTTTTAAAAGACTCTATCTAAACCGGTCCAATTTGTGTTATATTTAAGTCAACTGACAGCATAATAAATGTGGGATTCATGTGAATGGTGTTTGATGAAAGTATCTCCTGTAGTGTCTCCAGAGAAGTTTGGCTGTTAAGAATGCTGTGGTATAATGAATAAATAATGATTTATATGTGGATACCTTATATGTATATGTGGAAAAATGAGGTCCACTCTAGCTTTTTCCCCTTCCTTAAGCCTTTTGTGTGTTTCAGAGCTCATGCATAAAGAGCAAAACCTATACTGGCTTAATTGTTTTAAAAGCAGAACTTGGACTTTCTTTTGTTCCTTTTAAACTTAACATTTGGATGAATATGTTTTCTGTACTTTTTCAAGTAGGTTTTCATTTCTAAATGCACTTTCGTAAAGTATGTTGATGGTCTGTGAGAATGCTTCCAGCAGCTCCATGAATTCCTCACTAGGTGATGGAAATACAATTCGAATGTATCGCATTGATGTTTGCTTCACTCCAATTCAGTTGAAGTATTAAGCCTATTCATGCATTTCATTTGGCGCGAAAACAACATGTAGGTGCTTTGCTCCAAATGTTTTACTGCCAGCATCCCAAAAACTGCTTGAGCCTTATATCCGAGCACACATTTAACCTTGATGGGTGAACACAGCAGAGCGAGATTAAAGTTGAAAGATAATCTCATTAAGGTTCAAGTCAACAGAGCAGCACCGAGCGGATTCACGGTGCAGCAAATATCCGGACCCCAGACACCTCTTTGCTCCTTAATTAACATTTAACTGATTAACAAGAACACAATTCTTAAACTAATTTCACCCGCTTTCATCAGACTCTTGAGCCTCATGGCGAACAAAGTTAGTGTGTTTGTGATAGTTTGGGGTTGGAGAAGGGGAGACCAAAGGTGGAGAGAGAAACAAATCAACCGAGGGATGGATGTTTTATATTTATTAGCATAAATCATGAATAAAAATAAAAAATTCCCTGGCAACAAATAAAAAGAAGAAACGTGCTAGCTTAGAGAGTGCATGCGCGTGCGTGTGAGTGTGTGTGTGTCCATGTGTGTGGGTTCACGCTGAGGGGTCCCACAGTGAAAGCGAAACAGC